>OZ001666.1:21190968-21635556 GCA_963924145.1 Pyrausta purpuralis
GAAAATTTATTGAGTAGTTGTCAAAAGTCATAAAAGTAAAGTCATAAGTCATTTATTTATGCAAATAGGCCCTGGGGGCACTTTTACACGTCCCAATATAAACCCTACCACAGCTTCGGGACAATTTCGGGCTATAGTCCATTGAATAAAAAGTTCTAGAGTGCGTGAGTTAGTAACGTAAGATGTTTCTTCGGAAACATGTCAAGAGTCCCTAGGTAACAAACATACTAAAACCCCGGGACACTAGAAGGAGCCCCGGAGTAGGGGGAGGGGGGGAAAGGGTCCATTTTTTCATTTTTCGCTTAAATCTCAAAAACGGCACATGTTAGAGAAAAACTTTTAAAGAAAAGTTGAAAGGTCATAAAATTATCTACAAGTTGTACCTTAATCATTTTTTCCTATATCCTACCATTTCTGAGTTACACGCAGTAAAAAATGATTTTGGCTAAACAATTTCCCCATACTACATACCCATGTATATCACATCAATCGATCAAAAAATATTTCTTTCTTCCAAAAAACTCAAATGTGCAACTTGTGACCGGTACTAATAGATTGCTCTTAATTAGGTCTATAATTGGTAAAATAAACACATTCCTCCATGGAAGCCTTTAGGAGGAATCGATTGTCAAAATATTATATTAAGGTAGTTTGAGTTACTGAACTTGATCTTTTTTATTTTTTTCTTCCAAAAAGCTCAAAAGTGCAACTTGTGACCAGTACCGATAGATTGCTCATAATTAGGTCTATCATTGATAAAAAAACCAGATTCCACCATGGAGGCGTTTACGAGGAATTGAATTTTATTAGGGTAGTTACGATACTTGAACTTTTTATTTTTTTTCTTCCAAAAACCTCAAAAGTGCAACTTGTGATTGGTACTGATAGATTGCTTTTAATTAGGTCTATCATTGGTAAAAAAAACACATTCCTCCATGGAAGTCTTTAGGAGGAACTGATTGTCAAAATATGATATTAGGGTAGTTACGCAACTTGACCTTTTTATTTTTTTTCTTCCAAAAACCTCAAAAGTGCAATTTGTGACCGGTACTGATAGATTGCTCTTAATTAGGTCTATAATTAGTAAAATAAACACATTCCTCCATGGAAGCCTTTAGGAGGAATCGATTGTCAAAATATTATATTAGGGTAGTTTGAGTTACTGAACTTGATTTTTTTTATTTTTTTCTTCCAAAAAGCTCAAAAGTGCAACTTGTGACCAGTACCGATAGATTGCTCATAATTAGGTCTATCATTGATAAAAAAAACAGATTCCACCATGGAGGCGTTTAGGAGGAATTGAATTTTATTAGGGTAGTTACGATACTTGAACTTTTTATTTTTTTTCCTCTAGTGCCTCTCATATGACATCAATGTCCCAACATTATCCGTTGTTCGGATTTTTCGATGAAGTTTCACACGTAGCATGGGAAGGGGTCCGCCCTCGTTAAGCTTATGCTAAAGTTTGCTTATGTTTTCGAATTTTTCACCTTTCATGGGATGTAGCTCGAAAACGGCTGCTAATAGAAAAAAATGATTTAGGTCTAACTTGTAGAAAATTTTATAGCCTTTCAACTTTTCCTTGAAAGTTTTTCTCTAACATGTACCGTTTTGGAGATTTAAGCGAAAAATGAAAAATATGGACCCTTTCCCCCCCTCCCCCCCTCCGGGGCTCCTCCTAGTGTCCCGGGGTTTTAGTATGTTTATTACCTAGGGACTCTTGACATGTTTCCGAAGAAACATCTTACGTTACTAACTAACGCACTCTAGACCCCCCTTGGAGGGACTCATTCAATGGACTACTAGTGCTGTGAAGAAGCTGCGCAAGAAACTCAGTCACTATTGTCAATGCCTCTTTTCAAAAGGTTTACAATGTTTTTAGTGATCATGCAAGTCCATACATTATTATCTTTTAAATAATCATCTACTTTATAATACCCTTTCGTCATAAGGGTTTCTTTAATAACAGTTTTAAATTTATTAACCGGTAAGTTTATAATGCATTCTGGTTGTTTATTAAAAAATTTATACCTTTCCCCATGAAAGAATTACCAACCTTTCGAAGCCTAAATTGTGGAATAGCAAGCTTATCCTTATTCCTAGTATTATATTTGTGTATGTCACTATTTTTCGTGAATGAATGTAATTTTTTCCTTACATACATTAAATTTTCGTAAATATACTGAGAGGCTAGAGTTAATATTCTAATTTCTTTATACACCTTTCATAAGAAATCTTGAGGTTTAAAATTTTCTGCTGTTTCTACATCATTCAAACGTCTAATCTTCCTTACAGCAAAAGCAGCTGAGATTAGTTTCCCTGACAAGGCCTCTATATGAGGACCCCATTGTAGTTTGGAGTCTAATGTGATTCCCAAGAATGTTATGGAGTCAATAGTAGTTAACATAAAACAAAAGTTGTAGTGCCACTTTTTAACCACATGGAAGCTCTTGACAGATTGAGGAAGATTTTAAGCATCGATAGTCAATGGCAAACCAAGAATGCTTCGTGACAACGAGGCTGTCAGAAAATGGAAGTGATTATGGCCCGAAACGTTCAGTAGACAAAGACACACAGTGCGTCAAAAGTTTGACAAACAAAAGGAATCTCTGATCTTATTAAACTGCCCTAGGTATGATTCGAATGTCGGCGTTGGGCAGAATCTTTGTACAGTACTCACTAATATCTAAGTACTCACGCTTCTCTTCATGAAATGTTATAATTAGCAACTTCTAAATACTTTTAAGTACCATTATACCTACCATTTAGAGTTGGTAGGTATTCTTACCGACTTACATTAAATTCCGATTTCAGGACAGCTTTCAATAGCCTTGAAGTGCCAACGTAATACCAGTCCATTGTTCAGACAGTTTGTAATTATGCCTGAGAAGGAGGCTAGACTTATGTAACGATCTCATACATGTAGATATTACCAAACGCAAAACAATAGATAATTTTATAACGCGTACCGCAAGGCTGTGTATTGGGTCCCGAATTTAATATCATGGCAGAACCGTGAAGGCTCATGAATCAGCGGATTTTGTTTAAATTTTCCACAGTTTGAGCAGTGTGCGTGCGCGCGCAAATATTGCTTTACGCACGAGTTGAGAGGACGGGATGTAGATTAAATAAAAGAGCAGACTTATTTTTGTATAAGTCATCAAAGCGGTCTACATAAAAAAAAACTATGGGCTTGTCGGTGGAGTATTGTTTCTTACAGGATTGACATACAATAAAATTAAAACCTGCCTTCTCATTTATACCTTCTAAACATACCATTGGGATATGTACAATTATATTAAAGGTTTAATAAACTGGTCTACACATAAAAAGACAGTGCGAAGCATATAAAAGCGTTTAGTTGTTGTGATATATGCATTGAAATTAATCTAAAAGAAAAAAAGAGATTTTTATTTCATTATTAAATTTTACCCCGTGCATCATAATAGGATATTTTTCTAATTTAATTAAAAATAAATGGCATTCCTGTTGTTTCTGGGCTGTGGTGCTTTGTAAGCTTTCTCTCTTGTAAAGCTGACTGATACGATGAATAAATTCAAAGTTAAGAGTTCCTTAACTGAATTTAATTTGATTTGCATAAATAAAATAAAAAATGAGTGTATTTTTTTGTTGCACTTGTCTTACAATTTTCTAAATAATTGTCGAAATATTTAACGAATTTAACATTTTTACTTCTTCAAACACGATAACGGTAATCCCAGAAAATTCGTCGTTGACACAGTTTTTTTTTTATTCTGACTGATATTACTTTAAAGTCATGGAAAGATTGATTACAATATTCAACTAATAAAGAAAAACAGACTATAAGTATCTAAGTACCTATGTAATGCACACGTTATTATAAATTACGAAAAAGTATCACATCACATGACATATGTTCTGAATGTAATGTAGTCTGTGTTTGGAAATTAGTATTTTAAAGACCAGCTTTACAAAATCAGTCTATACAACTTTTTCCACTAGAATCTCATTTCGGCAAGTCGTATATCAATTGATTCTAATTCTTCGAGTGCTTGAGCGAAATAAATGACGGTAATAAGGGTCCCGGACGAAATTATATTACTTAAAGTCGTTTCCAAGGGACCCTCTATTTTGGCTAATGTTTTTTATGTTATATTGGTTTCGCCCGGGTTAAATATTTGGACCTCGTAAACCTGATAAAAGTATTTAATTACTACAACCTACTTACTTTTAATTTAATATATAAAACAATAACAATGATTAATACCCTAAATATAAACCAACATTTTGGTTAGAGCATTTTACGAATAGGATGTTTAAATCAAATCAAATATACATTAATTGCATCTGTTACAGGAAATTTTGTAACAGCGGATGTCAATGCAGATAAAAAAGTTTCTCTATAACAAACCCTTGAGTCGTACAATATTGTAAGTACTATTAGTACCGAGAACATAACCCCAAATTAAAAAAACGAATAGAGTATTTTTACAGCTTCATTTATATTTAGCGCACTTTCGTATTTTAAAAAAACAAAAATTGCACTCCGGGAGTGCCGGCAGAAGTGAAAACTTGAATATCAACGTTGTGCATTTTTGATTTTTTGGAATAGTTAGGGAATAATTTTGAATGAATTGCTCTTATTATCAATATAAAAGTACTATCATTTTTGTGATAGAATACAATAATAATAATAATAATAATATATTTTTATAGAATACAATATTTATTTATTACGCTATCGTACACAAACATTACAATTTATATTATATTAAATTACATTAAAAAGTTTATCTCTCAGAAAAATCAACTTACATCCATAATTTCGCCAACCGTCTTACGGTTTTTCGATCAGCCCACGTGTCCTGACGCGAGTTTCACATTTTTCCCCCATCCCACAAAAGTGCTCAACGCCGCTAAAGAAGTTTTCACTTCAAAAACACTACCCATACCTCGTTTCATACTACATTTTATTGACCAATAATATGAGTAAAAGTAAAACCTGCATAATTATGACTAAGCAAAAGTTAAAATGTCATTTCGCAGTAACGTAGATCACACTCTCTGACATCCCTCCCACTGGCGCCAGTAAGACCAGACGCCATTGTATGTGCGTCTGTATGTCCAAAGACATTATAGATATGGAGCGCTGTGTTTATTGTGATGCGAGTGCGGATAATAGGACGAGTTCTCATAAAGGGCTACCTTTGTTAGGACGAACTACTTACCTAAGCGACGGTATATGAAGCTCTTGATAAATTTCGCAGATCTAAGGGTGATAAGGATTTTAATTATGTTTTCAAGACATCAAAGAAAATAGCCTTATAATTTTGGATGGATCTGGTTAATGAAAACATTTGGAATTATCATTGTAATGGTACTAAATACCTGCTGATGATAACCGTTGAATTATATTATATAATGTTATTATCGCTTATAGCGCGATTATAACATTATAAAGTAAGTATATGTACAACAACAAAGTTACTAGAGAACTGTTAATGTTCGAAAGATACAAAGCATGTGCAGTGACTAGAATACTAACCGGCTACTGCAAACTGAACAAACATTTGTCCAATGTGAACATGAACGAAGACACTCCGTGCAGGTTCTGCAATATAGAAGCAGAAACGGCCATGCATCTGCTCATGCGGTCCGCTTATGAGCAAAAGAAGTATCCATCACGGGCGACACATCATATACCCGGATGAGATAGCAGATATCACGCTCCAAAGAATCTGGCAATTTATAGACTCAACGGGACTAAGCAGTGAACTTTAAAAATAAGGGCTGCCACAATAGATCATACCTGGTCGAGTTGGCAACAGTAGGGCACAACAACCAACCAAATAAATAATAGTATATGTCAAAGAACGTCCCATTCGTCGTGATTGGATTTGATATCTTATCTAGAAACGTCATACCTTACAGCATCTCAAATCTAGATAGTCCCGCTCCAATCTGATCGCCACAATCGGAACGTACCTGCGACAATATTACCACATACCGCGTTGTCACTGCTCCGGTCACGTGGAGCTGTGACAATACTATTGACGCGTCCGATAACTTGCACTGTGTTGCATATTAGTTGGAGAGCAGTAGACTCAGTTGCCACTGAATTTGTTGGCAAGATATGTCAGTATACGTGGGCAAGAGAGATAAAGGACACTATAATCAGAATACTACAGTAATAATGGAGTTCTGTCCCTATTCTGTTTTTTTTTATGATTCGCAAAGTACCTTTGGATGACATATTACATGGTAAAGTATGAGAAAAACCAGGCTCATGAGTCCCTAAATTTTCTGATCGAAGCTCAAACCTCCTTATAGCTTAAAATAAATGTAAATAAGTATGCGACAGATAACACACCAATTGTCTAGTGGTAAGTGGTAAGGAATATTTTTCCTTGACTTATCAAGTACCAGACAACGGTTATGACGGGGGCGTCTCCCATAAATACTTATAGCATCCATGACTTCTTTACAAATGTTCGTGCCCATCACACAAACATTTTCCCCTTGCGGGATTCGAATCCACGACGGCTGCTTCAGTAGTCAGGACCACCAACGCGTCGTAACCAGTCCTACGCCAGTAAGACTTACTTAGGGTAAGAAAATACTTTGCTTTCATACAATTTGTCTGCTAACTCCAAAACCTGGTCACGAGCTCGATGCATACGAACACATCTAGTCTACTAGTACTTATAATTAAATGAAAAAAAAAAACTTCCTTCAAACACTGGATCTTCTAGGTGTTTCTTTATTGTATTACTATTGCCAAGTCTGTTACTCGCAGCGCTTTATTGGATTAGGTTCCATACTCAGGGCTTTACTCTTAAAATAGCATTTTCCGATGTCCGACGATATCGATACATCATTGTCGCGTGAAAACTTAGGTTAAATATTAAGAGAAGACTTACATTGGTTTTGTTACATATAAGCTAAAACTGTTATTTTAAGAATGAATTTTACCATCGGTAAGATTATTTAGTAATGATATGAACGATAGTTTCTTTTTTTGTGAACTTAGACACCTTATTAGAGAAATGTCAACCCCTAAGCATAACTTAACTTCAGGTAAATATGACGGACATTCAATGCGGCATTGTTCTTTTAAAACGGTTACACTTATTTTTTTCACATTACTAAAGTTTTTTTTACGGATTTACTTTTTTTTTTAAACAAACCAATCGATGTTATTCCGAACCCTAAAATAGAATATGTACAAAAAGCTAAATATAGTAGAATTCATAAAAAAGTAGATCTATTTTTGTTCCACAATTCAGGCTCAAAGAGTAGGTGGCCTGTCACAGGGTCGAAATATGCAAAATACCAGATATTCGGAACGCGTCCGTCCTGCCCTGCTCCTGTCACGTCACTGCTACGTGCCGGGACACGTGTGTTGGAATTTCAGGAAATCTGTGGTTACCTATGTAGTTTTATTGACGACCTTTTTATATACTAACTAGCGACGGGTCCCGACCTTTATCTTGAGATGCTTTTTTAGAGTAGATACGACGAGTATTTATGTACCCGAATTCGCGTCGCAATGACTTTGTAAGTTAGCGTAATATGTCAGATACTTATAATGATGCTCTATATTTAAATTAATCTTTGGTTGAACAGTTTGTTGGTGAGACAGCCCCCAAAATGTTTTATGTGGACCTAAATGATGATGATCCCTATTTCAAATAATATCAAACCATTAACTAAATTGATGCTTCCCCAAAACCATACCAAAACTTTATTCAAAAAAGCTGGTTTGGGACCCTTGGTGCCTAAATCACCCTGATACGACTCTTACAAAACATTTCCCTTTCAGACCATTCATAATTGTTTTTGTTCGAACCTTGAGCGTTTCAGTTTGTTTACACACGGCCATTTTGTTTGTTCGCGCGTAAATCTGTTGCTCGATAAATGTGCGGACTCAGTGATGTTCAATTCCGCTCGTTTAATACCAAAATACAAGAAATCAAATACAATAATAATAACATTTGTACCGCACTTTTGAGTTTTGAAAATTTGGGAAAATTCGCCCTTTGGACTCTTTGTCACTAAACATTCTTTCATAATCTATTTATAGGTAAAATTAGTAAAAAAAAAAAAAATTTCAAATTACATGCTATGATATATCTATTTTCCAGAAGTTTAGGTACATTCTGTGAGAATGTCGAAGGCCTGAAGCCTAGATTCGAACTTTAGCAATAACAATAATTTTAATAGTTGCATTTGAGACCAAAATAGAAAAATCAGAAGCCGCTTAAGTAATATTTTTCATAGGACATTTCTTGTCGGCGCAATAAAGTTTTTTTCCGTGTTACGTGTTGGTGTGAGCGAGGCAAAGTAATTGTTCGAGATATACGCCGAGGATACGTCGCTGTGAATACGCAATCGTCTGCTTCCACCTTTATTGATGTCGCAAAGGACATACAAGAACAGCCAGCTAACTACAACTAAGTATTTCTAAATCTATACTAATATTTTAAAGCTGAAGAATTTGTTGGTTTGTTTGAACGCGCTAATCTCAGGAACTACTGGACCGATATAATCTTTTTTGTGTTGAATAGCTTATTTATCGAATGACCACCTTAGAAGCGGCGACGCCTTGAAACCCAGCGGACTTAGTCACTACACCACGGAGGTCGTCGTATATTAGGGGAGAATATCGGTGCCATTATAACGAGCTTCGGAACTAATTAGGAATAAATTGGTTGGTCAGAAAATCAAATGACATGATAAAAAAAAAACTGTTTTAGCTGTTGACTTGATGCAGCTGATTCAGGGGCGGTTGTACAAATGATATAGATGCCAAAAAAATATTACTTTGTAAATGAAAATACTCCTTATTGCGATAAGTAAGCCAGTCAAAACTACCAACACCAGGTCGCCTCTTCGTAGCTTACTAGCTACGGTGTAGTATTTCGTAGATACGCGCAAGCTACCCGCGAGGATGTGAGTTTCCCCATTCGGTTTGTTTTGTTGTAATATTGTAAAGAGGTTCTCTTTTATAAAACTTGCTTATAAAATAAATATTTATTAATAATCATAACTCATATTATCATCCCAGAATTGGATGTCTATGACCAAAACAACACCCTGTAGATACACAAATAAAATGTTAACGAATATGTACAAGATAATATGACACAAAGCATAACTTCGCATGTTGGTTCACAAGCTAGGATCTGTTTACAGCACTGGGTTTATATTGCGTTTGCGATGCAGCTTTAGTCATAACAATAAAAAATCTATTGTGTCTGAAGAACTGACAGTGTTAAGCAGCTCTGCTTTTATTGTCAAATTAGCAATTTGTTTTGTAATTTCGCATTATATTTAGCATATCAATAATATTAAATATAAACTTAAACGTTACTTTTTGGATTTGCAAACAACACGATCTGACTAAGTGCACATAAATCACCCCGTGTGGATCCGCCTAGTTAAAGCTGTTTGCGAGTGTATGGCGCGCGGGTCGGGTGGATCGGTAACTCAGTATGCCTATTCTGGCTGACTATCTGATCGGCGTAAATGTTATCGAATTTGCATGCAATTTATTAATAGTCATTCTTTGTTTTTTAAGTATGGAATAAATATTGTAAGTACGAGTACGATGACGACTCAACAAGCGCAGCATTCGTTAAAGCCACAGATGGTTTATGTAACGCTGTGAATAGCATAGTTTCTGAATAAAGTTCTTATTGTAAATTCATTATAAATAAAATAAATTATATTCCTTAACACTGAGTGGGAATTTAACTGCCTTGAGCTAGAACGTATTAAGTTAGATCGCAAAACGACCCCTGGCTGTTCTATTTGCTTTATGTACACAAATTGTCGTGTCACCTTTATATTCGTCGTTCATCTTGACGCGAGTTTTTGCGCTTAGCATAAAGCCCGCCCTGAATGAAGGAGACAATGTATTTAAGTCGTAATGCATTCAAGTGTCACTTTGAACAACGAAATTGGTGGCATATTTTAAACGGGGGTAAGATGTCTTAGACCCTTTACACACTGCGACTTTTAGCAGCGATGTTAACGCACGTTAGCATCGATGCAGTCGCAAAGTCAACCTTTACAAACTGCGCTACTTTTAGCATCGATACAGTCGCGATGGAGAAGCTGGAAATTGTCAAATTATGTGCTGAATTTTGGCGACTGCATCGATACTTACGCACGATTGCATCGATGCTAAATTAAATCTGTTCATCGATGCTAAAAGTCGCAGTCTGTAAGGGGTCTTAGGCTTGAATTTAGGAAATGACAGCTGCAACATCATACTTTAAGAAAACTTATAAGAACCTACGGAGGACCTACCTCCGTAGGTTAGGTAGGAAATTTGACGTCATAATACATTAAAGTAAGTCCGGTCCGCGAAGAAAAAGAAGAAGATTTTAGTCGAAACCTTTATTTCGAAAATTTCACGTAACGAATTCATTATTAGCCAAATGACGTCCGCGGCTGAACATAGGCCTCCCTGCGGTTTTCCACAGCGACCAGTCTCAACCAGTATGCTTCAGTGTCATCATGCAATCTTTACAAGGTCGTCAGTCCATCTTGTCGATTGACGTACTACGCTTAGCTACGTTACATAAAGTTGTTAACTCAATTCTATACAAATACAGAGATATACTAATACTAATCTATACTAATACTAGCGGACCCAGCGAACTTTTTTTCGCCCCCAGCCCCGTCCCGCCCCGCCCCAGCCCCGTCCCGCCGAGTCCCGTATTTTTAAAAGTTAAGCATTCCCAGCGAATTTAGTTTCGCCCTTAAATTACTAAAATGGCTATTAAAAAATAAGGGTTGATCGTAGAAGGGTGAAAATTGAGGATTGTATGTATTTTCGTATGTGGTATCATAAAAAAATAGAAATTAAATATTTTGTCTAAAAAATAAAAATAAAATTTAGGGGTGGACTACCCCTAACATTTAGGGGGATGAAAAATAGATGTTGGCCGATTCTCATAGATACCGGATAAGCACAAAAAATTCCATCAAAATCGGTCAAGCCGTTTCAGAGGAGTATGGCAACGAAGCCAAGGAGTTTGTTTGAACGCGAAAAAAAAAATTTTTGTATTGGATAGCTTATTTATCGAGGAATGCATTAAGCTACTTAACATCACGCTGCGACGAGAGAGAGAGGAGAGAGCAAGCTCAAAACACGCGAACGTAGTCGCGGGGAGCCACTAGTTATCTATAAGCGCATTTTCAGGTATTAATTTAAAACATATTGATCTCATCAAAGTACACACAGTTGATTGATCTGAGTACCTTCGCTTTACGAGATTTATCTGTGGTATATACACAGTCTGGCCATAAATACTGTTACAATTAAAAATAAGAAAGATATTACATTTGAATTTGGAATTTGTCATTTTTATACGATTGCTCATTGTGTTTTCTAATTTTGGCGCCAGTACATTTTATAATATTACGCGATATTAAAATGGAATGGAGTGATAAAGAGAACCGAATCGCTGTGATTGCATTACACAAAGTTGGTATGGAGCCATATGCAATTATTAAAACTCTCCATACGCTTGGTATTAGTCAAATGTTTGTGTACCGGGCTATCAATAGGTACAATGAGACTTCCTCTGTTTGTGACAGAAAAAGATCTGGAGCTCTATTTTTGAATCACTCGCTTCGATATGGCGTGTGATTTTAGTTCGAAAACCAATTAAAAAAACAAATATCGCGCGAAATATAGACGTTCATCATCCCTCATCATGGACGTGAATCATCCCTCCTTTTCACAGTCATTCAACAGCTCCCAAGAAAACCTAAGCCTTTATGTAATAAAAGTATTCTATTTAAGAAGAGAATCCTTTTCTTATTGATTTTGCCACATATCACATTTCGGGACACGTGGCACACAGACAAATCCTTCTAAGCCTTCGCAGGCGATAGCAACCTTGACGTACAGTCTGCCTGATGCATTATACATTTCATCCTTATGTTGGTTTCGATAAGGGTTCGATGTCAGGGAGGTCACACATAAGATGTCAGAAAGAATAGGATCCGTTATACTTTTGACGGCTCTACGTCAATAAAATTCCTTTATCATACGTGCCTTGTATGAGTAGCCTACAAGCAACATGGTACGGTCGGGGTCTCTTACCTCTTTTTTTTAAGTGACTCCGGTATGTGCATGCAATTTTCGTTAAAGTAATTGTACTATCGGTGTTTAACAATCGTCGGTGTCATCGCTCAAGCATCATTCATCAGGGCAACGACTCCAAAAAATAAATTTAACTTAAATGGAGTCCTTGCTTTAAATAAGTCAAGAGTTTATTTAAGACTTTTAGAATGGTTTTAACACTCACAGTGTCATATTTGGTAATCATAAAGATGAATAGAATAGAATAGAATCATTTATTTGCGTTGATGAAATAAGAAACCAAAAATTTGCGCACGGGCGGGACTCGAACCTGCAATTTTCTGGCTAACCGGGTCAAACGCTAGAGCGTTTAATGGCACTAGACTAGAGTCTAGCGCCATTTACCCGTCAGTTCATGCAACAGTGGGCCAAGTAGTTATTCTTTACAGAATAAATTCAACTTGGAAATTGATGATGCTTCGCTATCTAATGGTTTAGAATGATTTAACACTCAGTGTCATTTAGTTTATTAAAGACTTTTAAGACTTTTATAAGTCCATTTAGTTATTGAAGTCCTTTTTTTTGTAAAAGTTTTATTATTATTAGCCTAGTCAACTTGAGTATTCTATGCCTAACGTTAGATGATACATAGGGATACCACTATAACCTTTAAGATATTGCCTTCACTTTATTTTTATTTAGCCACGATCGCACCTGGTTGTAAGTGTCAATGCGGCCTATGATCGGCCATGTCAGACTGGTAAGAGCCTGTTTACTGTTTTCCTTAAAAACGTCCAAATTGTACTTTCTAGAAAGAACCCCTGCCGGCAGCGAGTTCCCACCCGCACCGGCTTACGCCAAAGAAATGTAGACCGAAATCGTTGTGATACTTTTACTAAGTACACCTTACATAAAGCAACTTAGCTTTATTTAGACAAACATTCTCACATCTTCAAGACGCCGACTATACTCCTGAAAGGCGAGGCGCCAGTTTATCCTTTAAGACCTCCTTTCAGCAACACGCATTGAGCATCGTTACCTTCAGACGTTTGCTATAATACCCGGTATCGACGGATTAACTGACGAATCGCAGGTAATTCTGTGAAATATTATTTTGGGCGCGGTTTGCTTTGATATTACATTTGGGAAATAACGAACGTAGAATTATTAAATAGGGGTTTTGATTAAAAGCCAAAGTTCAAAAGCGAAGGTTATATTCTGTGTGTGTCCCGTTCGCAAACAATATTATTCCTTATTTAATTATGCTGCTTTTGTGGTATTCAGTGACTTATTTTTATGACTAATTGACCGAGAAAATGCCTCAATTGCATCAAGTATCAAAAGCTAATTTAGAAAAATAGGTAATGAAAGTAATTTTTGGATATTATAATAACATCCTCACAACTTCTAAGGTACGTACAGTTTCTTATAAAGTACCTGCTTAGCGTCATGGATGAGAGTTCTGCAAATATTAGGTCTTTTTAGGGTTCCGTTGCCGAATGGCAAAAAACGGAACCCTTATAGTTTCGTCAAGTCTGTCTGTCTGTCTGTCTGTCTGTCTGTCTGTCCGTCCGTCCGTATGTCACAGCCATTTTATTCTATAACTATAAGCATCACACTGTTGAAATTTGGTAGGTGTATGTATCCTGTTAACCGCTTAACGATTCTTATACAAAATTAAAAAAATATGACATTTAAGGGGGGGCTCCCATACAAGAAACTAAAACCAAAAAAAAATTTTTTGGTCAAACCTATACTTGTGTCTATGGATAGGTCTTTTAAAATGACATCGAGGTTTCTAAAACCATTTTCTTATAAAGTCTTACGTTTCATAGCTAGACGCTTCCAAATGGTAAAATGGGCGTCCCCCCAATCTAACTTCTAAACTAATAGAGTGTAAATTTAAAAAAAAATATATAATATAGATCCTAACAAATACTTTCAACGAAAATTGGTTTAAACGGAATCGAACGAGAAGTTTTTGAGATACAGCACATTTTCAACAACCGCAAACATAACTTTGTACTTCATACAAACTCTATGAAAAACAAAGTTATATTTGCTGTCAACAAAATATTGTGGATTTTACTAAGTGGAAGTAAGTGGATTCCCAAATTCAGTTAAAGTTGGCACGGAACCCTCAGTGCGCGAGTCCGACTCGCACTTGGCCGGTTTTTTTTTAACATTGACCAGTCTCAGAGATCAAACACAAGTACATCACTCTTGACGACGGCATAGTGGCTGATATTCGTTGACATGCCAACGTCACTGGCAGGCTACATCGCTTTGGGCTTGTAGCTTACTAGCAACGAAGAGACCGTGTTTACAGATCGACGGTGACAAAACACTTGAGCATTGGCTGCTTACACATCAGAGGGTAGCAGCCACCTCTACATTGCAGCTTATTTTGTGTCCAATGGTTTACAATGTTTTTAACACTCACAGTGTCATTAAATATTTCATAAGATGAAATAAGTAACAAAAAAATTCGCACGGTCGGACTCACAGCACGGTAGCTCAATTGGAAGAGCGTTTGGCCCAACAAGCCAGAAGATGAAGGTTCGAGTCTCGCTAATGCGCAATTTTTGTTTCTTATTTCATCTTTAGGAATGTGAAATATGACACTGAGTGTTTAAAACATTGTAAATCATTAGACAGCGAAGCGTTATCAATATCCAGGTTAAATTTAAATAACTACTTGGCCCACTGCTATTGTAAAACAGTTGTGTAGATAGCGCTGACGTTATCCATAAGAGTCCAGAAATTTCGCACGGTCGGACCGAAAGCACGGTAGCTCAATTGGAAAAGCTTTTGGCCCGGTAAGCTAGAAGTTGCAGATTCGAGTCTCGCCCGTACGCAATTTTTAGTTCCTTATTTCATCTTTAGATTTATTTTGTGTCGTCAGAGAACTGCTTTTCATGTGTAAAAGGGATACAGAGTTACTCACAAAAGTGGAGTTGTTCATGAGCAGTCTGGTGGTGGAGTTCCGCACATTGAACAGCGTGAGCCCGCCCCACCGGTCGCGGAACACCAGCTCCTCATCTGAAACAACGAACATGAATGTAAGGACCACAATATCAATAATAATAAAAAAAACTATCATCGTGCTAGCGGAAAAACGTCGACTGCCTCAACATAGGCCGTTTTGTGCGTTCCGCGTATGTGGTTTGGTTGACACCATGTGGGCAATACAAAGGCAGTGAAAAATAGGCTAAAATCCATTTGGTGCCTAAAACTTTTTTTAACCACAATTTCAATAAAACGTTAATAACCTAAGAAATAAATTGACCAAAGCCTTTCTGAGCTACAGATTTTGAGTTATTTTTTTTTTAAATGAGGAGCAGAATTCCTCCGTATTTAATTAATTTATAAATAATATAAATTAATAAATAATATGAATAAATATGCGCCAGACAATACACGAATTCTCGTGGTTTCGAAGTAAGGAATTTTCTGTGTTACGAATATCAGAAAACAATTATGACAGGGGCGTCTTCCATAAATATTTAAATACATATTATAAACATCCATGGCTTAGGTACAAATGTTTGTGCTCATCACACAACCATTTGCCCATTGCGGGTATATCAGGCTTTGTATTGCAAAATATTCTTCACGAAAAAGATGAAAATTAATTTTACGCATACTTATATGGTGTTGATTATCCCAATCCTCAGGACGTTAACATAATCCCGCTAGCTGGGATCCCAAATCACTAAGCCAGGCCTAGTCATCAACACGTCCAAGACCTCGTCAACCCTTCAGTGCCGAAGGATCAGCTTCAGATCACGATCGATCACGCGCAACACAACTAAGCTTTTACTATTGAGTGGGGATACATACGGACTTTTGAATTGTTAAGCTTAAATAATGCTTGTATCTCTTACGTCGTTGTTTAACTACCAAATATTTTGTTTATAGCCGCGATAGGTAGCTGAAGAATTAAAAATAATTATAAGTCCATATAAAGTAAAATAGTTCGTTAAATTAAAATAAATAATAATAATAAATATCCTTTGGACATTCCCACACATCGCACTCTAGTCGCAAAGTAAGCTAATCAAAGCTTGTGTTATGGGTGCCAGACAACGGATATAATATTTAAATACTTTTTGTTTGTAAATACATACTTGATATACATAGAAAACACCCTGACCAATACAAACAGACATGTTTATGCACACAAATGTTTGTATTGTGCGGGGATCGAACCCGCAACCCGCTGCGTAGAAGGCGATTTCTCGACCACTACACCAGACGGGTCGTCAAATATTCTTTGATCCTAAAGAACTTGATAAATACAGCGGTGGCAGATACACCTATAAATTTAAACATTCTGATATTGAGACTGCAAAGTTGCCAAAACCTGGTAGCGTAGCGAAGCGTCTTATTTCCCGTCTAGCTTGAAAAGCTTAGCTAATACTATATTCACCGTAAGACGAGTAATTATCTAAATGGTAACAATATTGAACTTCCAAGCTTGCTCGGTAACATGTTGGCCAAACTTCAAGGTCGTGTGTCCACGAAATATTTACAGTAAGATCGTGCCTAATTGAGATGTAATGTCACCGATGTCAAGGTAAATAAGCAGAAATTGACTGATCTTGCTAATGTATGGGTCTGAAGCGAATAATACATTGTGGAGGATTACATTACACCGTGATGCGGCTGTTGTTGTCATGTTAATATTGTAGGTATTGATATCTATTATACTTGCTAGTAATGTGTAGGCAATTTGGCAGATATAACGGAATTTTAGCTATTCGTAAATGTGTATCCATAATTTACACATAGCAAAGTTAAAATGCGAACGCGATTCTGCTGCGGTACCTATGTCCCTTTTTCAACATAGTATTTATAAATTGATGGAGATATTATTTAAATGAGGAGCTTGTAGCACAGGGGTAGTAGTGCTTTCGTAGTGCTACCGAAGTGAAGCAACCTTCAGCGCGGCCGTGTTTGGATGGGTGACCATTCCGACCATATAAGTGACGAACTCGTATATCACAAGCATCTCCGTGCTTCGGAAGGCATGTTAAGCCGTTTGTCCCGGCTAATATCTTAATCAAGAATCTTAAGTCAGAGGCCCTATGAGTTGATAACAAATCACAAAGCAGGGTTAGTCGCTTGTCTTGGAAACACCAATCCGCACTGAGCCCGCGTGGTGGAGTATGGCTCGAACTACCTCATAGTTAAGGTAAGGCCTTTGCCTAGCAGTGGGATGTTACAGGCTAATTTTACTTTTTACTTTACTTCTATCCAACACAGAAATATTTTTTCAAATCGGTCCAGCAGTTCCTGAGATAAGCGCGTTCAAACAAACAAACTCTTCAGCTTTATAATATACTAGCGGTCCCCCGCGACTTCGTCCGCGCGTTTTGAGTTTGCTCCCTCCCCTCCCGTTGCAGCGTCATGTTTTATATCCTAAAGCCTTTCTCGATAAATAAGCTATCCAACACAGAAATATTTTTTCAAATCGGTCCAGCAGTTCCTGAGATAAGCGCATTCAAACAAACAAACTCTTCAGCTTTATAATATATTAGCGCAAGCGCTCGTTGTACTTAAGCTGCGAACATTATTTTGGTGCGGAGTTATGTTAAAACTGTGATAGCTCCTAAGATATTTATTGGAATCAAATGATATAAATGGCAACTTTGTTCTAAATGAAATGCTCGTGATAATGAATCTATTTATTTTGATAAACATAAATACCTGTGTGTATAATACACCTCTTAAAATGATGCATAATTTTTTTACAAATTTATTAACATAAAAATTGTTGTAGTAAGTCAACCATAAAAGATAGACTTATGCTGTCGCGGACTTTATTATAGAACTCTTAATGTTGAACAATCTTGTCATACATGATTTTTGTGTAACTTTAGCGGTTTCCGCAGCGTACGCAGCGGAAGCTCTCAAAAGTAATATCTTTCTCCCGTTTTCGCAACATTTTTCATTTCTGCTGTGGTCTTATGAGTTGTATCTTTATGTTCTATAGCCTAAAGCCTTCCTCGATAAATGGACTATCTAACGCAATATTTTTTTTTCAAATCAGGCCAGTAGTTTTTGAGATTAGCGCGTTCAAACAAACAAACAAACAAACAAACAAACTCTTCAGCTTTATAATATTAGTATAGATACAGGGTGAGAAGGAACGAATCCAAATTTGCGCAAACGTAGTTGAAAATCATCAAACAATCTATAAATATAAATAATTATGCGTCAGACAACACAACCATCTTCGTGGTTTCGAAGTAAGGAATTTTCTATTTTGTGTTACGAATACCAGATTAACGATTATGACGGGGCGTCTCCCATAAATAATTAAATTCATAATATAAACATCCAAAACTTACGTGCAAATGTTCGTGCTCATCACATAAACATTTGCTCCTTGCGGGGTTCGAACCCGTGACGGCCGGCAGTCAGGAGCTCTAACCACTACTCTTACACGCTCCGTAAAATTAATAATTTGATAGTCATCTTATTTGAAAAGTTTACAAACTTTATATACCTACCTCTCAAGCATTAACTCAATAAATTTGTACCCACTCATACCCAACAGCAGATGTATGGTCTCAATTTAAGGGCCCGTTACACCCGACGCCGATCGCAGAGCCCATCAATTTGACCCAAGGGTTAAATTGTACCCACATAATACAAAGTGGCCCGTAATAAAACTCGTTTCTGTTGATGGGAGTCGTAATGCAGGCACGTGTTTAAAAAGTCTCGTAATTTATATACAACGTGTAATGTTAAATGCGCAAACCCTTAAAATAGTTTGATTGGAATAACGATCAGAATATCCAGATTGGTAAAATTATTCAAAAAATCTTCATTTAATTTTGCCTTGTCTATTTATTAATAAGCCGAGCTATCATGATCGCAAATGCTCCAAAATACGTAAACAAGCAACGGTTAGTTCTTTACGAGCGTAGATAGTAATAATAAGACTGAAAGCGGCTCGGTGAATACCTACAGACTCCTCTCTCGACAGAGCGTCGTCCGCAGAGCAAGAAATGATCGGAAGTGCCAGTTAAACTAAAACACCACATAAAACCTTAAACTTTTATCACCTCTTATTTTTCCTTCAGAATTAGGCCAATTGAATTAAAAATCATTTGGGATGTCTGAGGTTTTGCGAATTTTACATTACACGCTGTATATCCCAAGGGACTTTTTGTGAGATAGTGATTACTAGCGAATAAAAAATGAATTTTCAACCATATGACCACATTCACTAGTATCACTTTTGCTTCGGGTAATTAGGCTAGTGCACAAAACTTAATTAAACTTAAATAAGACATGATGATTAAACGTGAGACGCAAAAAGCAGTGATCAGCAGTTGGATTCTTCAGAGTATTTATGACTACAAAACAATTCCTTTGGGTCTGTATATAATTCTTTAATTTCACAAAGACATAATCATTTCAGCACAATACCATTAGTTGCATTATACAAATGCACTCATCTGATTGACGGTACGAGCGGTGGTGATACAAACACATGATTGACGGAGTGCATACACATTTTGTAATGCGCGAACGGTATTTATTTATTTATTAAATAAAGGAACACTTACAGATTACACTCAGACATGCATAGCTTACAACAAGAGACTAGAAGGCAACCTAAAATTAGTGTACGCAACATGTTTTTTTAACAAACAGATAACATTTGAGGTAAAGTGACATAAAAGGTACAGACACAGAACATGTATTTCTCTACTTGCAACTAGTACTATGTGAGGCAGAGAATTCCTGAGCCCCCAAGATTTGTGAAGTTATTTTTTAAATGTGGAGAACCTACTGTTGAACACATCCACATCCCAGCCACTGCGATTCAGCTCATTGTAAGGCCGACACATTC
This sequence comes from Pyrausta purpuralis, assembly GCA_963924145.1. Lineage (NCBI taxonomy): Eukaryota > Metazoa > Arthropoda > Insecta > Lepidoptera > Crambidae > Pyrausta > Pyrausta purpuralis. The sequence goes on from OZ001666.1 coordinate 21,210,921, forward strand.
TAGTTATAGGATTATAAAAGTAGGTAGGTACTAGGTAGTAGATATTTAATGACCCTGGTGTCTGGTGAAATATTTAAAAGAAAAATATTGGATTGTTTGATGAAATATGGATGATATAAGACAACTAACTCAATATCGCACAGCACATAGATCAGTACAAATTTGTAATTTCTCATTAATCTGATTGTGTGCACAATCAGTGTACAATCTGCTTATGGTATAATGGCTATCTATTTCCAATAAAGATGTTATCTTTCTGATGGATGCAGTATGGCCGCCAGCGCGTGTGGTCAAACATTTCTGTTAAAAACTAGCCCGTATTATAATTACATAGGATACCGCAGTATTTACCCAGACGCGCTGCTGTCCGAACGTGCGTGTGTGTATTTTTTCTATAGCATGTCTGTTCTTATTTTTTCTTTTGATTGACTTTTTGACATATCTTGTAAAAGCCAACAGTTAAAATTTATAAAGCTATTATTTTAATAATAATAATAATAATCTTTATTTCAGAAATTATTTTCCATAGTAATTACAGTTGGGTTAGTAATTACAGAAATTATCTTACGAGCTAGGGTTAGTACATTAAAAGATGGAACAAAAAAACAAAATGACCTACTTAATATTAACTAAGGCAGGTCTTAAGCCAACATGGACGCTGTTCCAGCGGCTCAGGATAGGGCAGCAGTAGCGACTCCCTATTGCCGCCAGGAGGCTGTTGGGGCTGTCTCGGACGCGGCGCCAGGCAGAGGCGACCCGCTTGCGCATGACTATCGGGAAACTGTCTATGCGAGCCTCAGTAAACATCGCCGAGGCGCTGCAGTACCGAGGCAGCCCCATCAGCATCCTGAACCCGTTATTATACTGGACGCGAAGAGCTGACAGAGTCTTTTGCGTATACTCCACCCATAGACTGCAAGTGTAGAAAGACTGGCAATAGGCTCTGAACAGTGTTTGCTTAACTTCAGTGTTACATCGTGAAAATCTACGGGCAAGCATGTTCGCTCTCATAGCTAGAGCCCTGCGCTCCCTCTCAATGTCAGCATCATCTGACATGCTCTCAGTTAACCAGTGTCCAAGGTACTTAAAACTTGTCACTCTTTGCAGTGGAAGGCCTTCAAGAGTTACAGAAGGAAAATTATAGCATCTGTTTTTAGATTTAAAGACTACAACTTCGCTCTTCTTCACATTATAACGTAGGCCATGGGACGTTGCATACCTCTCACAAATTTTAAGTAATTTCCTTATCCCACTGATTGAAGGGCTTAGCAACACCATATCGTCGGCGAAACTAATGTTGTTATATGAAATATTGTCAATGGAGCAGCCGACTCCACTACTACTGAGCTCACCAATCAGTCCATCTACGTAGAGGTTAAAAAGTGCAGGAGAGGACTGACCACCCTGTTTTACTCCGCACTCCAGCCCATACTCCTCAGAAAGTGCTCCCGCCCATCTGACCTGATTCCGTTGATTACTGTACCAATACTGAAGCAGACCTATAAGATCTTTAGGAAAGTCATTGGTTTCCGTGGCCAGTTTTTTCCAAAGTACATCGTATATAACTGTATCAAACGCTTTGGAAATATCTTGAAAACAAGCAACAACTGGTGTTTTACGACTTGTATAGTAACGCACAGTGTGCTTGAGACAAAGTACAGCGCTTTCTGTGGATAGCTGCGTTCTGAAACCAAATTGGGCATCACACAGATTAAGGGACGCCTGTAGTTTTCTCTCAGCAAACCGTCCATCACCTTAGATATAGTAGTAGCCAGTGAGATTGGTCTGTAGTTGTTTTTATCCGATGAATCTCCAGTTTTGTTTTTCAGTATTGGTACAACAACCGTCTTCATAAAGTCAGAAGGCAAGTGCGAGTGCCCTATGCAAAATGAGAACAACATGGCTAGGACACGCGGCAAGTGGAAACCAGCATACTGCAGGTGTTCGATACTGATACCGTCATGACCAGGAGATTTGCCACGCGTCATGTTTTTTAAGATATCCTTAACATTTCTAGCTGTAAAGTAAGTGACTTCATCTCCGTCCCGGACACCGGTATCGAAACTCTGCGACGATTGATGCATAGTGTGTTGAAAATGGTTTTTAAAAATATTTGCCACTTTCCCCGCATCACTTTCACCATCCACACTCGCAGACACGCCCGGCCTTGGATTCAGCTTAATATTTACCCCATAATAATTATTGTAAAGTTGTTGTTTACTAAATAAATAAATAAAAAACATTTTTGAGGGACAGACATTCGCATCAGAATTCAGAATTTTAATAATTCTTTGCTTAACCTTTTGATTCTTCTTTCACAATAAACAGTATACCTAGTTATGTCTAATTCACTGAATTAAATAAGATGAGATGGTTGTTGTTCTTTTGTAACATACAAAAGAACAACAACCATCTCCTCGGACAACCCCTGAAAAAGGCTAGATTTATATAAATAGTTTCTCTAGACCGTAATTCATCAAATTCGGGACCCTAGTACCGCACTAAATTAGCCCAAAACACCCAGTCACTAACAATTAGGTGGTAATACCTCACAAACAGTCACGGAGTTGTTTAATCTGGTCAGATACAAGAAACGAATTTCATACTTTGTGAACGGGCAGGACTGTTATTATTTGAAGGTTAGTTAATATTGTGTAATTTATATTTCATAAACATTTGCAATAGTACTTAATCATCAATGCATCAGCGACCATCTCCCGCTATCCATATAATAAGAATAACACATAAACAATATACGGCCTAGATTTTCTGTTCGTCACGGATACGAAATTAAAGGTCTAATTACGTGTCCGTGACGAACAGAAAATCTATAAGAGAGTAATCCCATTAGGGCCTGGTGTTTTTATGTTAATGCTTCCGATAGTGTAACGAGGAGTAGGGTGACTATAATGTTTTAGTGATGTTAAGGACTGCCTTTTAAGCTATTTCACTTACGGTCTGTTCCACAATGACTGAATAAGTCCCCATTAGAGTACGAAACGCGACGTTCCATAATTGAATCATTCGTTGGTTAGTGCTTATGTCCACGGTGAAAAAGGACTTAAATCAAAGTATTTCTCCACAATTTTGAATGTAGTTCGTAGTTTGTTCGATTTTGACAGGTTTGTGGGTTTGGTTGATTAGGTTATAGAAAGTGCCATCCACCAAGGCGCGCCCCACTTATTTTTGGTTGAAGAAAGTGCAAGATGCGGGGGATGTGACAAATAATAAAAGATTAAATAAATATATTAGTTAAAAAATATAAACGGTTAGGACGAATGGCGGCGCGCGCCTTCATGGATGGCAATGTGTGTGATGAGTGTCCAATATTTATTTATTTTATATATAAAACGACAGATATAATGTAATAGACCGGATATACGGAATGGCCGTAAGTGTATTTATAAGACCGTTTTCCCCATTGCGACTTTAAGTATCGATGCAGTCGCAAACTGTCAAAAAACCTTGACACACTGCACAACTTTTAGCAGCGATGCAGTTGCGCTTCTGCATCGATGCTGAATTAAATCTGTTCATTGCGCGAGTCGCGATGCTAAAAGTCGCAGTGTGTAAGGGGTCTAACTCATTGAAGTATAATAAATAATTTCGTAGAGTAATTTGACAGATGCTAATGTCACTTTGTATCATTGCAATATCTTTAGTGTGATGAACATTTTTGTGATAATGGACTGCCAATTAATAACAATTGTGTGTCATTTGTATAAAACTATGTCACATTAATGACTTAATCAATTCTAACGTTTCAATTGTTCCTACATTTGACGACCTCCGTGGTCGAGTGGCTAGCACGCTGGTTTCAAGCGTCGCCATCTTGTGTGAGAGAGAGATGTGTCAATGTAGAAAACGATATTTTCTATATTGTCTCTGGGTGTTGTGGTACCACTGTTGTTTCCGATTTCCATAACACAAGAGCTTTAGCTACTTAGCTTGGGATCAGAGCAATTTATGTGTGATGTTGAATGGCGGCAAAATCAAATATTTATTTATTTATTTACATTTGTCACATCGTTCGAAATCAATACCGAACCTTAGTTGAAACAATTGACTGATAAACTGACACTGATTTTATCCATCATTTATCCCATTTAAACACGGCAACAGTCCCGGGCGATTTTCCACACCGTTAAGCGATATCAAATTGAATACCTCATATCGCTAGAGATTACTCACTCGATCCATTGTCAAACATTTACTTCACGAGGTGAATGCTTGGCTAGAATTTCAGATTACACATTGACATGTTTTTAAAGTGAAAACTTCTTGAGCGGCTCTGAGCTTTTTTGTGCAATGGGTAAAAACTGTGAAACTCGCGTCAGGACACGTGGGCTGATCGAAAAACCGTGAGACGGTTGAAGTGAAAACTTCATTAGCGGCGTTGAGCACTTTTGTGGGATGGGTTAATAAGGGTTTCGATTAATTAAAAAAAAACGATTTTATAAAAAAAATGGTTTCAAAAAATAAAGAATTAGAAAATGAAAAGTCATCGAAATTATGGATGTAAGTTGATTTTTCTGAGAGACAAACTTTTTAATGTAATATAAATTGCAATATTTGTGTACGATAACGCAATAAATAAATATTGTATTCTATCACATAAATGATAGTACTTTTATATTGGTAATTAAAGCATTTAAAAATATTCCCTAACTATTCCAAAAAATCAAAAATGCACAACGTTAATATTCAAGTTTTCACTTCTGCCGGCACTCCCGGAGTGCCGGCAGAAGTGAAAACTTGAATAACCGTGAACCTTGAAAACCCGTTTTTTTTAAAATTAGGAATATCAAAATCATGTTTCTCGCAAAATCTGGTGAACATGGTCACCTCATCTTACCTTAACAATCAATTACATCGAAAACGAAGCTCGTTTCATTCAACCACTACTTAATGTGATGTTGCCACACTATTAATATAGGTAGAATCCTACTAAAGTAATAAATGTTTGTTGTTTCTAAAATAATGTAAGTTTTGAACACTCAGAGTTATTGTTAGACTCTCATAAGATGAAATGAAAATTGCGTACAGGTGGGGCTCGGCCCTGCATTTTTCTGACTAACCGTGCCAACGCCTTATATTTGTTACTCTTTTATGTAATCACTACTTGATGGATGTGGATGAAACGTTACAACAATATAGTTCATACATCGGCCTAGCACATAGGCTATAATTCAATATATGTATCCGACATTTACGCATTTGAAGCCGTGTGGCCGCTAGTGTTATTAATAAGGAAAAATATGGAAACTCCAAAATTCTAAAAGTCATGAAAAAATATATCCTAGCGCTAACTGAGTTCAATCCGGAGTTGTTGTTCGCACCACTTTGCGAGGAGACATGTGAAATGAGCAAGCAAGCTCCATTAAGAAAATACTTTTCTTTTAAGCTTTATTATAATTGCAAGCACCGTGGTTTTTTGAAAAAATTCATCCTCATAACGTCCACATGACGTCAGCAACATACATCACTGCTCACTTCCTCATTTGTACCACATGAAAGGAACAAGTCTATTTGTGCTCAAGAGATTGCTAAGAAGAATAGTCGAATGGTAACTTTACCATAGTACTTAAGTGTTACGCGTCTCATGTATCATGCTAACCATACAATTTATGTATTAATGCCAACTCTGTAAGGCTTCTGGAAGAATTCCTGACGTCACAAGTGCAAGCAAACCCGCTTGCACGAGAAATGGATTACATTATTTATCCGACTTTCTTAAGACGGCATTCTTAGGAACGACCTAGAAAGGCTCTGAAAATATGATGGCAATGTGTTGTAACAAAACGGGCCCAAGATTCTTTTATCACAAGTAGCTCGTGAAAAAAAGGGATATTTTGGCGGCACAACCAATTAAACCTGTGTCAATAACTTTATTTTGGTACTAGGATTCAGGATCTCCCGAGCCCTTCCAAAATTAAAGCGTGCTTCCTCCTTCCAGCGGCCGAAGTCTGAAGCATTGTTTTTTTTCATTTCGCGTCGACAATTATAATTTTCTGATTTTCTGCTGCATCACATATATTTTTAACTTACGTTAGCTTAGCTATTATCTTCAATACTTATTAAAAAAATATTCGTAATTTTTTTGGCTAATTCGAAAGATTCTCTGTTATTCTCGTTTTTTTTGGAAAAACACGTTAACACCAAAGAACAATGGCAAGGCCCCATACAATGTTTTACCTGAAAAATATTTTAAGCGTCTACGATTGAAAAAATGATTAAATGATAGCAGTTGCACTAAATTATCATAATCAATAAGAATTTCGTTTTGTCGAGGCCACAAAAAAAAGTTATCTTTATTTTTGTATTTTTAGGTTATATCGAAATGAACGCGTCTAATATATTAAAAATCTGAAAAAGCTACTAAACAACGTTCCTAAGAGGCAATTCGGCAGTCAAAATATAAGAATAATGCCCGAAAACAGTTAAGCAAGTCGATAATAAAGATAATCCAAATCCAAAACCCATTCAAAATAAACATCTTTTTTTATTAAATAACAACGCAGGTAGCGAAGTAGTCAAGACAAGCTACTGTCAAAGTGACGTTTGACTTTTGTTTTTTTAGACGGATGTCAGTGTTGCTGTTGTATTTTACAATTTGTGTTCATAGTCTATTCCCTTTTTCAATAAATCATTTTGCAATCAAGTTATATAGTTTTAAAATACATTCACATCTTTCTGTGTTGAAAACCTTAGTTATTTCTATTTCATATTTTTCTTAAGAGTACAATCAAATTGATAAAAATATGACGCATACTGTATTTTTTTCTTTAAATGGCAGCACCAGTGAATTTACTTATAGGATTCAAATGAGAGTTTTTTATTACATTTACAATTTAAGCCCGGCTTTTAAATGAGAAACCATTTTCATGAAAAAAACATATTAAATAAATGATTAGTTTTTGCATAGGTCACATTTTTAGACGCCTCAAAATAAACTCAGGTAAATTCCTGCCATTGTTCTTTATTACAGTATTTTTCGAGCGCCACCTGGTTGTTTTACAGGAAACTATGCCGAGACTACGCTTCCAGGGGATACGGACATGGACCGCTTCGTAAATAATGTACATTCCAAATACTAGGCAAGTGTGATATCAAATATTATGTGATTATCTGCGTTTTATCGAATGCAACCGTACACATAATTATAGATTGTAGGCACTTGCTATCAAGTGTTTTTTATGAGATGTGATAAATATAAAGTAAATTATGGTTATATTTTAAAATTGCACCTTTGGCGCAATTCTTGCCCAGCTATAAGAGTATCAGCAGACTAAATATTATGCACCACAAATATGATAATCCCATCATAAGCTAACTTCACATCTTATATCACACTTCCGCTCCCAAGACGTCACCCGGAATAGGATCGCATTAAAAACTTGGAAAATAAAAGAATGGAGTCGCGCAACCAGGCCACGGGTAAAAGTATTATCTTAACGGAATTGCCAGTCTAGCTCAGGGCCGTTGCAGACTGGCGAAGAAACGCTGCGACTATAAATGTTTTGTTTACCCGACTGTGGTGGCTCATAAAAAGTATCATGTCAGTATTGATTCCATTTTACGATTGGAAGAATAGAAAATATTTACATCGAGAATTGTTATGACTTTTGGAAAGTTTTTTTTTCAATTCGGCTTTTTAAATCATCTAGCGCCATAAAAAATGTGAGTCAATGATGTGAATGTGATGAAAATGATTAATTCAGGTTTACATTTAAAGACTTTATTTATTCTTAAGATTAACGATAAGCCACTTACATGAGAATTTAAATTAAATACACGATTGCAGTCGTTGTCGCACTACATTAAATGTCATTGTAATCAATAAGTACATTATGATTGTATTGTTCGCGATACGCGAAGCTGCCTAACTAATTGAAAGGGCCTAAATAGATATAATATATGCTAAACACAAAATACCTTGCGTCTTCTTCAGGAGCACATGGAGGGGGCGCCCCGTGAATTGTTCCAGCACTTCACACACAGTTTAAGTCCGCCTTTCGTAGTACACAATATATATAATATGTTAGAACCCACCCAATGTCTTCTTTAACACACCGTTTATACCGATAATACCGAAATTGGAGTATATTTCTCCAGAAAACCGCGGAGCCCAGCTCCTAACCGATTCGTATCTTTTGACAACTCAACTAATCTTTTTATTTCAATACCCTACAAAATTATTATTTCCTACCGTCTAACTTAGCGATAATTTCGACAAGCAAACCTGGCCGTCTAAATGAAACATTACCGCCGCCCAATCAGTACCACTGATTACAATAAATTTACTTATCCAAACTAAACTAATCTTTTCCATGAGAAACACAAAATCTAATCAATAGGCAAGCGTGACAGCTTGGCTATTGCCCGTTTAAGAACAACACCATTAGACACACGAACATCTGCGAGCCTTATGACTCCATCTGACCCAGAATATAATTTAACAATTCTACCGCGACGCCAGTGAAGCGGAGGGACGTTATCGTCTTTCAATAAAACTAAATCTCCTTCCTTAGGAGGGGCGACTCGATCCGTCCACTTTACGCGTTGCTGCAAGGTGTGAAGATATTCTAAATGCCACCGATGCCAAAAACTTTGCGTAATCTGTTGTAACAATTGAAACCGAGATAATTTGCTCATCTTCACATCCTGCAACGAGTATTCCGCTACAGCATTTAATGGCTGTCCTATCAAAAAATGACCAGGAGTCAAAACTTCGAGGTCGTGTGGATCCGAAGACACAGGGCACAAAGGTCGTGAGTTCAGAACCGCTTCAACCTTACAAAATACCGTGCTAAGCTCTTCGAAGGTGAGTTTCGTTTCACCGATACACCGCTTTAAATGTGTTTTAGCTGACTTAACGGCAGCTTCGAAAAGACCACCCCATGACGGATATGCAGGTGGGTCAAATATCCAAGAAATACCCCGTTTCGACATTTCATGACCGATAGAGCGTTGTTCTTTACCCAGAAAATCATACAACTCTTTAAGATAATTATCTGCACCCTTAAAATTTGTACCGCAGTCTGAGCGAATAACTGAAGGCAAACCCCGCCTTGAAACAAACCTGACTAAGGTAGCAATAAAAGCTTCCGTTGATAGTTCCGATACCAGCTCTAAATGAACACACTTTGTGGCCAGGCAAACGAAGACACACAGGTATGCCTTGATGATATTAGGATTCCGAAGTTTATGTGCTTTAACGTAAAACGGTCCCGCAAAATCTATACCAACACCATGAAAAGGCCTAGCAGCTACAACTCGATCCCGTGGTAAATTGCCCATAAGTGGCTGGCTTGTAATCCCCTTCAATTTTTAACATGAGATGCATTTAAATGTCACATTTCTAACTACTCGTCTTGACGAGAGGACCCAAAAATTCCGTTGTAAAATGGCTAAAAGAGCGTTCGGACCCGCATGTGCATTTTTTATATGCAAATCCGTAATTTAAAGTTTGACAAAAGTCCCCGATTTAGGCAACAGCAAAGGATGCCGTGCATCATAATCTAAATTGGCATTTTCCAATCTCCCACCAACTCGTAAAAGTCCGTTTGCATCTATAAAAGGTTGTAACCGCTTTAAAGAGCCCCTTAGTTGTTTATCTTCGCGCAATTGTTCTATTTCAGAACCGAAACTTTGATATTGAATAAGTCTAACCCAGTGCATCAAAGCTCTCTTCCGTTCATCAACCGTCAAATATGTTTGAAAAACCCGATCATTTTTATTCCGTAAATTATAAAATAGCCGTAAAATCCAACCTGTTACTGCAATTAATTTGTCAAAATCACTATACCGTTCCAATAAAAAATCTAAGTCTGGCTGGGAATCCAAATTTGTAACCGCAAAGCACCGTATCCCAGGTAGATCCCGTGGTTGATCCACATCCAACACCGGCCAGTTTTGTTCTGACTCAGCTAACCAACGTGGGCCCCACCACAACGAATGAGAAATTAAATCTGATGCCTTGCATCCTCGAGATGATACATCTGCAGGGTTAATTTGTCCAGGAACGTGACGCCATGTGATGGAAACCGATGAATTTTGAATTTGAGAAACTCTGTTTGCCTCGAATACCTGAAGAGTATGAGGGGGTGTCCGAATCCATGCCAATGAAATTGTGCTATCAGTCCATCCGTATATTTCCTGCACATCCATGGTTCTTTGAAGACAAAGACAAACATGATTGAGGAGTTTGGTCAGCAAGACAGCACCGCACAATTCCAGTTTAGGAATAGTGAGTCGTGATCTGATTGGAGCCACTTTACTCTTGCTAATAAGCAAGTGCACCGAAACCTCACCGTCCTCCTTCTGTACTCGGAGGTACACAACCGCTGCAAATCCCAAGTCCGACGCATCCGAGAAACCGTGAAGGCTAACATGAGCAGTGCGGGATGATAAAATATACCTAGGTATGAAAACCTTCTTAACATTTTCCAAATCCGCCCGAAAAGATAGCCATTCATTTTCTAAATCTTGATTTAAAGGGTCATCCCACTCCAAACCTCCCAACCACAACCGCTGTAATAAGCACTTAGCCCAGAATAATATAGGAGCGATCCAACCATTCGGATCGTACATCCGTGCAACCGTAGAAAGGATGCTCCGCTTAGTAACCTGCCCGTGTAAAGGAATATCCGATTTGTATGAAAACGAGTCCGAAACTGGGTCATATAGAACACCTAACACCGAAACCGATTGTGGGTTATCTCGGTTCTCAAATATGAGTGGCACCTGCTTGTGTGCATCTGGCAAGTTCGCCAAAACCCCTGGAGAATTCGACAGCCATTTACGTAGCTCGTAGCCACCAGATTTCAAAAGAGAAATAAGTTCTTGCTGTAGGTTTAAAGCACAAGATTCCGAAATGGCTCCCGTCAGAATATCGTCGACGTAAATGTCACGCTCTAACACCGCTGCGGCGAGTGGGAATCGCTCGCGCTCTCGTTCGGCCAATTCCAACAATGTGCGTATCGCTATGTAGGGACTTGACGTTAAGCCGTAGGTATTTGTGTTTAATTCATAAGTGAGGAGAGGCTCATCAGGAGACTCCCTCCATAATATTAACTGATACTTCCGATCCGCAGGATTGATCAATGTTTGCCGAAACATCATCCGTATGTCCGTAATTAAAACCGTGTGATGGAGTCTAAAATTTAATAAGATAACCGTTATGTCCCGCTGGAGTTTGGGGCCAGAATGTAGACATTGATTTAAAGAAACCCCAGTTGAGGTTGGGCAACTTCCGTTAAAAACAACACGTATTTTTGTACGGTCCGAATTTTTGAAAACCCCATGATGTGGAATATAATAATGTTCTTCTCCCGAGTTTACATTAAAATTTGAAACCGACATATGTCCTAAATCCGAATACTCCCGCATGAATTCAATATACTTCAGTCTAAGTTCTGAATCCCTAATTAAACGCCGTTCCAGGGCTATGAAACGTTTCTCCGCTATACCGCGTGACTGACCCAATAATGGCCGATGAGACTTAAATGGTAATTTTGTCATAAAACGACCGTTTTCTAACCGTAATGTATGAGTTTTATAAAATGCCTCACACTCCGCGTCCTTTGGGTTTGGTATAACACTTTGTGGAGGCTCCTCGACATCCCAAAACCTTTGTACTGTGTCTGAGAGTGACACTCCAAAAAGTTCCGCATCCGTATCAATTGATTCGATAGAATTATTATACTCGACTGGTCCTAATAAAACATAACCGAAAACGGTCCGATAAGCCGTAAACCCACTTGAAGTTAAATCAATTTTATCCCCGCTTACTATTTTACCGAATACGTCCGACCCAAGAAGTAAATCAACCGGTTTTGATTTGTGAAATTCAGGATCCGCTAAATCCAAACCCAAAGTTAAATCAGTTACCCCATCTGATAAGTCACAGGCCGGTTGAAGGCCCACCAAATTCTCTAAACACGTGACAGGTGTTGTAAACACCGGATAAGACTTACTAACGGGCGAGAAAGTAATAATACCCCGACCCAATGACCTTCCCGCTTCAAACCCCCCCACCCCTCTCACTAGTTCCTTCGATGGCACTAGAGCCAGACCAAGTCTCCGTGCTAAATCCACCGTAATCAGGGATCCTTGTGACCCTGCGTCTAATAACGCTCTTATTAAAATAGTATTTTCCGAATCCCCATTTAAGATTTTAACCATAGCTGTAGGTAACAAGATAATCCGTGAAGAAACTAGTGAGTGGTGGGCTTTATCCTATTGTTTATCTCTGCCGTCGTAGCAATGCCGGTCATCATTAAACCGAGCGTCCTGTCGTCCGTAAACTGGCCCGGAGTTCCTATTGAACCGATTTATGTCACGGCGCTCGTCTGACTCACGACGCACGCTCACGCGATTAGGCGAAGGAGCACTACGCTGAGGGGTTCTCGGTGGAGAAGGCCGAAGAGAGCCGTGAGGGGAGCGTCGCGATAAACCGTCATAATTCCGTGGAGAATATCTCTCCCCGTCACCGCCGCCCGTGCGCGGTGCCGGCGGAGGCCGCTCGCTTGCATGGTAAACCCTTTGGGTGTGTACAATGCCCGACCTATTGAAGCACAATAAGGGATGGTGCTTAGTACTACCGCACCCATCACACTGCGGTAGATTGCGACAATCACGAAAACTATGACTCCCAAAGCAATAATAACAAAGCTGATGGCGTTGTACAATATTCTTACGCTCAAAAGGCGAAAATGATTTAAATTTTGGGCATTTGATTAATGCCGAGTGCGTGCTATCCCCACAGCACACACAGCTCTGAGCCACAGCCGCTACTAAATAGTGACCCGACCGACGTTGATTACGTTGAGGCCGCGAATACAAAGGCCCAGTTTCCATCTGGTTACTCGCGGATTCCGTTTTAGTACATTCCAATAACCGACATTCCGATTCCAAAAAATCTATTAGTTCCGTAAAGGCAGGGATAACGTCCGTGTCATTACCGTATTTTTGTTCAAATCGTGTTTTGATAGAAGTTGGCAATTTAGTTAAAACAATGTGCAAAAGTAAAAATGACCAAGCCGATACTGGAAAACCCAACCGTTCCAAAGAATTAATCGCCATAATCAATGGGTTAAGAAATTGCGAGCGAAGCCCGTTTAAACGTTGCGATATGATAGGCAACTTCAAAATTTGGTCAACATGCACATCCGCTAAATGTCTAGTATTTTGGTATCGCTTCAATAGTAGATCCCTAGCTGTTTGGTATCCTTCATCCGAAATCTTAATATGCTGAACAAGCCCGCGGGCTTCACCGTTCAAGCACGACATCAAATAAGCTAGTTTCTGCGCTGGTGATAAGTCACCGCGTGAATCGACCAAACTATCAAAAAGGTTATTGAACCCAACCCATTGATCCATCTCCCCAGAAAATGTAGGTAACCTAAGTACCGGTAACCGAGAAACTAAAGCGTCCGAATCAACCTTATTGGTCTCCGATTTAGCTTCCGAATAGACACTTAAAACCGTTCCAGATTCCATCAGTTTTATCATCAGCTTATCATAAGCTTCCAGCGCCCTAATGTATTCCCTCCTAGCCGCAACCACAATCTCTTCTTCCGCTTTAACTGTCATATCGGCAAACTCAATAATGCGCTGATACGCATTTTCTAAGGTTGAAAACTCCGTGGTCACAGTCAGCAAACGGATTTTTAACCGGTTGATATGGTCCGATTTATCTATTAGATCCGCACTATCTATTAACCATTGTAATTTGACTTTGAAAGTCGACCAAAATGTTTTAAGAGTTGTCATATTTAATAAAGAAATCCTCTAATCAAAACAGTAAACAACAAACCAGCCGCCTATATTGTAGACAAATAGAACCGTATGAAACAGCTGTTTACGCCTATTCATAAAAACTTGATCCCGACAACAGATTGATAAGGTAACAATAGGCGCGCGTGCGTGTGTCGTACCTTTAGCCGCAACTTACACACTTAGCTAACCAGAGATAGCTAACGAAAACATTAATATTTTCGTCACCCGATAATTGCCGAATGCCTACGTATCTGACCGAAGTGAAATATTCATCTCATTGAATGAACTGAAGACCGATACTATTACCAATATATACCTATAGACACCTATGCAGTACAACCCCACACCGAAATAACCTATAAACCACGAGGCCCTATAAACCTAACCAAACTACGCTCTGCTACCAAAAATGTATTGTTCGCGATACGCGAAGCTGCCTAACTAATTGAAAGGGCCTAAATAGATATAATATATGCTAAACACAAAATACCTTGCGTCTTCTTCAGGAGCACATGGAGGGGGCGCCCCGTGAATTGTTCCAGCACTTCACACACAGTTTAAGTCCGCCTTTCGTAGTACACAATATATATAATATGTTAGAACCCACCCAATGTCTTCTTTAACACACCGTTTATACCGATAATACCGAAATTGGAGTATATTTCTCCAGAAAACCGCGGAGCCCAGCTCCTAACCGATTCGTATCTTTTGACAACTCAACTAATCTTTTTATTTCAATACCCTACAAAATTATTATTTCCTACCGTCTAACTTAGCGATAATTTCGACAAGCAAACCTGTAGGCCTACCGCGCAAGTGTCGTCGGCATCGGTATCGACTACTTTTTGACAGCCGACGGCATATTTCGTACCGCGCAACTTCCCATGCCGAGCTGTCAGTTTAACAATCGACGTCGATGGTGAAAGCACAGATAAGATAGGGCGAAAGAACGAATGAAACGCTATATTTGACAGTAAATAGCTACCGCGCAAAGAAATCCAAACCGACGTCGAATACGAAACGATGTTTTGAAGTGTCATTTCAATACGGCACCTCATGAGTAGTCGGTTTGATTATTTTGTTTGTAAAAAAGTTTGATTGTTCCAATTATAGCCTGCTTTTTTGAAATATTCTGCTTTCTAACGACTAATTAAAGAACACTTTAACTTTTTATTTGAATACTTAATCGTTTTTGCTGTGTTGTTGTTTTCTTTGTGTTTTACAACGACAACGATTTCATCGGACGGTTTCGCTTATCAAAAGCAAATTTTGTGAGGCTATGTGAAGATATTGTACCACACTTGCCCACAAATGAAAGGACCAGCGGGATAAATCCCGAAATTAAGGTACGTATGTATACGTGGACGATTGGTTGCAAAATGTGGCATATTCTATGATTCTTCCGGACATAGGGCCAATGATTGACCTCATACATACCTATATTTATGTTTACAGATACTGACTGCATTGAATTTTTATGCTACCGGTAGTTACCAAAGAAGTGTGGGGGAGAATGACTTTCTTCACCTGAGCCAACAATAAAGATCCGATTGCTTGAATGATGTAACAAAGACTCTCAACACTCCTGCCATTTTGAAGAAATATATAAAATTTCCTCGAACCCAGTCGGAACGAGTCACTGTAGCAATGAGGTACCTACTTAGTTTTGATGCTATTGGATTAATGATAGGAAGTTACAATAAATAAATATTGAAATACCTAATACTAAGCTATTTTCAGATTTTATGAGAAGATGGGATTTCCTGGGGTCATCGGCTGTATAGATGGGACCCATGTGGCTATTATAAGTCCAAGCGATCATGAATAGGCATTCTATAACAGAAAGAGCTACCATTCCCTTAATGTTCTTGCGGTGAGATATATACTTTATTTTACATTTTTTTTGTCCAATGTGGGAGAGCCTTATGTCTAGCAGTGAACTCAATCCATTCCGTCTGTACCATATTGGTGTTGATAAACTTAGAGTGTTTCAATTATTCCTTAGTCTCTTTTTAGGCATATTAATTTACAACTTTAAAAAAATTGCTACTTAGCTAGCATATACAATGCTTAGCTTGAACTACTGTATCTCGAAACATGACATTTGGAGGAAATATTTATTATGGTTTACCTACACTTGGTGCACCAGCAAAGGATTTTGGGTAATTCCCACTGTAGCAGTAAGAATAAAAGTGTTAAAATATTTTCAGATTTGTGATGTGGATCTCAAGATTTTGCATGTTGATCTTTTGGTGGTGCAAGCCCCGACTCTCACGTTTGGAACATGTGCCCGGTCAATCCAGCCATGCGAAGACTGCATGACCATTACTCCATGATCATGGCACTTGCAACAGTGCCAAAATATCGGAAACTCACAAATAAAAAGGTACATGGTAGCCATCTCGTAGACAGTTATCCATATCATTTTACTGACCATAAAAGTTTAAAACAATACATATTATGTTTTTTATAGTAGGTATATTTATTAAATAAAATATTCTAATTAATGTCTATTTATTATTTAAATGTATGTCTGTTAACATTTATTAGTATGTAGGTAACATATTATGTATAATGAGTTGAAATAATGTGTTTTTTCTTCTTTTTATTCAGCACTCCTACACACATCTCTCTGCATGACCCTAAGGTTGACTGGTAGAGAATGCTTTCAGCATTAAGTCCAACAATTGTACACATTTTAGTGCAATAAGAATTATAATAAATAAAAATAATAAAAAAGAGAATGACAACAATCCAATTCAATTGCAGGTGACTCTGGCTATGCCCAGCATCCCTGGATGATGACTCCTATTCTCCGTTCTGAGGCGAATTCACTGGAAGCGCATAATACGTCGGTCCACGTGCGCACATGGAATGTCGTCGAGCGCACTTTTGGTGTGCTTAAGTCCCGGTTCAGCTGCCTCTTGGCGCACAGAACCCTGCACTACAAACCACAAAAGGAAGCACAGATTTTGAACGCATGTATTGTGCTTCACAATTTTATAAATGACCCACTTGTCGAGGTCGACAGTGAGGCATTGGGTCGTGATGAAGAACGCCAGCCTTCACGTGCGCCAGGCCACCCTCACGGAGACGAACGCTTCGTTGACAGGCAACATATAGCGGGGAGGTTGTGGCGCAACCGACACTAATTTATTGCGACGTGAATTTGGCTGGTACACATCTATATATTTTAAATGAACTCAAAAATTATATTTATTTACAGCATGACTCAAGAATGAAGACACCAATAGAATTAAGTTAAAATACTTAAGTATAATTGTTATTTAAGTGGACTCAAATGGTCCTTAAAATATAATTACAATTAAGTTAAAATCCTTAAGTTTAATTGTTATTTAAATGGACTTATGTGGTCCTTAAAATGTAAATTATTATCCTGAAATACTTAAGTTCAAATATGTTTTTTATGTTGACTTATGGTCTTTGAAATGAAAGTAATCCCGGCTGAGTTTCTTGCCCATTCTTCTCAGTAATTGGTGTAATCTAATTAGGCGGATGTTTGTATTTAATAAACGACATTTAAAGAGTGCTAGTTAACCAAACTTCATTTGACATTTCATTTACAACAAATTATGTAACAATGAGTGCATTCCAGCAGATTATCGCTACTTATCATCGACCACCATGGGGTACATTTTAGTCATGGAAAGTAATAAAATCGAACATTAAATAAATAAATTACTTTTCATAGTTAAAAATTACTCTATCGTGATCGATGACTTGGCGATTACTCTGCTGGAATGCAGCCAATGTAACAATAATTAATAACTATTAGATCTTGAGAAAAAATTCATAGTTTACCCACGCAATGGTTGACTGGTAGAGAATTGGAGCGTTTTAAACACTGCAAATGCAGCCAAGACCAGCAGCTTAACGTGCCTTCCTTCCTATTACTTTCACATTACTTCAATGACAAAAAAAAGAATTCATTTTCATTCAAGTTTGCCCTTAATTACAGCCAATTGTGGAATTTGTCGTTTTTATATCAATAAATATAAAAATGGTAAAAAAATCTACAGGTTTTTAAAAATTATGATTCTGAATAATCTATGTTAACTCTCCTTTAAAGGCTGTTTGGAAGATGAGTGCAATCATCTTCCAAACATCCTGATATATAGAAGGAGTTTTGGGAGTTGGGAGTGTTTGATAGAAAAACATTTTTAATAAAATATTTTTTTTATATTAAGAAAAACATTTTAGGTACGGACGACAGCACATCAAGCTACTACACTGTGGTAGTTTTGCTTTACGGTGAGGGTTTTTTTGAGTAAAGGTATTGATTGAGAAATAACTGTTATTAACATACTGTGGTCGTTCAACTACACATTTTCATAATAAACCCATAGATGCCACTGACTTGACACAGTAGCGCCGTGACTGCGCTTCTTTTTATTTAATTCATTTCAATACTTGTAGATAAACTTTAGCAGAAATGTAAGTAAAATACAACATTATTATTATACCTACTTTGTCCTGCAATAATTTAAAACATATAAATTATCAACAATAGTTTTTTTTTTAACATTTCCTTGAGGCTGTTGGGTTAAAAAGTTAAAAAGTGCGGGTGGTAGCTAGGTAGCCCTGCATGTTGGAGAGGCGGTCTTTGATTTGAAGAAGTGTAGCGGCAGCACTGTCTAAGATAAAAATATGTTTAGGTACTAATGGTTTGAGTAAATTGATTGAGAATTAACTACCTATAGTGGCCGTTTAACAATTTACAATTTTTAAAAACATAAGGCCTTTGAATTTATCTACTGTCAGTGGTCATGTAGCATGTTGTTGTTTATTTTTGAAGTGTAGCAGCTGCATCCTTTTGGGACGCGACTGAGCGCCCAAATAGCGCCACCGCTCTCTCTAAGAGCGCAACCCTGCACTCGTCAGCCTCGAGCCTGCGCTGGTCCAGGGCAAGGGGGTTTTGCTCCGCCTCCTATGCCCAGCGCGGCTGCGGAATTTACGTGGAGTCTGGAAAAATAAAAAACGGTACTGAAAACAAACTGCAGTACCCTTGTTCATGTCGGAACCGATACTATTTTTAAGGCAGTCAACCCAATGCACCGCGCTGTCGCAGAGCGCAGATTTTACAACTCGTAAATTATCACACACTTACGTCACGCCACTGAGTGCTACTTTTTCGATGCCCCATCACCGCATTCAGTGTGGCCGCCAACTACTCCCATTGCTGCCTCACAGCGGCCTTGGCCTGAGGCGTGTCCAAAGACTGACCCGTAGCCAAGGCCCTGTGCTCCTCCATGAAGCTCATGAGGAGCTCGATCTGCTGCAAACTTACTTTTCTTGCCGCTGGCATCTACAAGATACATACGAATGCATTCACTATTATGGGATAATATTTGTTAGATATTATCTAACAAATTTTGAGTAAGTAATAAAGTGCAAAAGAATATTTACTTACTTCTTCAATTATTTATCACAAAACAAACAAAGAATAAAGATGATGAACAAGCCACAGATAACCGGTTTGGGCTGTCATGTCAACAAACACAGATTATAATAGACTAATAAATTTAACGTTCCGTTACCGTATCACGCGTTTAATAAAAATTGACTAAAAAACACTAAACACCACGGAATTAAGTGACTTTCTTTATGGAATCAAGTAAACTCAAAATCATTTTTCCTTGGAGTGCCTTTCAACCATTAAAATTGTAAAAATACTTCAACAACATTTTAGTAATAAATTGAATGTTCTGCATAAAACGGACCGCAAATCGACGGCGTTTTTCCATTCATTCTCGCTCTCGACGCTCGACAAATCGACGCAAAATTATATGCGCGGTACGGATTATTCGACAGCGACGGCATCGGCATCGGTTTCGATCGTCGAAATCGAGTTCAAGTCGACGACACTTGCGCGGTAGGGCTGCTGGCCGTCTAAATGAAACAATGATACAAGTGTGCTAAGTTGACCATTATATACAAGGCGACATTGTGTGCGCACGAGCCAAAGCGAGTGCGCCATAAGAAAGCCGCGTATATAATGGTCACGGGCACACGTGTTTCATACGACGTTTTTCAACACACTTGCGAGGAAAAAACAAGAATCTTCATTTACTAAGTTTTTAATTATTAAAACAGTAACAATACATTTCACTCGATTTTGATGGCAAAGACTATCGCACGCGTTTTTCGCCTTGTTACGTATGTCCGGCGGAGTTAATAATAGGTTTTCTTCATTTTCTTCACTTGAAGTAGACATTTTCATTAATATTAAACTTCATAATTAATCCAAACTTCGTCACAGCCGACAATTATTATTTACGAAAAATGGCGCGTTGTTTTTTTTTCTTGCCGCGATACCGATGCGCGCGCGCGATTAGGCGCGAGCTAGATCGGCCAAAAGCCAAGATTAAAAATGTAATAATTCGTGTTTACAACACAAATCACAGAAAATGTTAAATGAATTTGAGCTATTTTTTTAGTTATAAATCTGGATTTACCATTTATTGTAATAAATATGTAGATACTGTTATTTTTCGCATAAATACTGTTTGTTGCTAAAATAAAAGTATTGTATAATCCGACTAAATTAAATCGCTTCTTATTCTTACTTACGACTTGGTACTAGGGTACAAATGTAAATTGGTCGGGTTAATAAACTAAAAGCACTAGTGCAATAATATAATGAACAAAACCAAAATGCACTAAAAAGTCTTAAATAAACTCTTCATCATTGAAAGGAAAGGAATCCGTTTTAGGCAAACAATTTTTTTTGGAGTCGGTGCTGTGATAGTTAATGCTTGATGGTCAAAGTGATGGCACCGACTCCAAAAAGAAATTGTTTGCCTAAAACGGATTCCTTTCCTTTCAATGATGAAGAGTTTATTTAAGACTTTTTAGTGCATTTTGGTTTTGAAGTCGGTTTTTACTTTTTTTTTAAAGTTTATTTTATTTCTTCATTTTTAGTGATTACATAAGAGGGGGGGGGGGGAGTTGCACCTTATGATTCAATTTTTGAAGAAGCTACAAATTACCTATCATAAGTTCCGTCATTATAATTACTGAACTCCTAAGCGTTAAGGAGTTCCACCACCAGCTCAGCCCCACAAGATGTTGACTATCAGACGTAATAACACATCAACATTAAGATTCTAGTAAAGAAACACTATACGTGCCTTTAAAATTTGAGGGTTTCCCTCGATTACACCAAGATCCCATCATCAGTTCCCAAAATGGAAAAAATGGGACCAACTAGAAGGTACACCCTCTAAGTAGGCGAGAAAATTTTTCAATTCGGTCGACAAACGACTGAGATATGAGGTAACATACATACAAAAAAAAAAATAATGATAAAAAAAAAAAAACATACAGTCGAATTGATAACCTCCTCCTTTTTTGAAGTCGGTTAAAAAGCACGCGTGTTTAATATCTATGATTATGAGCCAAAAATCGGTGGAATAAAAACGTCGTTTTGAGCAAGTGTGTTGAAAAAGTAAGTTATAAAACGCGCACACACGCACAAACAACAGTCCTTAACGCAATCCTCCTTCCTAATATTAACATACCAACAAGGTTCGTTGATCACTCTCTGTGACCTTTGATACAGTTTTCCAGTCGTCTTTTGAACATTTTGTACCCATCAATATTTTTTATGTCCGAGGGTATTTCAGGTATATGGAACTAGCATTCCATAAGTAAACTGTTCACTGTCGATCAGACCAATTGCATTATTTAGGCGGTAATAAAACGCTCGTCTACATCTAAATGCATTACCTTAACTGGATTGTCGCGCGCGCCCTACCGCTCGTGTGGAGATGGCCTTATTATCGTTTAATAAGGCCCACTGTAAGCTGGAGACCTTACTATACTAACGTTTAATAAGGCCCGTTATAAAAGAAACTAACCAACTCTGATTGTATCTACGAATGGCAATTGGCTAGCGAGTTAGAATCTTCTAAGTTGCGTGAAGTAAGGTTTTTTAGTTTCTGAGATAAAGAGAGAATAGATTTTAAAAGTAACTTGATGGCTGCAAGCACTAAAGTCGTTTAGTCTCTTGGAAGGTTATTACTGTCCGATTGATACTACAAGCAACAAAATGTCTGGAAAAGAAGAAATTTCACAGAAGAATCGTATACATTCACAGGTTTGCTAATAATATTAAGATGATTTTAAACCAATTTTCGATGGAAAGCCTTTGTTAAACTAATTTTTTTTATACTACTCCATACCTAAATGTTGTCTGGAGGAAAATGCTTTTAAGCAATAAGACCGCTTGGATTGTACTCTTACGTTATATTTAAGATGTATTTAGTATTATTCATTGTTTACTAGTTGTCCCAGCGAACTTTGTGTCGCCCCCGGCCTCTTCCAACCCGGCACGGTAATTTCAACAGTTACAAATTATTCCAGACAGTCCCAAATCTAACAAAGTAAAAAGAATTTGCGAAATCGGTCCAGCCGTTCACGCGTGATGCCGTGACCAAGGGAACTATAGATTCATTTTTACATACATATAGAGAATAGAAGATGGTCTGTTATAATAATAAATATATATTATTAGTATTATCAAATTTGTGGTTACATTTAAGAGTAGTTATGCAGGATCTTAGGTGCAGATTTACATACTATGAATTCACTTCTTTAACTTATATTTTTTTTAAAAATCACTTTAAAAAATATAAGTTAAAGAAGTGAATTTATATTGTGTGAATCCGCACCTAAAAGTCGCAAATACACATCTTTTATGACTTGCAAATATCAATGCGATACCAACCTTTCACCTAGTCTCACGCACCTTACTCAGAATTTCATACCAAACCAGTAAGCAAGGAGTTAAGAGTCGCAAAAATACGAGGGGGATTATCTGCGCTAATCTCACAAGAAAAATATCATTCCATGTAGGTACGTGCTTGCAATAATGCTCAGAGGGGGAGATGGGGAGGGGGGGGGGGGATATCACAAAGACGGGGATTCGCATACACTGCTATTGAGAAATGTTTATGGAACTGTGGGCTTGAGATTAGAAGCTTATGTTCTCTGAAGTATTCTTAGGGTACCGG
Organism: Pyrausta purpuralis; assembly: GCA_963924145.1. Lineage (NCBI taxonomy): Eukaryota > Metazoa > Arthropoda > Insecta > Lepidoptera > Crambidae > Pyrausta > Pyrausta purpuralis. The sequence continues at coordinate 21,233,738 of OZ001666.1, forward strand.
AAAGCGTAAGAGTCCTTTTCAAATTTCATTTTATATGGTCAATAAAGAAATCAAAATTTTCTATATTGCTCCGTATCAGGGTGTTGTGGTACCACTGCTTTGTCTGTTTTCCATAACAAAAGTGCATTTAGCTACTTACTCTGGGATCAGAGCAATGTATGTGATTGGTGTCCAATATTTAATTATTCATAGTCAATTACAAGAAACAAGAAATATGGATCCCATCAAAAACAATACTTGTCAAAAAAACCAAGTCTCGCAACTCAGTTGTTCTGCATTAAAAAGTTGTGAGATCCATGTAATACCAAGTCGGTTATTAATTTATTCAGTCTCTACTGAAGCGACTTTCTGTCTTAATACGTCCAGTCTCTAAGACCACGATCGTGGTCCATAACAATTGAAAATCAATTGTGTCTGGCATCTCCGTACTCGAAGCATTAAGTTGTTACGTAATAATTAACAGCATCTTATAGTGGCCAAGTCTCAATATATTTATATAAAACATTAAAGAATTTTAATATTGATATGCGTCACTATATGATGCTGTTAATTATTACGTAACAACTTAATGCTTCGAGTACGGAGATTCCAGACACAATTGATTTTCAATTGTTATGGACCACGATCGCAGTCTTAGAGACTGGACGTATTAAGACAAAAAGTCGCTTAAGTAGAGACTGAATAAATTAATAACCGACTTGGTATTACATGGATCTCACAACTTTTTACCGCAGAACAACTGAGTTGCGAGACTTGGTTTTTTTGACAAGTATTGTTTTTGATGGGATCTCATTTCTTTTTGTATTTTGTAGACAGTTCTACTTTTTTCCTTACTGAATCCATTGCGACTACCTACAAGTTAGATTGCAAAGTTATTTTTATGCAGAAATACGAATAGGTAATAAGAAATTTATAAATACTTAGGTACTTAAAGTATCAATATTTAATTTAAATTATTTATCCGAACAACGTCCAAATTGTAAGCAAATAATATCAGTAGACCATAGAGAGTAGCCTTTAGTCGTCAAACTAATATAGCAATCGAAATTATCATTGAAAATCGCAAACTTATAGGTAAGAATTCTGGGCACATCCGAACAGCATAGGGTCGCTCGCGAGTATGAGCGCGGCTGCTGCTCGCTCGGCGACATTCACCTTTCCGCGCGCCTCACTGTCCCCGCCCCGCGCCCTCGCGCTAGCACCGCGCAGCGCGTAGTTACGGCCCGCGCTCACTCGCTAGCATCGCAGCGCGTGGTATAATAATTAATTTACAACCTTACTTACTCGTAATAAGTACGAATACGCACGTAGGTACGTTTTTTGCATTAAAAATTTATTTTACACGTGTTTTCATGACGGGAATACCCATTTTTTACTCGATTTGGCAGGGGCACTACTATGCGCCTATATTTATATGGGACTAGCTTAAACCCGCGGCTTCGCACGCAATTATAATAACCGCCGTAAAACATCGTTACGAATAAAGCCAATATTGAAAAATTTAACTGAAGACTTGGCTAAATGGGCTTAATTTTCTTTGCGGCTTTTTCTAGATTTTTTAGTTTTTCCTTGATTCATACACCAAACACTACTTATATTCCAAATTTGAAGCTTCTAGGTCTGCTAGAAGTGCCTTAGCATTTTGATGATCGGTGAGTCAGTGAGTGACAAAATTAAGAAATTTGACCCGTTATAATTCCTAAAATACTGGTTCAAATTGAATGAAATTTTAAATATACCGTGTCTTTACAATGCCTGCATGGTTACTGAAATTTCAGTCTTCTAGTTTTATCCACAACGAAGTTACAGGGGGTCGAAAATGGTCTGAATTGCTTCGAGAAAAGGATGGTACGGCCGTGACGCTTTTTTGCTCGACTTGGTGGGGGCACTGCCGTGCCCCCAGATTTAAGGGACAATACTCCTTATAACTACAGCAAACAGGTCATTCAAATAAATAAAATATAAAAAATACCATCACATTTTCAAGAATTTCAGACTTTTATAAAATCCATGCAGTGTGCATTTGTGTAGCAAGAACCGAAAGCTACGAAAAACGGACTGTTTTGCTAAAATTCGTAGCAACCAGTCTTTTTCGTAGCAAGCCACGTTCCCGTAGCATTTCTCTGTAGCGCATTCGTAGCTTCGCAGCACGTAGCACCAATGAAATTGCTTACGTAGCTAGATTAGTTCTTTAGCACTTCAAAACTGTATTTGTTCATAGTGAATTTACTGTCGTAAGGTTTTCACTTTGAAATCTTTAAATTGTATTTATTTAATCGAAAGTTTTTTTGTTTCAATGAGGTTGCTGTTTGTCATCTTTTCGCGTTTTAAGTTCTGAACTCATTTAAATAAAATAATAAAAAAAACTAATAGTTTTCATTGAGAAATTAAGGGTTCTAATATCTCACCATTAAAAGTAAGTTGGGATCAAAAAAGTATTGTTATCATAACGAAATATAATAATGTAGCCTGAAGGCCAAACTTTTACATTTGGAAAAATCCTTCGCAAACTTACTAAATTATTTAAATCACTCCAAGCGAACATTAGATACAAAGAAATTAATGAGAAAAAAATAGGAATTGATGACGTACCTGCGTACAAAAGTTTCTTGTTGGAAAATTTTAGAAGAATATTGTGTACATTTAGAAGAAAATTTCCCATTCGGCTTAGTTACCGTAGAATGAAAAGGGTAACTACAATTTTATGTTTTTAGAAAACTCTAAAATGACGGAAAATCTCGTTGGCTTATGGACAGGAATTGAAAAATGTAACCACAATCGATTTAAAAGTCGTTCAAAAGAGATTTAACAACAATATTCCAAATAACAAATATACGATCAAAATATAAAGAAGTTACTAGCGGATTAAGGTCTGATTTTCACAACGTCAGACAAGAAATATTTATCGAATAAAATACATTACGCCTTATTTGTAAGTGTCACTAATTCATCAGTCATCATTTATTGTAATGTCATTTTAATATCGGTCGTTTAAACTTATTTCGTCGCATAAGTCTTATCCTTTATGTTAATGAGAACGACCATGGCGATTTTAATTTAGTAATACCATTCATTGTATAAATTATTCCAAAAAAAAAATCGAAGTCGATTATTTATACAGAAACAATAAGAATGGTTATTTAATTTATTTATTACAAAGGTAACATAACTAACATTAATCAAAATAATAAAACAATAAAGCAGAATTAAATTACAAAAAAAACGGGACTAATGTCCACTAAGTATTAACAAATTGCGTAAAAATAATAATAGTATTTGAAAATTGAATACATATTAAAAAAAATACTTTTTATGTAACCGTTTGGTTATCCTACTAAGAATCGTAATTTGTATAACAAAGTGTCGGCAAACTTGCAAATTTTTGCGTAGACTTGGAAGGCAGGCGGAATATTAAGCTGTCTTTAATGCGAGGTAGTCAAGAGTTATATTTAATAACCCGGCCCGGCCATAGTAGAAACAGGTGCAGTAATATTACCTATGAAAACAGCCATGCCTATAATATTGACTGCATTTGAGTGCTATTAAACGCAAAGTACGCGCCGATGATATCTTTGTTCTAAATTATACGAATAAAAATAGCTGTATTCTTATAAATTAAGGTAATATTATTTAGGTTTCTAAAAAAGATGAAAATAATGTTTCAATTAGGGACCGTTCAAGTATTACGTAAGCAGATTTATGACAATTATTTACCCCCTCCTCCCCCTTGTCAGCAAAAGTAAGCAAAGCTCTTACTCCCCCTTCCCCTGCTTACGTAAACGCTGTACCTAATAATAATGAATAAGCAAAAATTAAGCAAAGCTACCGCAAAAACCTTCTTTATTTTTACCAGCTACTACACGAGCGAAGCAAGCAATGTCAAATACCGCATACCAATTGTTTAAGATTGATTTATGACGGCGAGTAAACCAAAGGATATTACGCGAGCGAAGCGAGCCCGAAAATTTCTTTAAACTTTACTAAAAATCTGTTAACTTTTCCTTTACCAGCAGTAATATTATCATTGAAATGTTTGAGGGAGTATATTTGAGGACAGGTTACAGGATCTTAACGTATTCATAATTTATAAGTATCCCCGAAAATGGGTATGGTTTTCAAACAACGACAATGTGTGGGTTGCCAATATGAAAAAAAAACTACTGCCGGTCTGCTGACGTAATCACCATCCCGACCCCCCCGACCCCCATGTCATCAAAAATAAGCAAAGCAAAGACCCCCCTGCCCCCCTATAGTGCTTACGTAATACTTGAACGGCCCCTTATATCAAACTTATCAATTAAGTACTATGTACCTATTACACTATTTAAATTTTATAAAAGTTTCTCGCGATATTTATTTGACTGCTTTATAAGAAACATATAATTTCTTATTATCAAGTCACTTAGTTTTGTGTAATAAGCATTTATTAACGGGCACATTTCTCGACAAACTTTTATGAAATAAATTGTATAATAGGATTAATAAATTTATTAATCCTATTATACAATTATGCATAGTACGAAATTGATAAGTTTGATTAATTTAAAAGTTTATTATCTTTTTGTGTCACTTAAATAAAAGCTAGGTTTTTATAGTAGAAAATGTATAAAAAACATCGGTGGCCCTATGTGTATGCTGTAAAAGAATTAATGAACAAATTACATATAGCATTTGCCGACGATTTATATCCTCTTTTGTATCCTATGCATCGTCTGTCATTATGAGATTTACAAAACAACACTGCTTTTGTGTTCGCTTCGCTTATTAATTATGGACAAGTGGCAAATTAACTGAAATCTGTACATGAAACATTACATTAAATATGCACCATCAGCATACTAGTATCTGTTAAATTGTAGGTTAGATGTGTGTCTATGGAATTATTAATTAGTATGATAAGATAAAAATATCTTGTGGTGAATGAAATTTTGTATTCAGTGAGTAACCAATCATCATTTAGTAATAAAAATCAATTTCGGAAAATAGCAAAAGTGTAATTGAAACATAACGATATTATTATGTTACTCAACCGTTATAACTCAAACGAAGATCGAACCCAAGAGCTAAGAGATAGCAATAAACTGAAATCGGACGTGATAGCTATACGACCCTGTAGGTAATCGAATGAAGTCTTAATTTTCTCAAATAATTCTATTTGCAAGCGACCCTCCGAACTATGGCAACATAAACTTCACAAACTTACGAGTATTACAAGCGAACCCAAGCTGAACTGCCAAAGCCTATCTCTTCCTGCTCATCGACCTATTAGTTTTAAACTTTAATTAAATAATTATTTCGTTACCGCTGATGGCACGGATATAAATTAGGGCTACAATATTGTAACTAAATTATATTATGAATTTTATGAAACTAATTGAACATAATTAATGAAATTTCAGGTTATACAGCTAATATGTGTAATGGATAATAATAAAAAAGAACCTTGGGAATTTGAAGAAAATAACGCACATCTGCGTGATATTCAGAGCTCATTGGTGCTTATTAGTTTTAAGTTATATTTCAATAATGTATGTGTAGATATAACATGACAAATATAACATAATTAAAGGTTGACACGCTCAATTCTTTCAGAAATCGATATTGATCCCTAAGTTCATTTCAGCTGGTCATTAATATGGTAAATAAATATTGGACACCAATCACATACATTGCGCTGATCCCAAAGTAATTAGCTAATGCACTTGTGTTATAGAAATCACAACAGTGGTACCCACCCAGACCCGAGACATTATATACATTTCTACATTGACCCAACCGGGAATCGAACCCGAGACCTTGGAGCGGCGTCACCTTGAAACCCAGCGTGCTTAGCCACTACCTACACCAAGGAGGTCGTCATTAAATTAATTATGGTTAACTTCATTAGTGCTGAAAAATTTAGTACCCGTAACTATGTGATTGTTTGGGCTCACAGCCCAATTGTGATTTTCCTCACGAGTAATTAGACTAAAACAAATGTCACACTAAGCGCTAGTCCCAAAAAGCGCGTTTGGACAGTGCCCAAAGCGTGATCAAAGTTAAAAACCCAAACGTTTTACTTTGGAAGTCCGCCAGGGTTCTAACACCTGACTGCCAAAACCAGAACTGGGTTACCAACGACATTATCCGAAGATTTGTACCACAATCATGCAGATCTTTTTATTATTTTTGCACTAAAAAGTTAGTTTTAATAAGAGTTCTTGTTTGCATATACATTTTCTGGTTACAGAACAACAATGAGGTTAACCCATAACCAGATCGTGGAGAACTGCGGGAAGAAATTAAGACGGATTTAGGTATTTTAAAAATGCCCTGTTTAATTACTCATCAACAAAGTCCTGAAAAACTACTAATGACGCTAAAAAAAATATGATACACTGGCACAGGGATAATGGCAACCATTATCCCTGTGCCAGTGTAAGGACGTACCTTTCTGCCTTTTTCTTGTCACTGCATATATTTTTTGTAATTTAATCTTAATTGTGTTTTTTTTAACCGAATTCAAAAATGTATGTTATTTTATTAAAGTTTGAATGAGTTTAAAATCACATGCATAGCTGCAGCATCCGAAATCTATATGGGACGCACATGTCCGAGGCCTGCTTAAGGGTTAATACGACAATCAATATATAAATAACTTTATCAATAGCCATCGTTCGGTGGCATCATTAACAAATAACTGACAGATAATGCACGGACAACAGCACGTCAAGGTAAACACTGCAGTATCTTATTCAGTTGTAATAAGGGTTAGTTTGCAACAAAAGTGGGTAGCCTGATATGCTGGCCTCTGCACATACATGATTACCGTTACGTACATGCCGATAAAATGGATTACCCTTTTATTACCACAGCCATTAGGCTGTAGTATTTAAGGAATTTGTGATCGAAGTTATTATTTCATAGATTAAAACTTGGTTAATTCTGACTAGGTACTAACCGATCTCTAAGCCTAATCTGCATTCAGTAGTTATAGTAATCAAAGGTATAAATAAAGACTGTTTCTGTGTCCCTATCTGGAGTGATACGCTCAGTAATTTGGTATAATTCAGTCTTATTGAACTCACGTAGCATGCATGCAGCATAGCCAAATATGAAACGTTATTGGGACTAAATCATAATAAGATTGCAGTGCAGGTAAACATTGCCTGAGCGAGTCTGCCAAATGGAGTTTCTTTGTCACTGCAGATACATAAATAATGGTTTTGATACATAAAAGTCCAGTGACTTGCCAATTTTTGGCAGCCGCAACCAGGGCAATGTAAAATATGCAGGAAAACCTGGTATTTCTAATCAGATGTATTTACATGACATAACATTATTCGTTTTGTACTTTTGAGAATACCGCTAACTTAAAACTGACCAAGCTAGCCTAACTAGCTTAAGACCCAAAATAGCTTGCACCTCGCGTCGTTTTCTTTAAAGTGAAGCCCGATTATGGGTCGCGTGTGAAAGCGATTTTCGTTGAAAATTGGTTAGGCGCGAGAGTCATCAACCGTACAGTACATAACGATCAAAGTCAACTGAAGATTGAGCGCGTTGTTAAAATTGAATTAGGAGCATTCACTATTGTAGACTACTGGCGTACATATTAGTTGTTACAACACGTTTTATCTTAAGGTCACCACGTTTCGTAACGATGAGGGATGATGAAAAAAGTAATTTGGAAAAAGAAGCATAACTTTACAAAGAACAAGAATACGAACATCCCCAGAAATAAGCACAATTCGTTGACCACAATCTCAGCACTCATCTTAAATGAAGCAGTGCTCTTTATAAGGGCAACAAAACGTGTAATGGTGGCAGAGTAATTGTTCTGTCGCACCTTCACTCCAGCGTAACTTGAGACGGACGAACAGACGGATTTTGGGTAGGGATGTGAAATTAAGTAAGGGAAAATATCGATGGGGGAATTTTATCATCATCATCATCAGCCAAAAGACGTCCACTGCTGAACATGGGTTTCCACTGCGGTTTTCCACAATGACCGGTTACAAGCGATTTGCATTCAGTGCGGTCCTCCGTCTTTATAAGGTCGTCTGCTCATCTAATTTAGAGAATTAATTGGTCGACTGAATTTAGGAATGGTAAATAATCATAAAAAATAAAGGGCCTTAAGTATTTTTTGCGATTATAATTTTGAATTACAAAAGAGTGGTAGTAAGTTATTTAAGGTCAATATTATACAAATGGAAACTCTATCAGCGTTATTGCAACAATCGGCAACTAATTAAGAGGCTTGAATGTTTCAAATACCGACGATTGTTCAATAGTGGTATTTCAACTCATCGGCGTACGACCACAAACCACAAATTACGCTTTGGTAAATCGATTGCCTAGTCTTACCTACCTCAAGTACATTCAACTATTTTCCCATATACAACGTGTCACATTAAATGAGCAAAACCTTAAAAAAAATTGATTGGAATAACGAGCGGCATCTATTGGAACACTTTTAATATGGGTCACATTTTTTCAAAAAATCTTCATTCAATTCAAATTCAAAAGATTTATTTCAGACAAAGTCCATACCACAAAAAAAAACTGTTGAGTCAGTAACACAAATATAAAAATTACAAAAAGGAAAAAAGAAATACGTATCATTTGAGGCATTTAAGGGTTACTTATGTGCATTCGAACCCAGTTCTGCATAAACGGGCAGTCCCCTCGCCCTGCTACAACACGCATCCTGCGTGTATACTGCTGGAGCTCCCGCGGACACGGCTTAGATCGATTCATTAAAATGTTGACTTGTCTATTTATTAATAAGACAAACCATCACGTGCTTATTATTATTATTATTATCAATAGTTAGTTATTTTTGAGCGTTGATAGTAAAAATAATAATTTGAGCACGGCGCAGCAGCTTGGTAAATACCTACAGACTCCTCTCTCGACAGAGGGTCGTCCGCAGAGCAAGAAATTCAGAATTACGTCAATTGAATTAAATATCATTTGGGGTGTCTGAGGCTTTGCACATTGAACATAAAACGTTGTATTGATAAGGTTTAATGCTACTTTAATCCTATTTGACGTGATCTACTTTACCTAAAACCCCTGAAAAGCTGATTCAGACGGAACAGCCTTGTTATAAAGAAACTTACAACCAACACTACTGAAACAACTCCTCAGGGTCCGAATTACTCTGGTCCCGCTGATAACACGCGGCCCAGTTAACCAACTTTGTAATTGGACCCGATAAAGTTTTCCCGCGGTTTGTTTTTACTTTTATTTTTCGTCAGACGGTTTTGGAGTTATGATCCTACAGCTCGGTTAGATTAAACTAGAAAAAATAACTCGTAAAGTTAATTTGAAATTTTGATTGCTCTGGATAGTTGAGGCAAATTAAGTTTTTTGCTCGATAGACAATATTTTTGTTCAAGTTGTTGTACATTACATTTCTTTTATTTTTTTATTTAATAGGTTCACCTACAACTAGTACATTGTTACTTAATATAATATAATTCACAAAATTAAAATTTGCTAAATATACAGTCTCTTACAGGCGAACACAGTATGCACAAGAAAAAAGTCACTTATACATTTATTAAAAGGAAAAAATCGTTTACGAAAAGAAAGTGCCACAAATCTTTAACTAACTAAGAGAATTCAAATAATCTTCTGCGAATTTTACAAAGAGACATCGAACATATGTCAATATCGGAGCTTTGGCTCAACACAATCTAGGGATAGGTGAGTGGGCGGGCACCCATTACTGTTCTCCTAAAAGGAATATTAAAATTCTAGTTAAAGTTCTTTCCAGCTTAATCAATTCAGCTTTATCTTTCCAGCTTAATTAATTTATATGTTGTATTGTAACAATTGTAGCCATATCTAAACCTTTCTAGTAATAACTTATCGACCGGAGGCCTATCACTCTTTGAATCAATATTAAAATTTTAATAACAAACTTCCAAATGAACCTTCGTTTCAAAACAATGAAAATATTTATTCAGAGACCGTTCAAATTCAAAAGCAAAATTCACCAATTGCGATTTAATACTTGAAATTTCTTCGTCGCAAAAGTCGGTGGCAAGTGTCACAGAGAATTAATTAGATCAGGTATCAGCTGCTCCATCGTACGACAATAACCTAATTTAGATTTTCCACGAACTTCGGAATAAGTTAGAAAATAGCATTCCTCAAGACTCGATGTTGTAGAGTTTAATTGTTTTCGCCTTGAAATAGTTTTAAGTTTTAGAGTTCTGTTTTGTGAAACAACGTGAGCGAGCATACATACATAATATATATATATATATATATATATATATATATATATATATATATATATATATATATATATATATATATATATATATATATATATAAATATATACATATATATATATATATATATATATATATATAGTCCCCCTAGCCGATTTTCGGCTACGGTGACCAGTCACATCGACTAACCGACTGTGCGGGACATATTATAGTGCACAATCGTGTGCGCAAACACATATTCACTCTCTATTCCTTTCCCACTCATAGCCCGATGGGACAGCAATCTGACACGACCGGTGAGAGATTAGGCGTAGGACCAACGCTTAGGCTTTACGTGCTATTCGGAGGCAGGGGGGTGAAACACGGTCAACTTCCAAACTCCGGGCTGCCCTAAGAATTTCTCAACAGAAAAACTCAGGTATATATTTTTGGCCCGACCCGGGGATCGAACCCGGGACCTCTGGCGCAGCCGACGCTTTAAAGTGCGACCCTCTTACCGCTGCGCCATCGAGGCAGTTAACAAGTTATGTCCTGCCCTATGCAGTCGTAATGAATTTGCACTCAAAGGAGAATGGGCAAAATAGTATGGAGCCTAGGCGATCCGTGGCCAAACTTGATATTGTTGTTTTTTATATAGTTTGGTCCTTTAAATACTGTGTAGAAGTTTTATTTCCGCGACGAACTTATATGACGAATAAAATATCTTTATGTTTTTGAGCACTTTTTATAGTTCAACAACATATTCTAGATTTTATTCGGAGCTTAAATAATAAAAAGTAAAACAACAAATCTAGATGGTACCATTTATTATGTAATGTATGTAAATAACGACATTAATCGAAAAAACATTTTCCCTCCACTCGTGAAGGACCAATCAGCGCAGGTAAATCAACACTAGGAATCAATTTAAGTAGCTTTGTAGGGTTGATTTACCTGCGCTCGAGCACAAACAATAGCGGCACTTGCTTTGGTTACAGTGCCATCCAGTGTTGATGGCATTGTAATCGTTTTCAGGAGATGTGGCGTTTTATCGAAACGGAAATAATTGTTTGATGAACATGTTTACATGAAAATATATTTTATCATAAATAGATTGAAGCGAAACGTTCTTAGTAAAAGTTGTTCCTAGTTATCAGTCCCTTTATTTGACACTACTTTCATTAATGGCCGCCGTCCGCCCAGAGGTGCCCATTCTCCTTAGTCATTTAATTTATGGAAACTTAAAATGAGATGCGTTCTAAATTAATTACTGAATTTTACGTATCGTAGAAAGGATTCGTGTAAATTGCCGTTAAGTTTATTCTCGTTTAGATACGAGATGAAACACCACGGTGAAGTCTTAAAAGCATTTATCGCAATCAAGTTAAATTTCATCAGAATATTACAGAGGTAGAGTCGAGTCGCGAGTATCATCAAATTCCGTTAGAGTGGTACTAAATCAATATTATCTTTGAGCGGGATCAGCATTTTCGCCTCTCTTAGACGTATTTACCATCGGAGATTACGTTAGCATTAAAGAAATGCTTTCCTTCAGGCATTCCCGTTTCGAAACTCTTTACGGTAATTTTGCATTAGTGTGGCGTACTCGGATGACCATTTAATATTCACTTTGGTTGTAGATGACTTTGTTACATTAACATTTAATTTTTCACCTTACACCTTAAATATTCCGATGATTTATAGTCTCAAAGAAAGATTGCGTATGACTATTATTAGTACTTCACTAGCCAATTGAAAAATTCAAATGATTAAAGAACGTTTACTGTAGATATTGCTTTTCAAGACAGAGAATGATTTTTTACTTTATAATCACAGGTAATGTCCTAATAATTATTCGTTCAGATTTGCAATTATCTTCCGAAATTCGCTAACAAACTGATTTATTACGGAATCGTACTTTAATTTTAACTGTTGATTTACAAACAGAGCACGCAGCAAATATTTGGAATTTAAACTGTATTAAAACAATTCCTCCTTTGAGATTTATGCTTTATTTTGTGTTAAAGGAGAATCGGTTTAAATGTTATTGAAACAAAGTTTCATTTCAATGCACGAAGAAATACAAAACAATAAGCTTCAAATACCTGAGGCTTGAAACGTGATATTATTAAAATGTCCTTTTGAAATTATACTTATTTTATCTGAAATGTAGTCGACGAATTCAATAAAATGATTATGATATATAATCAGATTGCAATATCGTGTATTTTGTTGCCGTTATCTAATATTGTGAAGATAAAAAACATTGCGGATTTGTAATATTTAAGAAAATTCTCTAGATTTTATTGAATTTGTGATTGAATAAAATATAATTCAATAAAGGTTCGATTGAAAGATGAGGCAAGGTCAATCAGAATAAATAATGAATTTTGAACTTCAATAGAGTGTCTAATTAAAATTGTGTACAGAAAATTTGACAAGGGTTTTAAATGAAGAATTGTAAAAAAGAGCTCGTGGATAGCTACGATAGCTGTTTAAAAATATCGCTTTTCTTCAAAGAGTTTCCTTCACTCTTGTAATTATGACCTGCCTCAGAAATGCGGAAATCAGAGCCGATGTAGAAAAATTGGTTTCGGACTACAAAGGCTTTGCATTGGCGCCGTGCCACCGCCGACCCGTCTAATCACTAGTTTAGGGGATTGGCTGGAAAAACAGTGTTTGTATTTATAAATCCGGATTTTGTACGAGTAGGCTGAAAAGCTGCACTCGTCAATTTGGCAAGCTAAGAAATTAGGGTACATACAATTATTATTTTGACGACCTCCCCGGTGTAGTTGTTAAGGACGCTGGGTTTCAAGGCGTTTCCGCTCCGAGGTCCCGGGTTCGGATCCCAGTCGGGTCAATTTAGAAATCAGAACTTTCTACATTTTCTCGGGTCTGGATGTTGTGGTACCACCGTTGTTTCTGATTTCCATAACACAAGTGCGTTAGCTACTTACTTAGGGATCAGAGCAATCTATGTATGTGATCGGTGATAATATGTATAACTAAGTAAAGACATAGCTACTAGATAGGAAAATGTAGAAGATTAATTACATCCAATTAATAGAATAAATCTTTATCAGCAGACAAAAATTAAAATGAAAGAAAATGAGACAAAATGCTAACTCAGGTTTACTAAAATTAGCATAAAATGCAACTTCAGAACTAAATAAGCATAAAATAAGTTACCAAGATCCATACCGTGCAGAAGAATCAATTACCATATTCACGGGCGCTTCGCTGCATTTTCATCAATTTAAGTCCTTTCAAAAAGTTAGTTTGTAAGACGAAGTTGCCAAGTCAGTTGCAAAGTTGATGCAAACTACTTCGGAACTTAGTAACGCTGAGATGGTAAAGGGCAAGGCGAATATAACTTGGTTTTGATACGGGTGAAATGACAAGAAGTCGAAGCAATGACTACGAAGAATTAGACTGTTAAAATGGCAAAAATATTATTGAAGAATTCCACTGTTAATTTGTCAAAAATATTTCTGAGGTATATCGAAGTAAAAGGCAAAGAACAATAATATGTTTAATGCTATGAAATGCAACAGAAGTCAATATTATTAATAATAGTCCCCCTAGCCGATTTCGACTACGGTGGCCAGTCACAACGACTATCCATTTGCGCGAGACATACTCGTATTATAGGGCACTACTGTATGCGCAAACACAGGTGGACCCTCTCCTTCCTATTCCTTTCACTCTCATAGACCGATGGGCCAGCAATCTGACACGACCGCAGAGAACAAGCGCAGAACTTTACGTGCTTTCCGTGGCACGAGGGTGAAACACCGCCACCTTCAAACTACCCTGAGTATTTCTGAACAGAATAACCCAGGTCCATATTCTGCTCCTTGGTACACCACCAAGGCAAAATTATAAAGTGTCATATTCGTTAAATATTATAAAGTAAGTAAGAGGGACATGTAGCAACAAACACAACATATAAAAATGATTGAACTAAACATCTAACATATAACATCATCATCTAAAAAACATCTCGCTATGACTTCCCGTTTTCGAGGAATCCAAACATACGAGTACATACACTTAAATGTAGCACACGTGTTTGGAAGCCTCAATAGCTCATCACACTCAATTATTATCAAATTCTAACGATATCACATACACATATTGAATTGATTACCTCTGTTTGTTGGAGTAGGTAAAAAATACTTGATCGCATGAATGACGTCTTTTTTTATCCTCTTCTTTGTCGTAGTAATTCTTAAATCTTTCAAAGAGACTAAATTAACGTTAGTGGTGGACTGGATAGCTTAAAAAGTTTTTTTATGCACATTTGTTTTTTTAAAACATTAGCTTTATACCGCATTAGTCTACAGGGGCAGCTAATGCATGTAAGCGTCCATTAAAAGTATTCCCTTTGTCGAGTCAAACGGAATCCTAACACGTTATGCAGATAAAAGAAATAGCACAGCGAGAGTTCTAATGTAGGTGTTACATACGCTAATACGTGCATCTAGTTTTTAACATATCAGGGATTTAAATTTGTCAAAGCGCACTTATATTATCACATCCTAAACCTAAACGTTGCTACTATTAACTTTATAATGTAACTTAACTGTACCTATACGACCTCCTTGGTGTATTGGCTAAGCGCGTTGGGTTTCAAGGCGTCGCCACTCCGAGGTCCCGGATTCGATTCCCGGTCGGGTAATGTAGAAATCATAATTTTGTAATTTGTCTCGTGTCTAAGTGTTTTCATTTTAAAATACCTATCCATAGACACCCTACACGAATAGGTTTAAAAAAATATGATTTTTAGGGTTCCGTAGCCGAATGGCAAAAAACGGAACCCTTATAGTTTCGTCAAGTCTGTCTGTCTGTCTGTCTGTCCGTCCGTATGTCACACCCATTTTATTCTGTAACTATAAGCATCACACTGTTGAAATTTGCTAGGAGTATGTATCCTGTTAACCGCTTTACGATTCTCATACAAAAAATAAAAAATAATGTCATTTAAGGGGGGGCTTCCATATATGAAACTAAAACAAAAAAAAAAAGAGTCAAACCTATGCGTGTCTATGGATAGGTCTTTTAAAACTTTTCAACAACCGCAAACATAACTTTGTACTTCATACAAACACTATGAAAAAAAAATTGCACTCCGGGAGTGCCGGCAGAAGTGAAAACTTGAATATCAACGTTGTGCATTTTTGATTAGTTAGGGAATAATTTTGAATGAATTGCTCTTATTATCAATATAAAAGTACTATCATTTTTGTGATAGAATACAATAATAATAATAATAATACAATAATAATAATATTATTAATAATAATAATAATAATATAATATTTTTATAGAATACAATATTTATTTATTGCCCTATCGAACACAAACATTACAATTTATATTATATTAAATTACATTAAAAAGTTTATCTCTCAGAAAAATCAACTTACATCCATAATTTTGCCAACCGTCTTACGGTTTTTCGATCAGCCCACGTGTCCTGACGCGAGTTTCACATTTTTCCCCCATCCCACAAAAGTGCTCAACGCCGCTAAAGAAGTTTTCACTTCTACAAAGTTATATTTGCTGTCAACAAAATATTGTGGTATTTTGCTAAGTGGAAGTAAGTGGATTCCCAAATTCAGTTAAAGTTGGCACGGAACCCTCAGTGCGCGAGTCCGACTCGCACTTGGGCGTTGTTTTTTAAATATTAATAATTCTCCCAAAGAAATTCATTGCAATCAATTTCAATAAAGCAGATTGCTTCGTGATTGTAGAATAATATTCAGTCGCCATATTTTTGTCTGTGCCGTCTCATTTTTCATTAAGTTTGCTGCGATGTAATTTTTATCCGGTAATGGGCGTTTTTTTAGAAGCTGCGATTTTAATTCAGAATAATGGGGCAGTTATTAAGTAAACACACTCATTTGAGTACCTATATATTATGTTTTCTGTGGATGTTCCTAATAAATGAAGATGTTACTTTAAACGAAAATGTATTTGCATGCTATTCATTGATGGCTGGAAAAGCTGAACTAAATGAAAATAATAACCATCTAAATGTACCCTTTTCCAAACATAAATAAACATTTCATTCATTTCAATAAAAAAGGAAATCATAAATAATAAAAAAGTACGAGTATGTATTTAAGTACTATGTAAACAGAACAATAGAACCAATAGACTTTTTACGTAATTATAATGTCAAAACTATAATTTTGGTCAGCAGATTGGCCACTGCTAACGCAATATTTTATCATGTGTATAAGGTCAGTTTCTTACTCTCTAGCAACGCTGACGAAAAAATCGGTAAAAATATGTTCAACGATTATAGTAAGGTTAAAAATAGATGGTGCATCCGAGCCTAAGAACATTATGAATAATAAAGTCGTTCGGTTTCTCTTACATGGATAACTTATAAACGATAAAAAATAGCGGTCAAAAATCTGACTAAAAGCTTTAAATAACGCTTTTTAGTCAGTTTTTTATTATTAAATATTTTATGATTTTTCGTTATTTACCTATATCTCCAAAAGTGCTGGACTAATTTTGGTGAAGCTTAGATTTTACCTTAATTTAAAATATACCTAATAGAACCTAACTTAAAAAATACATCTTGCTGTCTTCTTGTTGTTGAGAAATCCGTGGACAACTTACGAAATTTACATTTACTTATAGACCAACATACTCAAATATTATCAAATTCCAACAAATATACATACTCATTGAAACCCATTGGCTTTCCTCCCGGTGTCTCCGGCCACAAATAGATGGCAGTCTATTGTCCTGACCTGACTGCAAGTTTTTGGCACGATGAATAAAGACACCCTGTAATATCTTGTCCTGTCACAGATGCTTTTCTTATAATAAATGAGACACATTATCGTAAAATCTTTTGACTTAATATTCAAATTGACTTAACTTCCAACTTTTAAGTTTAGTTAAGCTGTAAGTTATACTGACATAACACTAATTACGAAATCAACGGAATCTAATAATTTGATCGTTATTCTTCGTGAGGTTATGTGGTGTGGTCAAGCTCTCTATTAAAGAGCTTGACCACACTCTTACCTAAAGAGTAACTTGACTCTTATTTAAAGAGTCTTTAACACTTATCTGGCTTTGTTTAAAATGCTTATCCTAGAAGGTAATTTAATTAAAATGCATCACCAGTGTTTACCCAATGATTCTATTCCTAACTTAGTTCAAGACACAGGATATATGTTTTAAATCAAAAGGGTAAAAAAATGTAAATAATTATTTAAACTCTACTGCCATCCGATTGCTTTATTTCAACCATGACTACTTAGTATTTTGCTTACGTTGTTATATAACAGATTTTCTAGTGAAGAACAATTGAAAACCACAAAACTTTCCCCAAATCTTAGTTTAGATCTCCAAATCGCAAACTGAATGTAGTGAATGAGTGTATGTAGTGAACTTTGGTTTCTGTTAAACATCATATTACAAATTGCTCAAAGCACGGTTGCCAAATCGAATGTGTATCTTCTTTGATATTCATTTATTTGTTTTATACCATAACTCATTGACCCTGTTGTCATTTATTTTTCTACTAAGAAAGAAAGAAAAAAGTTACACATAATAGAAAAAATAAAGTGGAATTGTCCTTGACCACGTGTTATACCGTACACCATACCAGGCCAATGAATGTGTATGTGTGTGTGTGACGCCTATACCCAAAAGGCGCCTCACTCAGCATAAGCCTGATCCCCTGGAGTACCTGACGCTACAACAACATCAACACAATGTCAAAAGCCGTGAAAAGTCGCGCTATCATGTGCACCAGAATTTTTCATTAACCCTTGCAGCGCCGGAATATCCATTGATACTTTCAATCTGGCGCCGCTATTTTCCAATTTTCCGACCCGCCGCCGCCGGTCAACTGTTAGTTATTAATAAAGCTCACGGCACTTTGTATTTTTGCGGTTCAACGCGGGACTATTTTTATAGACGTTTTATATAATGAGTGATTATTTCACTGAACTTAATCTAGACAAATTATAGGCTCTGATAAAACCATCGAATTTTAGCAAAATTTTAACCACCCCTAGTGCTTTTCTCATATGGATATTGACGTTCGTTATAACATCTAAATTGTGTTTTTATTAAGATTAATAAATACCTACCTACAATTTGTATTTGTCACATTAATGAACATTGAAAACTATAAATTGCTGTTGATGTAAAGTGTTAAAAATATGTTTTTCTTTAATAATTGTGGACCTACGATTCTATATTTTTTTCCAACGTAAGATAAAGAATATTCGTATAATAAAATACAATATGCCTTATTAGAAAATGTCACCTATTTGTCAGCAATCATTAAATGTCATTTAAAATCAGTCGTTTTATTATTATTCAGTAAGATAAGTCTTACCTGACGTTGAGAAAATTAGCCCTTATTCTTATATTCGCTCACTATGATTGATAAAGGCATTGTTATTCAAACACGAGGCGATCACGAATAATTGAAAAGTGAATCTTGAAAAGGTTGATCATTCAACTCCGTACGCTAAGAACTGAAATAATTTAAATTTCACATCCAACAAGATTGCTTATTTCGACTAAGAAAAACAGGCGTTTTACTGTGTTAGATGTCGAGTCGCTTTAATTTTTTCACACTTTGATAGAGAATGGTCGCAATAATGTATTTTTTTTTAATGAACAAACGGCGACTCCGCCACATAAACACTGTGCCTTATGCAATGTATCACAAGAGCTACTTACTTTGAACTTAGCAAAATTGCAGTGACAAGTAACGACAGATCTGAACTTAAGTTAAAGCCTTTGGTAACTTTGTTAGTCAGTGGCTATTCAGACAGCATCTGATTTCCATTGTGCACTGGAAATTAGTTAGTAAGTAGGCATTTTTAAGTAGAGTGAAATATTGTAAGGTATGCTTAGCACTTGGCAACATATAGATTTAGAACGCAACAGACGCGTTACTGATCTCCACCCTATCCAAGGATAATTCATTTGTCTAGACACAAGGTTGTCTGACAACTCTTTCATTATTTAGACCTGAAGGCATCAGATGTGGGAACTTTCCAAAGTATATTGGCGGATCCCGCAACAGATGCAGCCGGGTTTGTCTGTGACATGGTACAGTCACTTTTTTGATGTGTTTTAAAAAGCTTAGGGTATAATGGAACTGACGTACTCTGTGTAAAAGTCCCTAAATTAAATAAAGATTTTTAAAAAAAGGTTGTCTGTTTATCTATTCAAATTTTCTATCTTGTTTTGAAATAGTCTATATATGTATGTTGAATGGAAATGTAGATAACAACTTACAGACTATGAGGCTACATTTTACAGGCCCATAATACATGCTGTAATTTATCAACCCGTCCCAACCTGTCCCACCTAACGCGTCCCGGATGTATCCCGGACAGGTTCCGGAAGTTGGGACCACAAGGCTAATCCATTTGGCGTTTTCCGATATGCACGGATAAAATGGGTTAAATGAAGTTTTTAGAGGAGTAAACGTATCTTTTTCGGGAAACTGATGAGTAATAATAAAATGGTGTGGGCACCTTATATAAAGGTGTAATTATTACTTGGGCACTTGTGTAAACAAACATCTACTTTAAAAAATGCCAAATTAGTTGGACGTGCAATAATGCCGAATGACTAGCGACTGCCTAATGTCACTTATAAGCATTAGCTAGAAATAGTTTATTATAAATTTCACTCATAAAAAGCAACTGTGTCAAACAAAGAGTGATGCTTTTTACAAGTGAAATTTACGTCTTTACGTTCTTACGTCTAATAGTCAACACTGTGTGGAGCTGAGCTGATAGTGGAACTCCTAAACGCATAGGAGTTCAGTGATTATAATGACAGATCTTATGTTAGTTAATTAGTAACTTCTTAAGAACAGAAACAAAAAGTGCACCTAGCCCTGACCCTTCAAAAATTAAATCATAATATAAACGTATAAAAAAGTAAAAACCGACTTCAAAAACTGAAACACACTTATAGTCATAAGTAAACTCGGTTTTAACTTTTTTTGTAAAACTTTATTTAATTCAAGATTGGCATCCGTACCGTAGTTATCAAAACTAAGTTTTCTAATATTTCGAGTATATCGTATTTTTAGATATAAATTGAATTGAATTTTTAATTTTAATATTTCGTGGGAAATTCTATTTTCAGATTTACATTTCTAATTAATTATTCAGTGTTATAAAGATTGTCTTACGCATAAACACCGAAGCGGTCGCATGCGACCGCATAACAATAGAATATCCATTGTGTCTCGTTTACATATGCTTGAGGGATTAATTGTATGTGTATCACTACTATAGGTCTCACTTACCACAAATTAAATGCTAAAATTTCTATTTAATTTATAATTACGGATAAAGATTTCGAAAAAAATAAATTATCTAAGCAAGTAGACCTTAATGGAAGACAAAAACTTAATACGACATCAGAGAATGTAAACCGGCATCTAGATAATATTCCCACTTAAGTTGGTGGGGGTTGACCCCATATAAAACGGAAAGACGTGACGAGAAAGAAAATGATACCTACTCTGTCAGTCGACTTGTTTTCGATTCTTTCTGTCCTTCTTTCACAAGCCAGCATTCCAACACGAGAGAGAGAGACAGCAAGTATTGAAAATTTTAAATTTTATTACATAGTAGAGAAACTGATATCGGTTGAAGGAATGAGACACCTAAGCGGAGATTTACAGCCAATTTTGAGATTCTAATGGTGTGTTATATTCTATGTTAACGGGCTGGCGATTGCGAAATTTGATTTTAGTTTTTGTTTTGATGAAATTGCTTATTTAAATGTGGCCTGTAAGCCTAACTAACTGAGGGCTCTCAACCAATAGTACCCTAGCCGATTTAGACTACGGTGGCCAAACACAACGACTAACCGACTGCGCTGGACATATTATAGTGCACAAGTGTGTGCGTAAAAATAGGTGCACTCTCTATTTCTTTCACTCTTATAGCCTGATAGGCCAGCAATCTGACACGACCGGAGACAGATCAGGCGCAGGACCAACCGCTTTACGTGCTTTCCGAGACAACGGGGTTAAACACCATACCAACGAATAATTTCAATATGAAACGTTATATCGCATTTAATATTGGTCAGATAACGTTTCTGGTTACTTATCAAAGCATTGTCAAAGAAATCGTTGGTGTCTTAGTACTCTGGTTATGTTTTATTATCAAAGTTAAATATAATTGGCGTTACACCAGCTCTGAAAGAGTTAAAAAACATCCCTCTATTATAAGCAGATGATGTAATAGCGAAATAGCCTTCTTTGCCGCATCTACTCTGATAGACAACACGAAGTATAGTAAACACCAAATTTCCGATTACTTAGGCAGATTAGTAAGGTAAGTTTAATGTATCGTGTGTTTCGTTCAAACTTTTCGATTTTCATCACTTCCGGATTAGTACGTCAGTACACCATTAAACGTTTACCATTAATAGACCAATAGTTAGATGTACTCTTGCACGTGAAATAGGGAATAATATAAATAAGGAAATTGAGATATTTTAGAGCGAAATTTTAGGATATTACAGTCCTTAAGGCCTTATCAATTACCTATACATTAGGCATGTGCGTCAATGTACGTAGACGCACATGACATTATTTTTGAAGTGAAAACTTCTTAAGCGGCGTTGAGCACTTTTGTGGGATGGGGGAAAAATGTGAAACTCGCGTCAGGACACGTGGGCTGATCGAAAAACCGTAAGACGGTTGGCGAAATTATGGATGTAAGTTGATTTTTCTGAGAGATAAACTTTTTAATGTAATTTAATATTATATAAATTGTAATGTTTGTGTACGATAGCGCAATAAATAAATATTGTATTCTATAAAAATATTATATTATATTATATTATTATTATTATTATTATTATTGCATTATTATTATTATTATTATTATTATTATTATTATTATTATTATTATTATTATTGTATTCTATCACAAAAATGATAGTACTTTTATATTGATAATAAGAGCAATTCATTCAAAATTATTCCCTAACTATTCCAAAAAATCAAAAATGCACAACGTTGATATTCAAGTTTTCACTTCTGCCGGCACTCCCGGAGTGCAATTTTTTTATTTGAGAATCGTAAAGCGGTTAACAGAATACATTTTCCTACCAAATTTCAACAGTGTGATGCTTATAGTTTCAGAATAAAATGGCTGTGCCATGCGGACGGACAGACAGATAGACAGAATTGAAGAAACTATAAGGGTTCCGTTTTTTGCCATTCGGCTACGGAACTCTAAAAACATACAGTCGAATTGATAACCTCCTCCTTTTTTGAGGGCAGTTAAAAATAGTTTGTGATCACTAGCACAAGCTCTTTTTTGATGTGACTGTCCAATAAAGTATATTGGTTCTGTGATTTTTTTTAAATATAAAAACCCTGTACCTAATAATATTAAATAAAATATATAAATGTATTTGCCGTAACAAACAATATTTAGATATTTCAATGTGATCGCAATTATTTCTTATATATGTACGTGGCCGTCAATAAATACGCCTTACTCGTATCGTCAATATCGTCAACACAGAAACCCCTTAAAACAAGATAATCCTTAAACACGCAATCGCAGGCAAAGAACAAAGTTTACTTTAATCCAGGGTTCACCGATATAATATATTAGCGGATATACGAGTAGGTATATCATGATTTTAAACTCGATACATATCGATTGAACTAAAACTGTTAGAGATGAATATTTACCCTGGCAAAGTAGTAAAAAACTACAATTCAGAATAATATAGACTTTTTCCTAAAATGGCAATGTAATTTTAAGTTGGGGAAATCCACTTTAAAATACCAGTAATATCTAGCTTATTATTGAAATTTAAACCTTAAATATATGCACATAAGATTTATTTTACAAAGTAATGAAAAATGGGAATACATTGGCGCTCCTAGTGTTAATCATTTTCACATTTTTATTCCAATTTATCACCGGGAAGATCAATAATTCAGTTTTTAATGGGGAAGCAGATGAAGTAAAGTTTTTACTACGTTATTTCATTGCACCTGCATGTCTTGTAAAGCTGAAGTGTTTATTTGTCTATGGACTAACATTCTCGTCATTAAGACTATCTTAATAAAGGGAATGTACGGATAGTCCAGTCGCACCAAACTGATGTACCTACCTGTTTATTTTGATTTGTATCATTTTTGAGGCAGCTAGTGGTGACTGAGTTTGTTCCGCCGCACAGACAGGTATTTGGCCCTAAAAGTTGGCCAAAATCCATATTTTAAAAATAAGATGTACTACATTTAAGCCATTGTTTCCAAAAACTAGATTAACTCTTTCATACAATAGCAAAAAATGCAAAGTGCTAGCGCCATCCAGTTTGCCGTGAGCTTAGTCGGAATTTACAGTTCACCATCGGTGTTCGTGTGATTATTCGATGAGCTCAAACTTCATTGTTTTCAAATATTTGTTTGTTTGTGAAAGAACGATTTTGTGTTGGTTTTTCCTATGATTTGTACACAATTAAGTATGTTATTTATTTGGTTATAAATTTTAACAACTTATCTATAGCCTTTTTTTAATTATACCCTTGAGAAGAAAGCTAAGATAAAAGGCAAAAAAAAACACATTTTCGAAGATTAAAGGGAGTTTTGATACATTTCTAAACAATATTAAGCTAAAATAGCATTTTTTCGTGATAGATTAGAACTTCGAGGATGTAAAGAAGCAACAAACAGCCACCCCAAAGCACCCCCCTATTTTTGGTGTTTTTTTTTTCCTTTGGAACATTTGATACAAGTAAATGAGAGATTTTACTTATATTTTGTTATAGAGTCCTCTGGGATGAGGTTTTTTTCTCGTAATGAGTTGCTTGATACAAAATAACGTCCAAATACTTGAACATTTATTGAAAAATTTCAATTTTTGGAACAGGAACTGCTCGGTCAATATGCCGAAAATGACCAAAATATTTCAAATATGAAGCAAAAAATTGATCGAGCACCAGTTTCAACAAAAATGGTCTGCTGCTAGCAACACAAAGGCCAAATTCTTAACAAACAATGCCGAGTGGCTTAATGGATGCATATCGTTACCGAAAGCATGTGTAGTTTTATCAAAATATACGTGGAGGAGTTTGAAAGATATTGCCATGTTATATAACTTTTTCCCATGTCCGACATTACATAAAGTATTGCATCACAGGCTGAAGTGGTAAAAGAAGCTATGCTTCCTATTGGACAACTGTCTGAAGAAGCAGCCGAAGCCCGGAATAAACATGTTGGGTTATTCGGTTGAACTACGCGCAGTAGGTTTTAAGGGTAGCCTGCAACGCAGATGTTTTAAACAAGCTACTTTTGACCTCTGACCCGGTCCTGACGGGTATGAGGAAGGGAAAAAATCAAAAGACACATCCACTTTAGGCTGATGTTTTAAATTTATTATAAGAAAGTGACATCTTAAACGTAATTTTGGAAGATGAAAACCAGAATGATGAATAGATGCTTGTATATAATACCAATGTCTTTAATTTTTGTTTTCCTGACCAAAACCTCAATTGAAACACTGTTAGGCAGCCATTAGGTTAATCAAATAATTTTGGCCAAATTTAAGGGTCAAATACCTGTCTGTGCGCCGTTACTTCTCAGCACTTGCCAAATTGTCTGTGTCTTGTCTCGAAGCGCTAGTAGAACCCAAAAGATAAGGAGACATGTTCTAGCCCCATACGGGCTTGATTGATATTGCACTAATTATTGACGTTCATAAGTGGCATTTTGTGTCCTAAATTGAATAAATTATTTTTGACTTTGACTTTGTTTTAACAACCTAATCTCAGGAACTACTAGTCCGATTGGGAAAATGTTTTTGTGTCAATTAGCTTAATTATTCGGGAAACCTACAATTTGAAAAAAAATCTCGCTGCGACTTACGGGAACGGAGTAAAATCAAAACGCGCAAACAAAGTCGTGGGGGATCGCTACTACTAACTCAATATTCTTCCTAGGGTAAAGATCGTTCGATCATCTACCCAAATGTTATCCAAACTTTGTAGGGATCGGGTTTTACTGCACGCGGACCGGCTGTAATTTGTTTACGCGTCGACAGATGGCGGGTGAAGTTTTTATGCCGCGCTTTAGGTATTTTACTCGCAGATGGCAACATTTGGCCGGAATGGTTATACCTTTATTTACCTGCTAGGTGTTTATTTTTACGAGCGGTGGATTAAATGTTTTTGCATTTTTTGTAATATATTTGGGTCTTTTTACTTTGTAGCATAGAAAGAGCTTAGTATTATTTTAACGATTAAGCTACAAGCTCAATAATTCATCGGCCGCAAACTTTTCTTAAGACGCATGTGATAGAATTTACCGCTCTCGGATTAGATTATTTAGCCACGAAAAGCGATGAGCGAACATTTTACCTTAAACTGTCTGAAAAAGACGTAAATGGCATTGATATTTACATAGCACAATTATTTGTGGTGGACTAATTAAAACAATACATTTTAGTTTTTGAGATATTCAGGTTATGTATATGATCCTTAAGTAGTTTCTTAAAAATTTAGCATTTTTTTTTTTGTTACATTATAAAATATTTGACTGCTATCTATGCGATTGAAATGCACATATTTTTATGTAATAAATGAAGGGTATATCTTCCTTAAAATATGTGTTCTATATTACAAAAAAACTACTTTAATATTACAAGAATCGGAAGTAAAATCAGTTTTCCACGTTTTTTCAGCCACCACTCGATCAATGTCATGAAAGACGCTCGGTCCATGGTTCGATAAGTAAATGGACTTGGTCATTGCAAAACGGAGGTCGAGCAGACGGCTTGGAAAATTGAAAAATGCTTGGCAGCGAGGTTGTGGTCCTATCTACGGTTTTATACTGAGACTATGTAGAATTAAAAAATACAGAGAACGAGTATGTAAGAGGGACTGAATTGTGCAAATATACATTAAAAAAGTCGTGTTAGTTAAACCACTTACTAATACTCGTATGACTTGGCATCAGGTGGCCAGATTTTCATATATTGACATTTTTGTATATCTGTATATAAAAAAGTACTTGCCAAATTCAAAGAGATCGTTTTAATTAATTTATTTAATTAAAAACTTTATTGCACAAATAAACAAAAGGTGGACTTAATGCTAATAGCATTCTCTCCCAGTCATACCTTTAGATCATGCAGAGAGACTGTTATGAATACAATGTTCAATCACGTTCAGAATACAGTAGAAAAGAAAGTATTTTTTTAAATATTGCCTTATCTTGAATTTGGCTTATACTTTGTACCCGCTGTTTAGAATTCCAGGGATACGTGGACATCTTATTTTCTTTCTTTTTAATTAAAAACTTTATTGCATAAATCATAGTGTACAGTGGTGGACTTATCTCATCACTTTTTATTTTTTATACAGGGTGTAAAATATAGGACAGACTAATTTTAAGGGGGTCGTAAGTTTAGTATATAATACCGGAAAAAATAATAATATACAGGGTTATTAGTTATTGGACCAGATCCTTTTAAGGGATCATAGGGGGGGTCATTTGCATTTATTTCATGATAACATGTATTAGGCAAAAGTGAACCAGTTTCGTGATACATTTTTTTTTTTGAAAATTCCCGTTTTCTATGTTCGAAGATCGATTTAAAAAAAAGTGATATTCATATTCTGACTTTATGAAAAGTTTTGAAGAGTCCACATACCAATCCATAATAAATAACATTAAAAACGAATTATTTTGAATCCAAACAGAAAGTACAGGCTCTAAAATAAAAATTGTAACAAGTTTTTAAAAATATTATTTGCAAAAAAAAAATAGCGCAAAAAAGTCCCAGTGAAGTTTGTCTGCATGTTATTGATAAAACATTTACAACTCTCTAGCTACCTAACGAGGTATTAAAAGTTAGCACTTAGTAAAACGGTTACAGAATAAGAAGCAATGAGAAGAAGTTAGGGAGAAAAATCTAATTAAACAAAATAATATTAATAAGTGTTTTTATTAATTCATCATAACTGATTTTCGAAATGGCTTCCCCTATTTCTTAAACATGTGCGTATGCGCTTGCGCAATTGCGTTTTGACTACGCTAGTTGTCAAATTGGCCCTTATTTGGTCGGCTGCAATAATAATTCGACGCCTTAACTCGTCGATCGTAGGCATAGGAAACGGGGCTCTTCATGTGACCCCAGACGTAGTAGTCCACTGGAGTCAGGTCAGGGTTCCTCACTGGCCATGGAATAGGTCCTCCTCTGCCAATCCATCTGTTGGGGAAATGGCGATCAAGCCATTCCCGGGCTCTACGTCTGAAGTGTGTAGGACAGCCGTCGTGTTGATACACCATATTTCTTCGAGTTTCAAGTGGCACATCTTCCAGAAGTCCAAAAACTTCGTTCTCGAGGAAGTTCTCATACGCCTCGTGTACGACGTCTCTCCGTTTCCTGTGCCTACAATCGACGAGTTAAGGCGTCGAATTATTAATGCAGCCGACCAAATAAGGGCCAATTTGACAACTAGCGTAGTCAAAACGCAATTGCGCAAGCGCATACGCATATGTTTAAGAAAAAAGTGAAGCCATTTCGAAAATCAGTTATGATGAATTAATAAAAACACTTATTAATATTATTTTGTTTAATTTGATTTTTCTCCCTAACTTCTTCTCATTGCTTCTTATTCTGTAACCGTTTCACTAAGTGCTGACTTTTAATACCTCGTTAGGTAGCTAGAGAGTTGTAAATGTTTTATCAATAACATGCAGACAAACTTCACTGGGACTTTTTTGCGTAAAAATTTTTTTTTTGCAAATAATATTTGTAAAAACTGGTTACATTTTTTATTCTAGAGCCTGTACTTTCTGTTTGGATTCAAAATAATACGCTTTTAATGTTATTTATTATGGATTGGTATGTTGTCTCTTCATAACTTTACATAAAGTCAGAATATGAAGATAACTTTTTGAAGTGAAAACTTCTTTAGCGGCGTTGAGCACTTTTGTGGGATGGGGGAAAAATGTGAAACTCGCGTCAGGACACGTGACCTGATCGAAAAACCGTAAGACGGTTGGCGAAATTATGGATATAAGTTGATTTTTCTGAGAGATAAACTTTTTAATGTAATTTAATATAATATAAATTGTAATGTTTGTGTACGATAGCGCAATAAATAAATATTGTATTCTATAAAAATCTATTCCAAAAAATCAAAAATGCACAACGTTGATATTCAAGTTTTCACTTCTGCCGGCACTCCCGGAGTGCTTTCACAGTTTTTTTTTTAAATCGATCTTCGAACATGGAAAACGGAAATTTTCAAAAAAAAATAAAAAAAATGTATCACGAAACTGGTTCACTTTTGTCTAATACATGTTATCAATGAAATAGTTGCAAATGTCCCCTCCTATGATCCCTTAAAAGGATCTGGTCCAATAACCAATAAACCTGTATATTCTTTATTGCACAAGTAACAACATAGATAACAAAAATATAATAAAACCAAGAAAGAAAACTCAGTCAGTCTAGCGAAATGAAATGCGCTTTTACTCGCTAACTTTGAACCCTTCCTGTGTTAGTGACTTAGATTTTCAGATATGCAGATAGATCTACGGTATTTCACATGACAGTCAAACGGACTGGACAGTGGGCAATAGTGCATTCAAAAATCTTGTTTTTTTTATAATTTGCTTTACAAAATATATATTTTTCTCTAACTCATTTGACAACTTTGAATTTGGCTCGTACTTTTTAGGGTTCCGTAGCCGAATGGCAAAAAACGGAACCCTTATAGTTTCGTCAAGTCTGTCTGTCTGTCTGTCTGTCTGTCTGTCTGTCCGTCTGTATGTCACAGCCATTTTTTTCTGTAACTATAAGCATTACACAATTGAAATTTGGTAGGAAGATGTATACTGTTAACCGCTTACTGATTCTCATACAAAAAATAAAAAACAATGACATTTAAGGGGGGGCTACCATACATGAAACTAAAACCAAAAAAATTTTTAGTCAAAGCTATGCGTGACATATATATAGATATAGACACCCCGTCTATGGATAGGTCTTTTAAAATGACATTGAGGTTCCTTAAACCATTTTCTTTTAAAGTCTAATTTTTCATAGCTATTCGCTTCCAAAGTGGTAAAATGGGCGTCCCCCCCCCATCTAACTTCTAAACCAAGAAAAGTGTAAATTTTGAAAAAAATGTGAAATGTAGATCTTAACAAATACTTTCAACGAAAATTGGTTCGGACGGGATCGAATAAGTAGTTTTTGAGATATAGCACATTTTCAACAACCGCAAACATAACTTTGTACTTCATACAAACTCTATGAAAAACAAAGTTATATATACTGCATATACAAAATATTGTGGTATTTTACTAAGTAGAAGTAAGTGGAATCCCCTTATTCAGTTAAAGTTGGCACGGAACCCTCAGTGCGCGAGTCCGACTCGCACTTGGCCGGTTTTTTACATCCTGTATTCATTTATTATTATATATTTATAATTATATCTAATTTATTTATATTTTATTATATTATATTCTGCGCCTTAAAAAAAAATGATTGTCGCCCCGGGGAAGGGTGGAAACGAATATCGTGGCAACCGCTAGTCTTAATGAAATCATACATCGTTGGTAGGTTCTTTTACAAAACACAATCAAAGAAACAAGAAGTTTAATCAAGACCAGGAAAATTAGGAATTCACCTCGCAATGAGAGATTGTAATTTAATAGTAAAGTTAATATTTTCACAGTGTCTTCGATTACAACACAGGAACAGGGTCCTAATTTTTTTTCATTTTTTTTTCATTTTTTTTTGTAAACAGCTTCTTATCATGATTTTAAGGTTTTTACGCCATTGGCTTCATCTCCCTCACTTCAATGGCCAATTCTTTTTCTCATCTTAACGTTAAATAATTTAAAAATCTGAAAAAAAAAACTTTACCTCATTTTTTCTCAAAAACTAAAGTATAAAAACCTAAAAAAAAAAACATTTGAAGCGAGGTGGCCTTACATACCTTTGTATTGGCGTCAAAAACGTTGTATTAAAAGTTAAGTATTAGCGATTTCTTTCAAATGATACGAGTGTTTGTTAAGTAAACAAAACTCACGTATCTTTACCAAGGTAGAAAACGATACAATCTTACAACAGAATGATATGCAATCTAGAGACAGCACAGAAACTTAAATTAATTAATACATTTGTTTCTCCGCCCATTCGTCTTCATTCATCATAATAATTCATAACGCACTCATTAGGTACTCTCACCACGAATGTAACTGAATAATATAGCCTTCGCGATATAATTACATAGTTGTGTTATACAGGATGTTACATATTTTAAGCTACCAACAAGAAGGTTATGCTGAGTTTTTCTCAACGGGATCGAATCAGAAATAAGGAGATCAGTAGAAGAACTAAGGTAACCTACATAGCCTTGAGAATTAGTAAGCTCAAGTGGCAATGGGCAGGGCACATAGCGCGAAGAACTGATGGCCGGTGGGGCAGGAAAGTTCTAGATTGGAGACCCTTCGGCCAAAGACGCAGCGTAGGACGTGCACCAACAAGATGGACAGACGACCTTGTAAAGATTGCAGGATCCAACTTGATGCAGACCGCTAGTGATCGGTCGCCGTGGGGGAGGCCTATGTTCAGCAGTGGACATCCTTTGGCTAATAATGATAATGATGATGAACAAGAAGGTATAACCGGTGAGCAGGCGACATTATTTTTTCAAATTTGTCGACAAATGACTGAGATATGAGGTAAAATTTTCCAATAAAAACGTACAGTCGAATTTATAACCTCCTCCTTTTTAAAAGCAGTTTGAAAGGACCTTCAATATCAACGGCTTTAAATGTTAGGTCATCATGGAAATGTTGAATTGAATTTCAAATGCCATATTTTTTCAAATCATTAATATGACGACTAATTAAGATTTGTGATGATTTACATCCTTATAATTTGCATATAGTAGGAAAAATGCTATGTCTTACAATTACACCCTGTATATAGTAGTGAGGGAAAATGAGTGGCTCAGTTGTAACAGCTTGCTTATGATTAAAGTTATAGTTAAGATCTACATTGTACATTTTCTTGATAATTTTCACTCGCTTAGTTTAGAAGTTAAAGGGGGGGGGGGGACGCCCATTTTACCATTTTGGAAGCGTCAATTTATTACACCTTATAATTAAAGAAAATGGTTTTAGGAATCTCCATGTCATTTTAAAAGAACGATCTAACGGCATAGGTTTTACGAAAAGAAAATTTTCGGTTTTAGTTTCATGAATGGGAAATATTAAATATCAATGGTGCCCCCCCCCCCTCCCTCCCTTAAATATCAATATTTTTATTTTTTGTACAAGAAACGTAAAGCGGTTAACAGGATATATCTTCCTACCAAATTTCAATAGTGAGATGCTTATAGCTACAGAATTAAGTGGCTGTGACATACGGACGGACAGACAGACAGACTTGACGAAAGTATCCGGACTATCAAGGGTTCCGTTTTGTGCCATTCGGCTACGGAACCTTTAAAAAAAACATTATTAAATATTTTCGCTATTACAGAACATAGAATACTCCTGCGGCCGGCAATGGTAGTTGTTTGCCGTTGTTGTTTAACCACAACTCATTAAGTTAAACGGAAGCTAGTTTCAGCTCTCCAAGGGAATTTAAGTTAATACCTATTGTTGAACTCACGAACGAAACCGCGGCAATTACTCGTATATACGTCAAGTGGTACTCTGCATCGGCAAAGAATAATTTGAGAAGAAGAGCAACTTGTTTCAAATAATCATAAATTAAGAATAAATGCGAAACAAAACTGGCTGAAGTTAGTTTTACTAATGACTGACCTTTTTACCGACTTCAAAAAAGGAGGTTTTCAATTCAACGTTGTATGTTATACAGTTGGAATTTTATAATATTTGAGTAAGTATGGAATCTAGTAAGGCCTCCAAACACGTGTGCAAAATTTAATAAGTGTATGTATGTTTGTCCACGAATTTCTCAAAAACGAGAAATCATAGCGAGATGATTATTTATTTAATTCAATCAGGTATATCCCAACTTATAGTACAGTGTTAGTTTCATCAAAATCAGTCCAGCAAATGTTTGAAACATGAGTAATAACTAAAAATCATAAAATTAAACATTAATTTAAAAATTAAACCGCGTCAGTTTTTGGAGGCGGTTTTTTCACTTACAGTAAATGTATAGTAATGATAACAGTGTATTAAAGTTTCTGAGACCCTACCACTGCACGCCGATACGAGATATAGTAAGCCGACAATTAAGGATCAAAAGTGTCTAAACACACTATGCCGAAGTTACGCGACCGAAGTTCGGCATGATTACGCCTGCAATGCTATTTGAATTACTGACGACACACGTTGGAACGTAAAATTAGCCGCGGGACTTCGGTCGCATTACTTCGACATAGTGGTTTTAGTTGGACACTAAGAGCACACATGATATGTCATATCAGGCAAAAACGTCGGAACGTAAAGTCAGCCGCGTAACTTCGGTCGCATAACTTCGACAGTGTGTTCAGACCATAAAATTAATATTCCTATCGGAATAGAAGGACAAGTAAAAGCTGTCATACGAAACCGATTTAAGATGTCAGTAACTAACTTAAGTAAGTAACATTTGTAGCTTTAAATGAGATAATCTTTCGATCAGGTGATTTATAACAATGTTCCTAAGTTAAATATAGTAATGCTTTAGAATGTTTTTTTTTTAACACTCACAGTGTCATCTATACTAATATTATAAAGCTGAAGAATTTGTTTGTTTGAACGCGCTAATCTCAGAAACTTCTGGCCCGATTTGAAAAATTATTTTTATGTTGGATAGTCCATTTATCGAGAAAGGCTTTAAGCTATATAACATAAAGATACGACTCACAAGACCACAGCAGCAATGAAAAATGTTGCGAAAACGGGAGAAAGATATTCCTTTTGAGAGCTTCCGATGCGTACGCTGCGGAAACCGCTAAAGTTACACAAAAATCATGTATGACAGGATTGTTTAGCATTAAGAGTTCTATAATAAAGTCTGCGACAGCATAAGTCTATCTTTTATGGTTGACCTACTACAACCTTTTTATGGTAAAAAAAATTGTAAAAAAATAATGCATCATTTTTAGAGGTGTATTATACACACAGGTATTTATTCTTATCAAAATATATACATTCATCATCACGAGCATTTCATTTAGAACAAAGTTGCCGTTTATATCATTTGATTACAATATATATCTTAGGAGCTATCACAGTTTTAACATAACTCCGCACCAAAATAATGTTCGCAGCTTAAGTACAACGTGCGCTTGCGCTAATTATATTATAAAGAGAAGTGAAGAGTTTGTTGGTTTATACGCGCTTATCTCAGGAACTGCTGAACCGATTTGAAAAAATATTTCTGTGTTAGGTAGCTTATTTATTGAGAAAGGCTTTAGGATATAAAACATCACGCTGCGACGGGAGGGGAGGGAGCAAACTCAAAACGCGCGGACGAAGTCGCGGGGGACCGCTAGTATTTTATATTCATAAAGATGAAATAAGAAACCAAAAATTTGCGCACGGGCGGGACTTTAACCAGCAACCTTTTGGCAAACCGGGCCAAACGCTCTTACCAATTGAGCTACCGTGCGAACTTTGTGGTTTCTTATTTCATCTTTAAATATAGTAGTTTACTGCATGATAAACAGTCGACACAAAATATTGAACATGCAGCTCTAGTGTAAAACTAATGTTATTTCATTATACGAGGGTCAAACTGAAAGTTCTTAGAAAATCAAAAACTGATTACATTAGCCAGTTATTAGTTTTATTATATCTTTTCAAAATATTGTCCATTGACGTCAATACACCGCTGCATACGATGGAACCACTGGGAAAAGCACTTTGCCCACTCGTCCTTAGGGGTCTCTTCAATGGCATCGCGATACGCAGCCACCGCTTCTTCAGCATTCATAAACCGCTTTCCTTTAAGTTTTTCTTTAATTTTTGGAAATAAATAAAAATCACAAGGCGCGAGGTCGGGGCTATACGGCGGGTGACCCAGTAATTCAACGTTTGATGTCGCCAAATAGTCGATCGTTCGCTTGGCGGTGTGCGACGAGGCGTTGTCGTGGTGAAGGAGGATCCTACTGCGAGGTCGTTTCTCTCGAACTTTTTTCCAAGACAAGTGGCAAACAATTGGTAGTGTACCATTCTGCAGAAACTGTTTTTTGATCCTCTAACACAATTGTTGCGAAATGACCTATCCTTCCAAAGAACGAGGCCACCATTTTTTTTCCCGCACTTCGATCTCTCTTCACTTTAGTTGGCAACTCCTCGAAAGGAAACACCCACTGAGCAGATTGTCTTTTGGTTTCAGGATCATAACAGTAAATCCAGCTTTCGTCACCTGTTAGTATGTCGAACACAGCATTTGAGTCACCTCAGGTTAATCTTTCAATCATTTTACGGCACCAATCCACACGATGGAGTTTTTGAGCCTTAGTCAAATTATGAGGTATCCACCGGGCGCAAAGCTTCCTGACCGCTAAATGTTCGTGGAGGATTTTGTGCACTTGACTCATACCGATGCCTAAGCTTGTCCGAATCTGCTGATAGGTCACTCTTTTGTCAGTCTCTATCATACGCCGCACAACACAGATGTTATTTTCAGTCGTCGCCGTAGAAGGCCGTCCCTCACGTACATCATCAGTGAGATTAGTGCGACCACGTTTAAACTCATTAAACCAGTTGTAAACAGTCGCACGAGATGGGGCTTCATCTTGAAAGGCCAATCGTAGTCTATCATAACTTTCTTGTTGACTTAAATGACATCGAAAGTCATAAAAAATCATTGCACGAAAATTTTCTCGTGTTAAATTCATGTTGACGTGACACAGACCATTTTTAATTTGCCGCCAAATCGTAAAACAAATGACAAATGAATGAAATATATACTCAGTAATATTGGCAAAGAGTTCTATTTTCAAATTTTGGAATATATTTTTTATTATATTGTTTATAAGTGGCCAGTTCTAAGAACTTTCAGTTTGACCCTCGTACAAGTTATTCGTCGATATACATTCCCTGTGTTATTCTGTCTTTATTTTTTACGTAAATTAACGTTTGTAGAATAGAATAATCAAACTGGGTACTTTAAATTTGAAGCGCATTGGTAAATATAAGTCGTATATTAAGAGGCTTCGATTTGGACTAATCTACCTGTTAAATGATTATTTGTTGGGGTTATGCCGCTGTAATGTAAAATAATCAAGTTACCATGTTTCAGACGCATTATTTCTCCAAAATATACACAATTTCACTTTTAAATATAAAAAAACAAATGCACGTTATTTTCAGCGAGCTTCTGCAGGGCGGTCAACTGTTTGACATCTGACAAAAATGGTTCTGCTACCCATCTCTTTTTATCACACAGTATGCTGCTAGTGACATCTCGCTTTTGTCGTTCTATTCCAAAGGGATAATAATTTTATGGTTCAGACACTTTTAAACGTTATTTGTCGGCTTATCATATCTCGTATCGCCTGCGCCGTTGCGATACAGCTGAAGGACATTATTATTACCACGCTTTTATTAGCTTGGATTGTATCTATGTATATATGTAATGGAATCTTTGAGCATTAATTTGACCGATTTCCAGAAGTTTGATTAATTTGAAACTTTGCACACGTATCAAGGACCGATGACAATGCAATAATTTAATAACAATTTCTCAATATCCTTACAAGGACCGCCAGGATTAAGAAATTCTTTCGTGGATCCTCTGTAAGGGAGTAAGAAAGATAGATATATCGCGTGTCGCATGGCCGCAAATAATTTATTGAAACATCAAACTAAAAAAATAAAAATAAATTATAGTTTAAAAAAACTGAAAAAAACACGCTTACCGAACTAAAAAGTAGAAAATATTTTTTAGTTACAAAGAGTTAGAGAATAATTCAACTCAGAGTAAAAAGCGTGGGGTGCTTGATATATTAAATGTTACAATTATTCTACATGCAACTATCTATGTGCGGAGAGTTATGAAAAAGTTATAAAAATATAGTAAAATGCACCCCACGCTTTTTACTCTGAATTGAATTATTCTCTCTTTGTAATTAAAAAATATTTTCTACTTTTTAGTTCGGTAAGCGTGTTTTTATAGTTTTTTTAAACTATATTTTTTTATCTATACTAATATTATAAAGCTGAAGAGTTTGTTTGTTTGTTTGTTTGTTTGTTTGAACGCGCTAATCTCAAAAACTACTTGCCCGATTTGAAAAATTATTTTTATGTTAGATAGTCCATTTATCGAGGAAGGCTTTAAGCTATATAACATAAAGATACGACTCACAAGACCACAGCAGCAATGAAAAATGTTGCGAAAACGGGAGAAAGATATTCCTTTTGAGAGCTTTCGCTGCGTACGCTGCGGAAACCGCTAAAGTTACGCAAAAATCATGTATGACAAGATTGTTCAGCATTAAGAGTTCTATAATAAAGTCCGCGACAGCATAAGTCTATCTTTTATGGTTGACTTACTACAACCTTTTTTATGTTAATAAATTTGTAAAAAAATAATGCATCATTTTTAGAGGTGTATTATACACACAGGTATTTATGTTTATCAAAATAAATAGATTCATTATCACGAGCATTTAGAACAAAGTTGCCCTTTATATCATTTGATTCCAATAAATATCTTAGGAGCTATCACAGTTTTAACATAACTCCGCACCAAAATAATGTTCGCAACTTAAGTACAACGTGCGCTTGCGCTAATTTATATTATAAAGCTGAAGAGTTTGTTGGTTTGAACGCGCTTATCTCAGGAACTGCTGAACCGATTTGAAAAAATATTTCTGTGTTAGATAGCTTATTTATTGAGAAAGGCTTCAGGATATAAAACATCACGCTGCGACGGGAGGAGAGGGAGCAAACTCAAAACGCGCGGACGAAGTCGCGGGGGACCGCTAGTTACATATATACCTCTAAAACAGAATCTACTGTGCCAGATACAGAAAGTCCACTTAGAAAACACCATAGTCTATGTGAGTAAAGGTTCTAAATGCTACATAGCACAATAAAGTAAGTAAAGTAATGTTAGCCTGTAACGTCCCACTTCTGGGGAAAGACCTTCCCTCAACTATGAGGTAGTTTCAGCCATACTTCACCACGCGGTCTCAGTGCGGGTTGGTGGAGGGGTGTTTGCAAGGCAAGCGACGAACCCTGCTGTCAGATGTTATCGAGCCGCCCTTGAGGCCTCCGACTAGGCCGATTGACCGGGACCAACAGCTTAACGTGTCTTCGGATGCAAGGAGCTCGTGCTCGTGATATATGTCACATATATGGTTGGAATGGTCACCCATCCAAACACGACCGCGCTGTACCACTGCGTTTCGAGCACCACAGTACATAGCACAGTTATAAAAATAAAATATATCATTTTAAGCAGTAAGCAAATAACGGGTCGCAATTTAATTAATTCAATACCTAACTTAAAGCACTCTCAGAATGCTGTCAAAGCCCCTCGATAATCTGTTTTCTTAGACTGTAAATACTGCGTGTTACTGTACAGCCAGAATCTTTGAATTTTGGAATCTTTAGCGCCTCGTATAATATCTTGCGGGATACCAAGACTATTTTAATACAAAGCTCTGATGCCAGGTATTTGCCGAGGGATGAAATAATACGGATTCATTGAATCACCTATAGAAATAAAATGGTTTACAAATAATCATTTGTATCCTCTTTCTGACTGAAATATATTGTAGGATTAGAGAATAAGACGAAAATTGTATATAAAATGTCTAGAACTCTTTTTTGTGCAATTTAAATAAATGGACACATTCAGAACTCTGTAAAATATGAGTTGACTTATTATCAAAACTTCATAAACTGCTAAGTTATCAAACAAAATTTATTTAAAAGTTGCGAGGCGCATATTCAAAAGAATTTAATAATGGCTCTATATGCCCTTTAACAAAAGAGTCAACATAGTCTAATTAATGATCTCAAAGTTAACTTTTTTACAAGTCTTCAGATACAATTTTAATTTGAGATAAGGGAATATTCAGGTAGACACTTAGACGCCCACTGAGAACACGATCATTAATTATATTGAAGATTGTGGAAGTTGCAAACTAAAGAAAACGCTAAGAAATCATGAGTACTTGAATTTCAATAATTTTAAAAGTGAGTATAGTATCTACCTATGAATGTATTTTGACGGTTTTACATGTTGGTACAATTGTCATATTTAATTTCTAGCATTAATAAATCTATAATTTATTAAATTAAGGAGGAAATTATGTGTATACCGCGTCTACTGACCACTAAAAATAACATCTGTGGCATTTTTAACGCAGCAGCCTTAAGAGTTGAAAATAACGTTAGCTAATTTCAACAGGCTCGCTAATACCTAGGTGGCTGGTAGTATATGCTTACACCCGGACAGGCAGGACGCGTTAGTGGTTTGATTTCCTAACTCCGATAAGTTGTTTTTTTTCAAGTGCCATTATTAATTAATCAAGAAAACAAATATTTTTTCGATTACATCGACTAATTATTGTGACATTGGGTCACCTTACTATCCGCGTTCAGACACCCAGCTTTTCCAAAGAGCAATTAGTTCATTTCAAACGTATGTCGCGAACTCACTGCTTAGTTGGATGAAAAACGATGCTGGTGGTGTTTTGCGATATTATTTCCAAGATTTTTTAATGGGATATATCTGGGTAATATAATGCAGCTAAGAACAAGTTAAAAAATATAATGTGCTAGCCAAGCTGAACGAAAGCGTAAAAAATATGGTTTTATAAAAATGAAGACGTGTCCCTAAAATATTTTTGATTAAGTCATCAATACGTATACTAAACGTAATTAAGGCAAATGGATTTCCATTAATGGAATTTTAAATAATAATGAACAAGATCGTCGTCTAACTTTAAATGATAAAGGTAAGAAATTACAGTTAAAACAATTAAATTCAGTCGATTTAACTGATCACTTATATGTCGATTTAACTGATAACTGATATTTATAATAAGGTAAAGCTATTCTTTCAAAGCCTTTTTCGCGTGACTAAAATTAAAAATACAAAGAGTCTATTTTATGGGTCGTTTGTGGTGAAAGTCACGGCGGTGGGGACGAAAGTTTTATACCGGGTCTTAATATAAATCAAGTTTATTTGGAAGCGATTTATTAAATGGACGACGTCAATTTACGGAAAACCCTATTTTATTACATTCATAACATTAGTAACTGAATCAAGAATCAAATAGAAGTTATTGTTTGGCTGGATCTTTACACAGAATTGACGCTGGTACAGCAGTGCTATCTAGAAGAAGCCTGTTTACTCTGACTTTGAAAATGTTCTAATCACTAGAAAACAGATGATAAAAAAATGAAGATGATTTGAGTAGTATGTTCCACGCATATAGTAAAGCCTTTCTATTGTAATGTGCCATAACTAAATACACCAGTTTTCACCCATGAAATTTATTAAACTTCACAAATTCCCTTAGGACTGATTCCACTAATTTATATCGCTCGCCCCGGGCACTGAACCCGTCACGAGTGTCCAATTAAATATACAACGAGGAATACGATATCCTAACGTGGCCACAGCACAAAGTAAAGATCAGTAGCATTGCTTCCTAAAAAGTTAACACTAATACTAAACTATTACCATTGCATGCTGAACGAAATTCTGCGTTTCTTAATTTCTCAAATGTTTTGAACTCAGATGAAACATCTTTATTAAGTTTCAGAAAAATATATGTTATAAATAAAGATTTGAACCTTGCTGACCGAGTACCTTAGTATTTTGAAGAAAAACGTCTCGTCCTGATCTATGTAGCGACAAAAATTCAATCCGATTAAAAAGTTTCTTGTGTAAACTAGGTGAGCACAACACCAGAAAAAAACTGAGGTTCCTAAAAACCCCTTCCTTGTAACCTAAAATGTTCCTAGTTAAAATGCTACTTCTTATGGGATCGAGTTTGAGACAATAAGCGTTAGGATTTCAGTGCAAAAGATCTAAGGGATTACTGAATCAAGTTCCCTTGTGACAGAATCGAGGATATTACATTTTTCTGGAAAACTCGGGAATGTGCGGTGCGAGTGAGCGCGGGAATTACATTCCGGGAACATGCTTCCTACATGTAGCGAACATTTGTTTAGTGTTGTTTGCTGTATCGCAACTTGTTTGTATTGGAATTTAGATAGAAATACTGAACCGAAACTTTGCCACACCGTCGTAACATTCGAAATACCTACACGTTTTAGTTGATGTAATTAATACTCTTTTCGCCATGGATCATTATTATCAGTTGTTTTTTATTTTATTTTATATAACCTTTTAAACTTTTGTCTCTGTTTTTTTTGTACATTGGCTTGTTTTCTATTGATCTGCGAACGTCTCATGAATTATATGTATAAACCGACTGAACTTTCATTTATTTAGTAAAAAAAATTAATCAAAATTGGATTCAGTACTAAGTTTTAACAAAGGTTGTAGAGCTTTTTAAAGTCAGTGCTCAATTTTTTGACTAAAAAGCTTCAAAAAACGCATTTGCCTTTTACTTAAGAGAAACAAATTTATTTGGAGTAGTGACATGATCTTCTTAGACTGTTGGTGTACGTCAGCTTAAGATCATGCTTGCGTGCTTAAATGCGTTATCCCCATACGTTTTGTCTAGCGTCAAATTCGCTTTCAGTACCACCGCGCCTCACCAGGGAGGTACCTAGTAAAATATTTGTTTAGGGACTTAGAAGAACATAAAAAACATATAGGGCCCTGCCAGTAATCCTGATTTACGGCGGATCGAACGGCAACACCGCAGAGATATTACATAAACTCGATCGCCTCCTTATTGCAAACGTGTTGAAATTATAGTATGGTTTTAAATAAGCGCTTGCTTAGATACTTAACATTTCGAAGCGCGGGCAAATAAAATGAACAAAACGTAAACACTTAACGGTGTACGCTATCATTAGTAGATTGTTATACAAGGGGAGAAAGTGACTCATTTCACTCGAGAAGTTCTTGGCGCTCGAACGTAGTGAGGCGCTAATAATTCGAGAGTGAAATGGGTGCTTTCACTCAAGTTATACATACTATTTTTCATTTCGACTGTGAGGAAAAATAAATAAATTTATTTAGATATTATGTTGTTTGGCGAGAGATGAAATCTCAAGTTTTTACATCACATATTAGTTTGTTTACTGTCGTTATACATAAAACACAAGATTAGAAGGACAGTAAAGGCACGGAAAACAACGTACCTACTAGATAAAACGCGGACGATATTAAATATTTGAAATCATTGTTAAAGATATCGATCGATTTTTTCTCACAGACAATTAACCTTGCGAAAACAAGATTACTTGTCACCAAAACTACCACAGACTATGTCAAATTCCAGGTTCAATTTTGCCTCATGAGATAGCGCTATGAATGACAGCTAAAGGTGGGAGTGAGTAAGAAGATTAATGAACAACAAAAATGGCGGCAAGTCGCTTCCGCCTGCTTAATTTAACTAATCTGACGATAAGTCCTTGACGCCGCCGAGTTATAGGGTCGCGAACTTGTAAAAAAAAATGTTGATCCGGCATTCTCGAGCGCGATTCTATGCAATAATCGACCAATCTAAA
Source organism: Pyrausta purpuralis (assembly GCA_963924145.1). Classification (NCBI taxonomy): domain Eukaryota; kingdom Metazoa; phylum Arthropoda; class Insecta; order Lepidoptera; family Crambidae; genus Pyrausta; species Pyrausta purpuralis. The sequence goes on from OZ001666.1 coordinate 21,275,601, forward strand.
AAAAAACGTCAAATTGAGACAAACAAAATGTGTCAATTTAAAATGAAAAAAAAAGTGACACTATGTATGACGGGCAACCGAAATATATTTGTAGATTTTAAATTGTAAAAAATTAGACCAATTATAGGTACATTTTTCAAATCAGTCACCATAATAAACACGCTTTTAATGTTAAGGTATGATTCCGAACTCGGCAGCAAGCAGCAGTGCTGCTGCTGCAGTGCTGCCACTAAGGTGCTGCCCAGCAGTGCTGCAACGACACTACTGGTTCCCATACACTGGTCTGTCGCGGCGGCAGGACGACACTGTTGCGCAGCAGTGCTGCCGCTACATTGCTGCCGCGACATTGCTGCCTAGCTCGGAATGTAATCTCATATAAGCTTATAGAAATTGTATGGGGACCAGTAGTGTCGCGGCAGCACTGCAGCGACAGCACTGCTGCTTGCTGCCGAGTTCGGAATCATACCTTTAATCTAATCTTAAAAATATGAAAAGCTTGTTTATTTTAATAATATAATGTGACTCAATTACCTTTAGCTCCATGTCTGATCGTAGCAATTAAAACTAAATTACTTTACGAAATTAAATTACAATTAAAACTAAATTACTTTCCACCCTAGGGAAAGCTATTTTCCACCCGTCTATCTTCACAGGAAAGTTCAATTTTCCGAACAGGAGAAATGAAAAATAAATTGCAAGCGGTTTAATCCCTTAAGCGTATGTGAACGAGACACAATGCAAATTCTATTGTTATGCGGTTGCCTGCAACCGCTCGAGTGTTGAAGCATGTGTTTACTGCTTCTTTCAGCCACACCGATTGCTATTGAAATTGGCATACATAATACCTCTGCTTTGGACGATTTCAGAGAATTTCTTGGCATTTCCATCCAGTTTATGAATAAGTAATGGAGATGAATGGTTTTTCTTGGATTTGTTTTAAGATAGCAGTTATATACTTTTAGTTATTTTGTATCTAGTTAGTAGTTTGTAAACATACTTAGGGTAAAAGAGATGTATTCTCAAAAGAAATATACATTTCACTTATATGAGAACAAAAAATACTTTAAAAGAATTAGCAGCTTTACATGTGTGAACACTGAAGATGAAATCTAACAAAATATAATAATAATGGATAGATAGCCTACGTGTTATTCCGATGTTGTAGGTTAAATTGTTTTTATCGAAGTCTACTACTTTTTTTTGATGTGTGCTATACATAATATAAACAGCTGACATATATATATATATATATATATATATATATATATATATATATATATATATATATATATATATATATATATTGTTAGAAGTGAGAAGACCCCCTCCCTGGCAACACCACCGCATCATGCCACCGCTTCTATATAAGGAGCGCGCGCGCCAGTCGCAAACCTATTTGCCCGCCAGCCTTCGAAGAGGAAACATCAAGCAAGAAACTCTGCCCGATTTTCCCCTCGATTGTGTTATACTTCGCAGTGTTAATTTTTCATTATTTTGTTTTAAAATATTGTTGATCCTGATTTCTTAATAAATTATTTTTTAAAGTAAAATCTATCTCATTTATAAGATCAGAAGTGGGATTGGAGGCTTTGGCCGCCGCCATATCTGGTTTTATAAATTGTTTGTGCACGGGTAGTTTATTAGTTTTGCTTAATTCTAAATAATCGGGCAGAGTCACGATTCGACATGCCGTCGGATACCCGGCGCAGCAAACAAAAAAGGAAAGCGCCGTACAACGACGCCTTCCCCTTCTCGCACCGCGATGGAAGCGGTCCTAAAGAGATTAGAAGCCCTTGAAAAAGGAACACGTGATGGCGCCAATCAACGACCTGCTGTTGCTGGGCACGAACAAGCAATCGTTCGGGTGCCTAGTGCTACACATCAAGATTCTGCACCATCTGTCGCGTCGGGAGCATCGCTGGATTCCACAAACCTGATGCTGCCTGTGGAGCCTGCGCGAAGCGAGCGCGAGAGCACCGCCGTGCCTACTTCTACGCCGAGCACGCCGCCACGTGACGCGGGGGACGCGAGGACAGCAGCGGAGCGACTACTGGCAGCGCTGACCTCTATCCCGGTGAGATCAAACCAATATTTTGTCTCTGATTTTGACCCTAGTGTTCATGATGTCGATACGTGGTGTGATGAAGTAGATAAAGCTCGTATTCTGAACCGTTGGGACGACGCGGAATGTCTTGCTCGTGTTGGTCATTGCTTGAAGGGTGAATCTCGCACCTGGCTAAGCCAGTGGACAAGCACTGTGCGTAATTGGTCCAATTTCAAATTAGAGTTAAAAGCGTTATGCCCACGTAATATCGACGTTGCGAACATTCTTTACGATGTTATGCGAACAGAGTCTGATAAATTCTCCACTTACGCGGAGTATGCACGCAGGTCATTGTTACGCTTGCGTATTGTTAAAGGACTTAGTAGTGAGTTGTTAACTGCAATTATAATTCGCGGAATATCCGATCCGCAAATACGAGCTGCCGCTACCAATGCCAAATTAACACCCGAAAATATAGTGGAGTTCTTATCAAACTATGTAAAGCCTAAAACTTCTCATTATAATTCGCCTAGAAATCTTAATTTGCCCAATCGCAATAATAAGTTTTCTACCCAACGTTCGATTTCATTAAAACGACAATATCCCGATAACAAAAATAATATAAGATGTTACGAGTGTCAACAGATCGGTCATAAAAGTGTTAATTGCCCAAAGAAATCTAAGTTAACTGGTGCTAGTAGTAGTGTCGTTACTTCGACTACAATCCAGTCTCAAGTAGAAAAGTGTAACTTCTGTAAGAAACTAGGTCATTCCGAGAGTAAATGTTTCGCTAAAGAGCGGGTAGATTCTAGAAACAAAAACGGTGTGAATTTTTGTCGTGAGAACGAAGTAATGTCGAAAAATCAGGACGTTATCACTGCAGTCATATCCGGTATCCCTGTAGACGTTTTAATCGACAGCGGTTCGTGCGTATCCTTGTTATCCTCCGATCTAGTTAAACATTTTCCAGCCCGTATAAAACCGACTTATCAGTTGTTGCGTGGTTTAGGCGGAACGGAGGTAGCAACGAAATCTTTTGTTACTTTACCGATTGAATTGAACGGAATTACGTTGGAGGTTGATTTTTATATTGTGAACAGCTCGCAAATGAACGTCCCCGTGATAATTGGTACTGATGTATTGAATAGGAAAGGTGTCGCTTATATTAGAACTGGCGATAGCCAACGTATTGTTCATAGTGACGTAGTAGATGTCTCACAGATAGATAAAAGCCCTCTTTCAGAACGAGTTAATACTCCTGCCGTAGGCGATGACAGGAAGAACCTTCTTACTGTTCTTACGAAATATTCGGATCATTTTCTTAGTGGTACGGCTACCACGACGGTTAAAGATAGTGAGATGCAGATTAACTTGACTAGTGACGTTCCCGTGCATTATCGGCCGTATAAAATGTCGCATGATGAAAAGCTGCGAGTTTGTTCCATAGTAAATGATTTGCTTGAGAAGGGTATAATAAGAGAGTCCAATTCCGCGTATGCGAGCCCAGTTTTACTAGTTAAAAAAAAGGACGGTACGGATAGAATGGTAGTCGACTATAGAGCGCTCAATCAAATAACTGTTAAAGTTAGGCATCCACTTCCACTCATTAATGACCACGTGGATAGGCTAGGTAAGGCTAAGGTTTTTAGTGCGCTCGACATGGTATCTGGTTTCCACCAATTGAGGGTTAGTGAGGACTCAATTCACAAGACAGCCTTCGTAACGCCCGAAGGGCTCCTATTATCGAATTCGGTATCCGAGAACCTTATTTTACTAGATTCCGTGTTAAAAACTTTGACTGAAGCCGGATTTTCAATCAATCTTAAGAAATGCACTTTTCTTACTGATGAAGTAGAATACCTCGGTAGAAAGATAGGTCAAGGTCAGGTACGGCCGAGCGAGCACAAAATTGAGGCCCTAGTCAGGTCGCCGCAACCAACTACAGTCAAACAAGTTCGTCAGTTTCTGGGTTTAGCGGGGTACTTCCGTCGGTATATACCAAATTACGCAGTAAAAACAGCGTGCATAGCTGCACTGACTAAGAAAGGAGTTAATTTTCATTGGGGAGACGAGCAGGAAAAGGCCCGTCAAGACATTATAGCCCGGCTAACCGACGAACCTGTGTTGACTATATTTGACCCAGAGCTACCGACTGAATTGCATACGGACGCTAGTTCGATTGGTTATGGTGGTATTTTGATGCAAACGCAAAAAGACGGTCGAAAGAAAGTAGTTGCGTATTTCAGTAAATTGACGGTAGGCGCGGAATCCAAATATCACAGCTATGAGTTGGAGACCTTAGCAGTGGTGAAATCGTTACAACATTTCCGTCAGTATTTAATCGGGAAAGATTTTAAAATAATAACCGACTGCAACGCTTTAAAAATGACACAGCGTAAAAAGGATCTCCAACCCAGAGTTGCTAGATGGTGGATTTACATGCAGGACTTTAACTTTACTTTAGAGTACCGCAAGGGCGTTTTAATGTCGCATGTCGATTACCTAAGCCGAAACCCTGTTAACGCAGTTGATGTCGTTGAAAGGCCTCAAAATTGGGCACAAGTGGCTCAGGCAGGTGACGAGGAAACCCTAACGTTGCTAGAAAAATTAAATAACGGTGAGTTAGACAGTTCGCGATATGTCAAGCGTAATGATTTGTTGTATTACAAGTATGAAAGACAAGGCGAAGATACGCGTTACTTATGTTTTGTCCCAAAGGCGTTCCGTTTGAGTTTGTTACGCGTTTTCCACGACGAACATGAGCACTTGGGGGTAGACAAAACTATCGAGTTGATCTTAGACCACTTTTGGTTCCCGGGTATGAGACAGTTTGTTGCTAAGTACGTGACGCATTGTGTTGTCTGCATCTCGCATAAGCATGTCCCTCGTGCGCCGCTACAACCGATCGCTTCGTGGCATAAGGCCGCAGTGCCGTTTGATACAGTACATGCCGACGTACTTGGCCCGCTAACAGAATGCGAAGGCTATAAGTACGTACTCATTATAGTAGACGCGTATACAAAATATTGCTTACTGTACGGTTTATTTTCACAAGATCGTTCGGAGTTAAAGCGCGTTATGACTCGAACAATTTCTTTATTTGGCACATTTAAACGTCTGATTTGTGATCGAAGTCGAATGTTCGATAACCGCGAATTTATTGATTGGATAACTGGATTCGGTGTCGAAGTGCATTTTATCACTCCAGAAATGCATCAGGAAAACGGTCAAGTCGAGAGATATTGTCGTACGGTTTTAAACATGATTCGTATAGAAGTAAACTATAACAAAAGAGAGTGGCCTACAGTTTTATGGAAATTGCAATTAGTTTTGAACGTCACAAAACATAAAACAACGCAATGTTCAGCTTTAAACTTGTTGATCGGTTCAGAAACAACTACTCCGTTAATAAATGCTTTGATTCGAGATCTTACATGTGAGGGTACCAACCCAAATAGGCAAGCCATGCGCGAGTTAAGGCGACAACGCGCAGAGAGATTGATTGATGAAAACCGAGAGAAGCAGGATTCACGTGTAAATAAAAATAGGGTTCCCCCTAAAACTTTTGCTGTTGATGATCTTGTTTACGTAATTAAGAGTTCGCAAAGTACCGGCAAACTAGATTGTGGCATGCGAGGACCATATAAAGTTATTAAGGTCTTGTCGAATGACAGATATGAACTCAAATTGCTGACTGGTTCATACGGAAAAACCAGCCAGGCAGCAGCTAGCTATATGATTTTGTGGAGAGGGGAGTGGACCCCTGATACATGTGCTGGATTTTTTGAGAGTTAGTATCTACTGTTGACCCCATTATATTTTGACTATGAATTCTTGTTTTCATACTGACTGTTTTCACTGTACTGTTGTGCGAAGGACGTGGGTTCGATCCCAGCCTTCGACTGTTGATTTGAATTGTTTTGTGATGTGTTTTGGAACAGACCCATGTCAGGCCTCGTGTGTGAGGCATTGGGGTGACCATACACGTGTTTCCACACTGATGTGTTGGAGTTTGCGGTGGAGGTATCGGGTTGCGTTGGTGGGGGCCCACACTAACTAAAGACCTGTGTAAATCCTTCATATGTGCGTCTGAAGGTTACTTGTTAGAGACCGATGTAAATGCCTGATGTGCACAAGGTGTTCGGTTGCGCAGGTAGACCCTTGGTGTTCATAGGTATCCGGATGACTGGTTAGAGACTGGTGTAAACCCTCCTGTGACGACGGTTGAGGTATCTGGTTGCGCTGGAACAGGCCCATGTGTAAATCCTATGTGTTTCGAGGTATCCGGATGACTGGTTAGAGACTGGTGTAAACCCTCCCGTGCTGACGGTTGAGGTATCCGGTTGCGCTGGAACAGGCCTATGTGTAAATCCTCGTGTTTTGTAGTGATATGTAGTTGAATGCTTGAATTCATAGTCAACTTATGATTTACCCTTTCCGCTTTAACTAGATTGTTTCAAATGTGATGGCCTAAGCATGTGGTTTGTTTCAGCTTGTGACGAGACTGAGGATCCCGCTGACGATGCCGCAGCTGGGCCATCTTCAAGACGCTCGTGAAGGCCGCGAGGACGCTGCCCCGTCAGGAGAGGCCGTGTTAGAAGTGAGAAGACCCCCTCCCTGGCAACACCACCGCATCATGCCACCGCTTCTATATAAGGAGCGCGCGCGCCAGTCGCAAACCTATTTGCCCGCCAGCCTTCGAAGAGGAAACATCAAGCAAGAAACTCTGCCCGATTTTCCCCTCGATTGTGTTATATTTCGCAGTGTTAATTTTTCATTATTTTGTTTTAAAATATTGTTGATCCTGATTTCTTAATAAATTATTTTTTAAAGTAAAATCTATCTCATTTATAAGAATATATATATATATATATATATATATATATTTCTATAATACTGGCTACTATTTGTATGTTTTATATAAAACAAAAAATCTATGTACGCCCATCATCATCATCACCCAGATACTAAGTAGCTTTAAGTTAATGAGTAATTAATGTACATTTAGGCGAAAACAACTGCCGACAAACTGCACAGCAGTTTGGAAGAAGTTATCAGTATGTTTTTCTATTTATTTTGAAATAAAGAAATAAATAAAAAATGTACAAATAAGAAGGAAAAATCCATTGAAAAAATCTACTGCATGATACTCTTTTACTATTTAAATACATTTATTAATCAAATAAAAATCATTAGATTGCTTTAAGATTTGAAAATTAAAAGTAGTAAGCAAAATAAATTGTTTACTTGATTGAAGAATTAATCATAAAAAGTTAAAATAAATTTATATTTATTGCCTTTTTTCATAACAATCACAAAGCCATTTATTTTCCTACGAGTCCATTTTAAATCTATCTCAGGTTAAGGTCAGATAAAAGGTTTTAAATTAGCCGACCCTCTATATTTCAATCTCAGTGTCACTAAAACCCACTGTCGTATTAGGCCTAGCCCAGGCTTCGTTTTGGCTTAAATTACATTACGTAATCCGTCTAGGTAATCTTCAGAGTGGTCGGTTTACACCACTCGCTCCCGTAGGGCAAGAGTTGTAGTCAGGGGAAAGGGGGCCTAAAAAGTTTCAGGAATTAGGTATAGAGAACGAAGGCGATATAATTTTTAAACAATAGGAAGAAGGTTGCTTTTGAAAGCTTGTAGGTAAATAGCACATGTAAGGAACTAGCAAATTAGATCGATAATTATGTTGTCTCTCAATCCTATTTGGGGTTTGACTATTGTCTCCAACTATTCAGATTAGTGCCTACAAACTAAAAATAAATGCATGTCTTTGGTTAAACATCAATTTTTTTTTTTAATGCAATTGTGCGAATTTTGATCGAGGGCTTGATGTACAATATGGTAATTTAACGACTACTGAGGTCAGTTTCATTCCTAAATCAAATCAATATGATGTATCTATTCAAATTAGAATAATACATGGAACTAGAAACGTCGCAACGAAAACTATTACCCCATGGGCCTTTATCTTTCAGGTCCTACTATTTGCCCTAAATACGGCCCTGCTGAATCCCTTTGGGAGTGAGTGATTTACTGTCCATAGGTCATTGACACGGTTTGGGGTGACTTTCAGCCGGTTCGACGAACTGGCTGGATAGTTTTTTTTTTGAATTTTCGTCTAGTCTTAAACTATTTGAATAATATATAGTAACGCGTAGGTTGCAGACACTAGCGTGTTAGTGGCTTCTAAGCTTTAGATCTTCTTTTGTTTATTTACTTTTTATTGTACTCAAGACTTTTGATTCACTCTTCTGATGAGTTACCTTTTATTTGTTGGGGTTCAAATTGTGTTGCAGAAAAGTTGAAGACCCAAGAATAAGAAAGAAGATATACAATTGAAGGAGAGTGAAAATTTCGGGTTTCATTGTTACGAATACACCGTAAATTTATACAAATATTATAAAACTGAAGAGTTCATTTGTTTCTAAATATCGGAGTGACTATTTCAATGATCATTGGTTACGGTATTTTTTCCTCAAAACACACACAATCGTTAATATTAAACAATACATCACGCAACCGAGCCTTAGACAGATTCTGCGATAACAGGAAATTACGGTTATTACAGATAACACAAATCACAATTGCATAAAAAACCATTTTTATTATTTTTAATGGCAGCCCTCCAGCCTCTTTCAGCATTACGCTAAGTGCTACTTAGCTGAAATAATGAAGCAGGTTTTGACGAAACTTGATTTGCCGCCATTACAGGCTGACGGCGCGGGGAGAAAGGTCGCGGGTTTTAAGCCTGGCTGGTTAAGAGATTTCGGGTGAGAATTGTTAAGTATTTTGGGATGGTTTTAGAAACAGTGTTGAAAAATAGTTGTTAGATTTATATCAATGGTTTGAATCGTAATAAAACAAACATTGTTAGTTCTAAAAATTGCATTGGCTGTGCGACTCAAAGTACATTGGCAGCTGGTGTTACTGACATAATTTATTTTAATCTCGACTTTATCTACAAAGAGCTTTAGTAACAGTTTTTGGTATTAATCGTATTTATTTTATTTTATTTGGTGCTAAGCAGTCATTTGACCTCGATCGTACCTGATGTCAGGTGTAGATGAGGTCTAGGGTGTTGCATATATGCTGAGTAGCAACCTATTCACTCTTGCCTTAAAGAGGCTTGGCTTGGCTTCATATTTCTGAGGGAAAACTTCTTCAAACAGCATCTGTATTGTTGTTATTGCTTTTTTATTTATAGAAATTCCTGTGTATGTGTATGTGTGTGGGTAACTTACTCACCCGTAAGCCAAGTGCCGTTAAACGGCTTGTAGTGGTCCGCCAACACGTCCTGCAGCGTCGGCCTGCGCCCGCGCACCCTGCCGCCGTCCCCCGCCGGCGTGAGCAGTGCTATGCTGAACACGATCAGCCCCAGCACTGCTGCGATGACCAGCAAGGCTATGAGGATGCCGCGCCAGTTACGTTGGGTGGGTGTGGCGGCTGCTAATTCCTGGAAAAGAAGGAGCAGATTAAGTACTGTGCTTTGAGTTTTTGAAGAGATGGAAAGAGTATGAAAGGGACTGTCATGGAGACAAGTTTGACGCAGATATGGCTATTAAAAGATAACAGACTGAATCTATCATCCGCATCTTCTACGTTTCAATCAGAGTGTTTCTGGGGTGACAGGGTGATGGCCGTTGGCGTTGTAATATATTTAGACATCTTCCTGTTCGAATCCAACCACAGCGCTCAACATCAACTGAGATTGGCAATTAATACAGGTCAACTATAATACATAAAGTGTTCCTCCGATGTCATTGTTCGGTAAGACCCAGTAATTTTAAAAGTTAAACGGTCCCAGCGGACATTGTTTCGCCCAGGCCCGTCCCGCCCCAGGCTTAGCGACGTCAAACGGGATTTAAACTATCCTATGTCATTCTTCTGGTTCTGAACCCCCCCACCGTATCGCCCTGGGCCCGTCCCACCCCAGCCCCATCCACGTCTAACTAGATAAGAAATGTCCTATGTTCTCTTCTCTTGGTTCTAAGCTACTTTAACTTAAGAACTTGTTCTTGAGTTATAAATAGTGTAACTAATACGACTTAATATATATATATATCTAAGAATCTAAAACTATACACGAGTTGAATCCTAACACTATTCCATCTACAATCAATGACGTACGGCTATATTTCAAGCGTAATTTATTTCAAAGTGTATTAAACTAGAGTCCAGTTTAGTTAACAAGACAAACAATGTCTGTGACTGCGTCAAAGTTTTGCTTCCGAATGGTTTCCCATGGGATCTGTTCAGATGTAAGTTAATCCTGGACGCAGTGCTTGCTTATATAATTAAATGTTACAGAACTTATAGGTTAACCGCGAAACTGAGTCGTTTCTGACGTCACTTTGACATTTTCTCCACAAAAATTATATACTTCATATTATTGTTTTAAATTAATTAATCTCCTATTAGGTGTAAGATGTTAACTACGTTTAATTCGTTAGCATGATAGTTCGAATCATGGATCATGGCAGTGTAAATATCGTGTTTTTTAAAGATCATGAGGATTAATTCATAACATACTGTTTAAATTTGCTCTGTACCCAAACTAAAAGCGTTTGCTTTAAATTTCACCTCCATTCGGCAAAGAAAACATGCGATTCTAAAAATCACATTGGAGATTTATCTAGCGAATCGGAAAAGTCAAAACACGATTTCTATTACTTTATATAATATACTTTATAACGATGAAAAAAAAATACAAAAATAGCTTTAATTTAATTAATACATTAATTGAGTATTAAGTTAGAAAATACAATACTTAATGATACCAGAGTTATAAGAAAGATAGAATTATTATTATTTAAAGCCAAAAACTGCAATAAGCCCCACATGCTGTACCTACCTACATACAAAATCTGGAAAACTCGCGTTAATCAGGCTACAATTATCACTAGTAGTATTTTTATTTCAGATTTTGTAATATCTACGCAGTGTATTTTCATGTTAACTGACGACTGCCACTTGATATCAACTCACTCACATACCATTACTTTTTTTACAACCCACTGCAAAATTCATCAAGTTCCTATCACTGACTAGATTTTCATTTTCGCACTGACAACGTGACAATTGCGTGGCGCCATCAGGCGTGACATTCGTGTCATTTTTGTGAAAAATATTCCCGGCTTTTGAGGGTTTGATTATACGTTTCCATTGTCTGAAGACGGCAGGGGAAAAATTGGGTTGGTTGACCCTTATGAATGGCGTAAAAAATTCGTAACAAATGACAGATAAAAAAAGGGCGTTAGTCACAGTACTTAACAAGTATCGTGGCCGATAGCAGACGCATTTTATTTACATATAAAAAATGAATGGAAATATGTCTATCTTCATCCTCATATTACGAAAAATGCTCAAATAGGAAATTAAAAAAAGCGTCCACTACTTCTTACAAAATTATGTTGCATTTTTAAATTCATATTTGAGCTTTATTGATAACAATCGAAAGGAATTGAAACAATCGGATTCAAAACGTCAAGCAAATGGAAACGCATCAAACGAGGAGTGCGCAATTAACGAACGCGTGCGGCCGACAGATCAATTAGCGGTCTTTTGGGCTCCGTGAGGCTTAACCGACCGCAGAAATAGGAGGAAAATCATGTTTGCTCATGTTAATTTGAATTTAGTGGAGAAGGAAAAATCACTTGCAAGAAAATGGCGAGCTGAACTAAGTGACAGTTGACCATTCGGTGGATTCACTATTGTAAGTACTGCTAGGATGAGTATAGAAATAGTAAATAACTAGCGGTCCTAACGAACCGCGAACCGATCCGGCCCCGTTCTGCTTTGGTACCGTTTTATGGATATTATCTTATTTGGGAACTTAATCAATCCTACAAAGTAAAAATCATAATATTCGGTCCACCCATTCTCTAGTATAAGTGATGCAAATAACTCGACTTTCTTTTATGCGATCGCGGCGGTAAGAGGGTCGCACTTTAAAGCAACGGCTGCGCCTGAGATCTCGGGTTCAATCCCCGAGTCATGACTCGGGGATCGAACCCGAGATCGAGGATCGGGTTCTTTGACATGTCAAAAATATGTACCTGGGGTTTTCTGTTTAGGAATTCTAAGGGTAGCCCGGATTTTGGAAGTTGGCGGTGTTTCAACCCCGTGCCTCGGAAAGCACGTAAAGGCGTTGTTCCTACACCTCCGGTCGTGTCACATTGCTGTCCCATCGGGCTATGAGAGTAAAAGGAATAGAGAGTGCACCTGTGTTTGCGCACACATGTGCACTTACTTACACGTTGTGACTAGCCACCGTAGTTAAAATCGGCTAGAGGGACTTTTATTATATGTATAGAAAGAATTAAGATGAAGAGGAAGAAGAAGATAAAAATATATAGGTTTTATGACCTATATATTTTTATCTGCATGCAGGCTGAAAGAAAGCCCGCTAACAAAAATGTATTTGTGTAGAAACATTTCAAGAACCTACTCTTCTAATAATGTAGTCATAAAGATTATATAAACGTCCTTTTACAAATGGCGAATTCATACGCATTAGGAAACATTTAACTAATTAATTTAACACGTTAATTCTGATTGCATTATCTCGGATAATTTATGTTGACTTGGGGCGATGGAATTACGGAGATGTTTTTACGGTTATCTAGCTAAATGTTTCATTAGGTAAAAGGTTTTGTTTTGTTATTAGCAGTATAAGTAAATTAAATGAATAGATGAGATACCTACTTAGATGAAAATGTTTGGTAAAATTTTGCCATAGAATAAAAAAGCAAATCCTATTAGATTCATAGAGTAAGCTTAAACGACAAGTTTTCATTACAAACCTGATTCGTACCCGTATCTATAATATATTATATAGCTGAAGAGTTTGTTTGAACGCGCTTATCTCAGAAACTACTAGACCGATTTGAAAAACATAATTTTACGGTAGATAGACCATTTATCAAGGGAGGCTTCAAACTATATACCTAGCATCAAGATACGACTCATAAGTCCAGCGCCGCAACGAGTGTTGCGAAAACGGTGGTAAAATATTTATTTTGAGAACTTCCGCTGCGTAAACCGGTCAAGTTACACAAAAATAATGTATGACGAGATTATTTTACATTGAAAGTTCTACAACAAAATCCGTGACAGCACATGTCTATCTTATATGGTTTACTCACTACCACCTTTTTTATGTTAGTAAATTTGTTAAAAATAATGCACTATTTTCGAAGGTGTATACACACCCGTGTGTATAAAACACCTTCAAAAATATTAAATCTTAAAAAAAAAATTGCACTCCGGGAGTGCCGGCAGAAGTGAAAACTTGAATATCAACGTTGTGCATTTTTGATTTTTTGGAATAGTTAGGGAATAATTTTGAGTGAATTGCTCTTATTATCAAATTATCAATATAAAAGTACTATCATTTTTATAATTTTTATTTTTATAATAATAATCATAATAATAATAATAATAATAACTTACTATTGACTCTGTTATATTACAGCAGGTACAGAGAAAGAAAAAACATTTATGTACAATGTATATAGACTATAAGAAGGCCTATGATTCCGTAAGGGGACGTAAGGGAGCTTGACCAAGACCATAAGCTCCAAGCCAACCTCACCTTCACGTGGTGCGTCCTGTTTATACAGACGAGGCTCTGGCGACCGACCGATGGCGGTATAACCATCCAATGTAAGGCGCAGCTAAATGTTAGACTGTGACGAGCAGCAGCGTCACAGCTGCAAGGGGCTGCGCCTCTGCGCTCGCCAACCCGCCTGCCAAGCGTGGCGAGTATTGGCAAAATCCCCTCACATGAAAGTACACCAGAAAACCAGGCCCCCAGTCTCCGGCAGCCCCGCTATTCCTGACTTTGGTAGCGGTCACGGTAACGGCGGGGCAGGGGGTGCTAAGAATCCCCGGAGGCGATCGCGCTGCCACCCCCGACGACAACTGGCCCTGGTAACGTACAACACGTGTACACTGAGGACAGATGAGAAGTTGCTCGAGCTGGAGGAAGAAATGAGCAGGTTACACTGGGACATAATGGGTCTATCAGAAGTCCGTAGAGAGGGCGAGGACACGATAACTCTACAGTCCGGAAACCTGCTCTACTACCGGGAAGGCAACCAACGAAAGTCCCAAGGTGGTGTCGGGTTCCTCGTTCACAAGTCCCTCGTCAACAATATCGAGACCATCGAGAGTGTGTCGAGCAGGGTAATATACCTTATACTCAGAATATCCAAGAGGTATTCGCTGAAGGTCATACAGGTATATGCACCGACCTCGAAACACCCGGATGAAGAGGTGGAGGAAATGTATGAGGACGTAAGTAGAGCCATACATACTTCCAAAACCTATTATACTGTTGTAATGGGGGACTTCAACGCGAAACTAGGCAAGCGAGGCGAGAATGAGTTGAAGGTGGGACCTTTTGGATACGGGCAAAGGAACGCCAGGGGACAGAGGCTGGCCGACTTTCTGGAGAAGGAGGGACTCTTTGCGATGAACTCTTTCTTCCAGAAGCCGCCTCAAAGGAAGTGGACTTGGTTGAGTCCCGATGGCTTCACGAGAAACGAGATTGACTTCTTCATGACCTCCAAGAGACGGTTATTCAATGATGTCTCCGTGATCAACAGGGTGAAAACCGGAAGTGATCACCGAATGGTTCGAGGCACATTGAATATAAATGTCAAATTGGAAAGATCACGCCTGATGAAGTCCACGCTCCGACCGACTCGTGCTCATATCCAAAATCCCGAGAGCTTTCAACTCGAGTTGTCAAACCGCTTTGATTGCCTAGAAAATTGCGTTACAGTGGACGAAATTAATGACGGGTTTGTGGAAACTGTTCAAACGGTGGGGTCTAAGTATTTTAGGCCTAGCCGTAAAAATAGACCTCAAAAACTGTCGGTCCACACTCTCGACCTTATGGCAAAACGTCGATCTATGGCACTGCAGACCTCCGTTAATGCTGAAAACTACAGGCAGCTCAATAGACAAATATGGAAGTCCCTGCGACACGACATTCGTTGCTTTAACACTAATAGTGTTAAAGAAACGATAGAGCGGAACCAAGGCTCCAAAGTGTTTGCAAGGGACATGTCTATTGGGCAGAGCCTGTTGACGAAGCTTAAGACGGAAGACGGCAGTGTAGCGTCGACGAAAGCAGAGGTTTTGAGGGAGATCGAAAGGTTCTATGGGCAGTGGTACACCTCAGTAGCCAAACCCGTTGATAGCTCGGCCAGAGACCCACGAGCTATCCTGACCCGTCACTACACCGAAGACATCCCGGACATCAGCCTCTACGAGATTAGGATGGCCCTTAAACAGCTCAAAAACAACAAGGCACCTGGCGAGGACGGAATCACAGCAGAGCTTCTGAAGGCGGGTGGAATACCGGTACTTAAAGTCCTTCAGAGACTCTTTAATACCGTGCTGCTAGAGGGCATCACGCCTGAGGCATGGAACAGGAGTGTGGTGGTGTTGTTCTTCAAAAAAACCGGCCAAGTGCGAGTCGGACTCGCGCACTGAGGGTTCCTTGCCAACGTTAACTGAATTAGGCAATCCACTTACTTCCACTTAGTAAAATACCACAATATTTTGTTGACAGCAAATATAACTTTGTTTTTCATAGTGTTTGTATGAAGAACAAAGTTATGTTTGCGGTTGTTGAAAAAGTGCTATATCTCAAAAACTTCTCGTTCGATCCCGTTCGAACCAATTTTCGTTGAAAGTATTTGCTATAATCTACATTATATATTTTTTTCAAAATTTACACTCGCTTAGTTTAGAAGTTAGATGGGGGGGGGACGCCCATTTTTCCACTTTGGAAGCGTCTAGCTAAGAAACGTTAGACTTTAAAAGAAAACGGTTTTAGAAACCTCTATTTCATTTTTGAAGACCTATCCATAGACACCCCACACGCATAGGTTTGACTAAAAAATTTTTTTTCGGTTTTAGTTTCATGTATGGGAGCCCCCCCTTAAATATCATTATTTTTTATTTTTTGTATGAGAATCGTAAAGCGGTTAACAGGATACATCTCCCTACCAAATTTCAATAGTGTGATGCTTATAGTTTCAGAATAAATTGGGTGTGACATACGGACGGACAGACAGACAGACAGACAGACAGACAGACAGACAGACAGACAGACAGACTTGACGAAACTATAAGGGTTCCGTTTTTTGCCATTCGGCTACGGAACCCTAAAAAGGAGACAAAACCTTATTGAAGAACTACAGACCCATCTCACTCCTGAGCCATGTCTACAAGCTGTTTTCAAGGGTTATCACGAATCGTCTCGCACGTAGGTTTGATGACTTCCAGCCTCCCGAACAAGCCGGTTTCCGAAAAGGCTATAGTACCATAGACCACATTCATACGCTTAGGCAAATTATACAGAAGTCCGAGGAGTATAATATGCCTCTATGCTTAGCGTTTGTGGACTATGAGAAGGCCTTTGATTCGATCGAAACTTGGGCGGTGCTTCAGTCTCTGCAGCGGTGCCACATAGACTATAGGTATATAGAGGTGTTAAGGTGCCTTTACAATAACGCCACCATGTCGGTCCGAGTACAGGAGCAGAACACGAAGGCGATTCCATTGCGGAGAGGTGTGAGACAGGGAGATGTCATATCTCCGAAACTGTTCACAGCGGCATTGGAAGACGCCTTCAAACTTCTGGAATGGGAAGGAATCGGCATCAATGTTAATGGCGAATACATCACACACCTCCGATTTGCCGATGATATAGTTGTTGTGGCAAAGACGCTGGACGATCTTGGCACTATGCTCGAAGACCTTGACCGAGTATCCCAACAAGTGGGTCTTAAAATGAACATGGAAAAGACGAAAATTATGTCGAACTCCCTTGTCGTACCCACTCCAGTATCCGTTGGGAACTCAACTCTCGAAGTTGTCGACGAGTACGTCTACCTGGGACAAGTGATCCAATTGGGTAGGTCCAACTTCGAGAAAGAGGTCAATCGACGAATCCAACTCGGCTGGGCAGCGTTCGGGAAATTGCGCAAGAGTGTCTTCTCATCTCATCTACCTCAGTGTCTGAAGACGAAAGTCTTCAACCAGTGTGTGTTACCAGTGATGACATACGGATCCGAAACATGGTCTCTTACTATGGGCCTTATAATGAAGCTCAAAATCACACAACGAGCGATGGAAAGGGCTATGCTGGGTGTTTCTCTACGGGATCGAATCAGAAATGAGGAGATACGTAGAAGAACTAAGGTAACGGACATACCCTTGAGAATCAGTAAGCTCAAGTGGCAATGGGCAGGGCACATAGCGCGAAGAACTGATGGCCGTTGGGGCAGGAAAGTTCTAGATTGGAGACCCTTCGACCAGAGACGCAGCGTGGGACGTCCACCAACAAGATGGACAGACGACCTTATAAAGATCGCAGGATCAAACTGGATGCAGACCGCTAGTGATCGGTCGCTGTGGAAATCCGTGGGGGAGGCCTATGTTCAGCAGTGGACGTCCTTTGGCTGATAATGATGATGATGATGATGATTCCGTACCCCACTCGTGGTTGATAAAAGTCCTCGAAATTTATAAGCTACACCCTCTGATACTAGAATTTCTAGAGATCTCAATGAAAACATGGAACACTAGACTTAAATTGAATACGCCAAATGAAATTATAGAGACAGATTCAATTAGAATACAGAGAGGCATATTTCAGGGAGATGGTTTGAGCCCACTTTGGTTCTGCCTTGCTTTGAACCCGCTTTCTAACAGCTTGAATGGTATGCAGGCAGGTTATAACTTAAAATACTTACGTAATAATAATCAGGTAGATCTAAACATAAACCATTTATTTTACATGGACGATATCAAACTCTATGCGTCAAATGAACAAGACCTACAACAACTAGCAGATGTCACTGAACAGTTTACAAAAGACATTTGTATGGAGTTTGGTATCGACAAGTGTAAGATAAACTCAGTAAGAGCCGGACAGAACTACAAGCACTCCTATCAGCTGGAAACAGGAGAACGGATCGAACCCCTACAAGAACACCAGACTTATAAATATTTAGGATATAATCAGTCAAAACAGATACACTTCAAAGAAACTAAACAGGCACTGGCACAAAAATTTAAACATAGATTAAACGCCATACTTAAAAGTCAACTTTACGCTAAAAACCTTACAAAAGCTATTAATACCTTCGCAATACCTATCCTCACTTATTCTTTTGGAATCATTAAATGGACCAAAAACGAACTTAAGAGTCTCCAGCGTATAATTAATACCTCTATGTCAAAAAACAGGAAACATCACCCACGATCTTGCGTTCAAAGATTAACTCTACCACGTCGTGAAGGGGGGAGGGGACTCATTGATATAACAAATCTTCACAACAAGCAGGTTTCCAGTCTACGTAAGTACTTCCATCACAAAACAGGTACATCAGCAATGCACGAAGCAGTAGTAGCCAACGACCAACGGCTCACACCTCTCAATTTATGCGACCACTCTAGCCAGGCCAATGAAAAACAGACTGACCAACGCGCTAAAATTGAGGAATGGGCCCGAAATTCTCTACATGGTCGACACCGCTTTGACTTATGCCAACCGAACGTCGATAAAGATGCATCGAACGAGTGGCTGAGTCGAGGTGACTTGTTCCCGGAGACGGAAGGATTTATGTTGGCAATCCAGGATCAAGTCATTGAAACTAGGAACTACCAAAAATATATAATCAGAGCTCCAAATCTCCAAACCGATCAATGCAGAAAATGTAACAGTGCTTCAGAAACCATACAACATATCACAGGTGCATGTAAGTCTATAGCCCAAACCGATTACAAACACCGACATGATCAGGTTGCCAATATAATCCATCAACATCTAGCCATTAAGTACAAACTTGTGAATGATTCCCCTGTCCCTTATTATAAATACTCACCATCAACTGTCCTTGAAAATTTAACACACAAACTGTGCTATGACAGAGCGATTCTGACGGATAGGACAACTCATTATAATAGGCCGGACATTACAGTATTAGACAAAATTTATAAAACAGCTCTACTTATTGACATAGCGGTTCCAAACACCCATAACCTTCAATCTACCATAGCAGAAAAACTCTCTAAATATACAGACCTTAAGGATGAAGTCAAGCGAATGTGGAAACTGAATAAAGTTACAGTCATACCCATAGTTCTGTCTACTACAGGAGTAATACCGAATCAGTTGCACCAATCCATTCAATCACTTAACTTACCAAAATACATATATACTCAACTACAGAAAGCAGTTATTTTGAATACCTGTAGACACGGTAATATTATGTCTATCAGTATTGTAACTGGCCCGTGTCCTTGAAATAAGTACCTACAGCAGCACAGTACGTCAGCATGCGATAGGGCTGTCGCCCACCTACAGCGTTTTATTTTATTGCATCTGCTTACTTTGAGTTTCTATCTAGTTTTGAGATTGTAAATTTATTACTTTTTATTTATTTATCTATTAGTACAGATACTAATAGATAAATAAATAAAAACAATATGAAATATTAATATGAAAACATAAAATACTTCTGAATTGAATAGAAAGTGTTCAATAAAAATACAAGTTGTTTTTTTTTATTGGTAGATAGATAGATTTATTAAATAATCATGTTTATTTTTATCTATGTTTGATTATAACAAATCGGTCTAATAAATTTGCGACCAAAATATATTTGCGCCTTGACAGAGATGTACGAAATGGTTAATTTTTATATTATAGTCTATAAAAAATCCGCATTCTAATATAAAACAACAAAAACAGCACAATATATTCTACTTGCCGTATTAAATAGATACTTGTTCTTATTTCTAGTAAAAATTCGCGCGGTTACTGATTAAAAACCAACACACCGTCCGGTCGTCACTGCGGCACGTCCGCGACTGTAGCATGCCGGCCGCATGCCAACACCCGAGCGAGTAGGTATAGCTCGCGCGTCGTCCGTTTGTATGAAGTTACAATACTGATAGATAATATTACCGTGACAGTACGATAGCATGCGATAGGGCTGTCGCCCACCTACAGCGTTTTATTTTATTGCATCTGCCTACTTTGAGTTTCTATCTTGTTTTGAGATTGTAAATTTATTACTTTTTATTTATTTATCTATTAGTACAGATACTTATAGATAAATAAATAAAGACAATATGAAATATTAATATGATAACATAAAATACTTCGTGAATTGAATAGAAAGTGTTCAATAAAAATATAAGTTGTTTTTTTTTATTGGTAGAGTTAATTAAAAATCATTTTTATTTTTATCTATGCTATGTTTAATTATAACAAATCGGTCTTATAAATCTGCGACCGAAAAATATTTGCGCCTTGACTGAGATGTACGAAATGCTTTATTATTATATTTTAGTGTATAAAAAATCCGCATTCTAATATATAACATATAACATAGCACAAAAACTACTAAATTGATTATGATGAAACTTACACTTTTTTATAAGTTCAACGATACACAAGTAGACAAAAAAAGAATCATCGCAATCAACCTTCTAGGTTTAGAGAAACTCGTGGACAAACATACATATATACATTCATACATACAAATATTACATACATACAAATATGAATAATATTTGGCACACGTGTTCAGAAGGTAGTATAACATACGAAAAAATGGTACAATTCCAACAATATTACATACATACATTGAATTGATAACGTCCTTTTTTTGAAGTCGGTTAAAAAGGAAATACCAATCCATTAAGACACAAGACACAAATTACGTAGTAGGTAGGTACCTGCTTACCTAATAGTAAGTATTATTATTTTATAGTCTTACCTTTCGGAGTATCCAAGTAATCGAAAAAAAGTTATCCCTGGGTGCGTTATTGAAGAATTCATGCAACCAAAAACAGCACAATATATTCTACTTGCCATATCAAATAGCTACTTGTACTTATTTCCACTTATTTCTAGTAAAAATTCGCGCGGTTACTGATTAAAAACCAACACACCGTCTGGTCGTCACTGCGGCACGTCCGCGACTCTAGCATGCCGAGCGCATGCCAACATCCGAGCGAGTAGGTATATCTCGCGCGTCGTCCGTTTGTAAGAAGTTACAATACTGTAGACATAATATTACCGTGCTGTAGACTTGTCCGCAAGTTTCTACAGGTAGAAGACCCTCAGTCTACACATACATACAATCCACTACAACTTACTTCTTCTTTAAATCATGAAACCAGCAACCATAACATAATCAATACATCCGAAACGGCAATGAATTAATACAATATTATATATTTATATTAATGCAATAAATTAAAAAAATACTTGGACTTACACTTGGCTTAGGCCCGTGTAATTCTAAAATCCCCAGCTATAAAATGCTGAGATACAGAAGTATAAATAATAATAATAATAATAATAATAATATTAATAATATAATATTTTTATAGAATACAATATTTATTTATTGCGCTATCGTACATAAACATTACAATTTATATTATATTAAATTACATTAAAAAGTTTATCTCTCAGAAAAATCAACTTACATCCATAATTTCGCCAACCGTCTTACGGTTTTTCGATCAGCCCACGTGTCCTGACGCGAGTTTCACATTTTTCCCCCATCCCACAAAAGTGCTAAACGCCGCTAAAGAAGTTTTCACTTCAAAAACTTATCAAAATAAATACATTCTTCATCACGAGCACTTTCATTTGAAAGTGGCCCTTTACATCATTTGATTTTAATAAATACGTTAGAAGCTAACACAGTTTTGAAAAAACTCCGCATCAAATTAATATTCGCAGCTGAACTGAAGTACATACCTAAAACGCGAGCTTGCGCTAACTATGGTTGCTTGCCTCTCACTTACATCTATACTTATATTATAAAGCTAAAATTTGTTTGTTTGAACGCGTTTATTTCAGGACCTAGTGGACCGATTTGGAAAAATATTTTTGTGTTGGATAGCTTATTTATTGAGGAAGGCTAAACCAGGCTGCAATGGGAGGGGAGAAAGCAAACTCAAACGCGCGGACGAAGTCGCGGGGACCGCTATTTAAAATAAGAACATTTAACCAAACCATAAATTAACCCGAGTACTTACATATTGTGTTGAATAATCACATCAAATGCAGAAAATAACTTCGGTTCAAATGTAAACTAAATTTCAGTTTATAACTAGAATTACAGTCAGCGGGAATGAAATTGAAATTGAAATGCAAATATTACATCGGATAGAAATACGATAGCTATTCGAGTGTGAAAACTAGTGCCGGCAAGTCGAATTTAGTACTAGTCAAATAGTCAGATGATGGTTTATTTTATAAAAAGGGGAATGGAGAAAAAGATGGATGGTGTGTTAATCTATTTCTAACAGTATCCCTAGATAAAGGGTAAACAAAACTTTTTAAAATTAGGTGTAGCTTTTTACCATAAAGCCCATGTAAAAAGTAAGTTGATAGATACAAATAATATAGCTACAGGTCATTTCCTACTTTCCTTTTTTTACTTTTCATGATTCAATTGTCCACAAATATTTTTCAAACGTTTTTAAATAGATCATAATATTTTAAACCATACCTACGCGTTGCGTGCTTTGCATTTGTTGTCAACAAGTAAATATTTAATGGATGGTATGTTGTAATGCTTCGGTACACTTATACTGAATGTAATTTGTTAATAGTTAAAAACTAAGAATGAATTTGTGACAGTATATTG
Organism: Pyrausta purpuralis; assembly: GCA_963924145.1. Taxonomy (NCBI): domain Eukaryota; kingdom Metazoa; phylum Arthropoda; class Insecta; order Lepidoptera; family Crambidae; genus Pyrausta; species Pyrausta purpuralis. The sequence continues at coordinate 21,298,356 of OZ001666.1, forward strand.
CCCTAGATTCTCTGTGTAAATCATAAAATTATTAATCCTTCCCTTATAAAATCCCTTTGGAATAGAGCGACAAAAGCGAGATGTCACTAGCAGCAAACTGTGTGATAAAAAGAGATGGGTAGCAGAACCATTTTTGTCAGATGTCAAACAGTTGACCACCACGCAGAAGCTCGCTGAAAATTACGTGCATTTGATTTTTTGTATTTAAAAGTGAAATTATGAATATTTTGGAGAAATAATGCGTCTGAAACATGGTGACTTGATCGGTGATTGATTGTTATGCATTACAGCGGCATAAACCCAACAAATAATCATTTAACAGGTAGATTAGTCCAAATCGAAGCCTCTTAATATACGACTTATATTTACCAATGCGCTTCAAATTTAAAGTACGCAGTTTGATTATTCTATTCTACAAACGTTAATTTCCGTAAAAAATAAAGACAGAATAACACAGGGAATGTATATCGACGAATATTTTGTATAATGAAATAACATTTAGTTTTACACTAGAGCTGCATGTTCAATATTTTGTGTCGACTGTTTATCATGCAGTAAACTACTATATGTAACTTAGGAACATTGTTATAAATCACCTGATCGAAAGGTTATCTTATTCAAAGCTACAAATGTTACTTATTTATGTTAGTTACTGACATCTTAAATCGGATTCGTTTGACAGCTTTAAGCTGCCTACTATTCCGATAGGAATATTAATTTTATGGTGTAAATGGACAACTAAATCACACCATCCCTGGGATCTATAATGGTCAACCTGAAATTTGAAGTACGAGTATATGATATTGAATTATTCGAGATAAATTTAATTTAAAAAATAAATTATAGTTTAGAAAACTAAAAAAACACGCATTTAAAACTGATTGAACTTAAAAATTAAAAATAAATCTACAGTTATCAATAGAAAAAATCATATTATTATACAAAAAGCGTGTGGTGCTTGTAATGGTATCCACAGATAATAGTAAATTATTGATAAAATGTTTACCACAATCGAATTCAATCCCCCCACGCTTTTTGTATGTATAATAATATGATTTGATTTATGATTGGTCAAATTAATGTTCAAAGATTCAATTACATACATACATATGTGTAGATACATAGATACAACCCAAGCTAATAAAAAAAGCGTGGTAAAAATCAAACTGCCTTCAAAAACTGCAGACTGTTTGTTTGGTATGGACTCCAAAATAATTTGTATAAAATGCAACATTCGACCCGCTTGCCTTTGCATATTTCTTTCACGATCACGTTCATTAATTATTACAAGTTTCTACGCCATTATCGGACCGCAAACCATCTTGTTAACATTTTCCCAAAGTTACCCCATTATAAGTAGACTTCACACTGAAAAGGCTCAAGCACATGAAATGGTACAGTCGGCACAATAATAAAATAAACTTTATGATCATGGAAATAAGGAGTTGAAAATTTTGGTTGGTGTACCTGGGCGACAATACTGAAGGGCCATTGTAAACCCCCGATGAGTGGGCATTGTTGGGTTGATAGTACAGTCAGGTAGACATTATGATGCCATATTTAGTGCAAGTAAATTATGATATTGTCTAAGTTTCTGGTGTTGCTTCTTGTTAGCAGTGGACCACTTTTTCTGAAGTATAGGAAGGGTACATGTTCATTGAATAAGTGCAAAAATACTTGGAAGTTAGCCTGAATGCCTTATATTTTGAATAGGTGTAAGGTTTAAAGATCTTTATTCATACTAAGACTTATTAACTCGGTCACTTACATGAGAACAATGTTTTTTAAAGATTTCAATGCATTCGCCGTCGGAATCACACAATAATAGAAAAAAATAGACAGGCGTGCACATACAATAAAAATTATTCTACTTACGCGATTATTTAGGTCATTTACTTTGGTTATTTAATTAAGAATAGAATCGAAGCAAATATCGTATAGATTACCAAGGCACAGATACTTTTATTGCAGATTATACCCTTAAATTTTTGCAATATGAAAACTCAAACATCTACACAACAAACATCGAATATTTTATTTTTTTAAAGTACGGTAAGTTCAATTTTTTTCAAACAAAGCAGTAAAAAAGGAGCTCTTTATTGCACATAGGTCAAAAAAACAAAGGTCAGTAACAAATTGAAACGTTAAATTCATGTGATCTTAAAGCTATGAGCGGCTACTTCCATGAGCTATGAGCGATAACTTACGGGCAAATAATTTATTAAATAATAGAAAGGGGTATTTTTGTGTAAAAAATATTTTGATCTAGGAAGAAACACGTATACAATTTTTTGTAAGTGTATGTATGTTTGTATTTTTATATATTATTGTCCTAGGATTTCTCGAAAACGAAAAGTCGTAGCGAGATTATTTTTTTTTAATTAATTCACATTTAAAGTCTAGGTACAGTATCAGTTTCATCAACATCGGTCCAGTAGTTATTGAAATTTATATAATAATAAGTAAACATCTTTAAAAAGAAAACAAAATTAAAAACTAAACCGCCTCCAAAAAACTGACATAAAGCTTAAAATAACGCATTCGTCTTTTATTTAGGAGACACTAATTATTTTGGAGTCGGTGCATGATCTCAAGCTCAGTCAGTCTCCAAGCGAATTTGCTTATCCTGAAAAGATGACAAATGCGTTATCTTAAGCTTTTGTCACTTTTGAATTTTATATTCGGATCATTTTATATGATCTCGCATTTTTTAAACTATTGCTGAAATTAAGCTTCACTTGAAAGAATTTGTTTCTCCGAAATAGAAGACGGATGCGTTATTTATAATTTTAGTCAGTTTTTTGAAAGCGGCTTAATTTTTATTATTATTTTTCCATAACTCCTTTTTAAAGGATGACTGTACCCACAGTATGTGACTTTGTTATTTCTGATGCTTCACAAAAGAGCCTCTGGAACGAGTTTTTTAATTTCCTTTCGGACCGTTTTCTAGTGTATTTCTATTTATCTTCGAAACCCTGTAGGAATATTATTGATAATGGAATCGCTGAAAAAGCTGCTTAACATAAATGTATTGGCGACGTAAGTATATGGACAGACCCAAAAATTAGACCATAATAACAATTCTTAGTTTCCCTTTAAACACAAAATATCGTAATCACACTTTTGAATGGTTTATACCCAAACAAACACTACCGGTTACTATGAATATTAGATTTGTAATATTTATTTATATTTATGTCAATTAAGGCCGCAAAAGCTGTCAGTCTTCTTCTTCCCCTCTCATCAATTTATTGAAGACCTGGTGAACTGCCAATCGCGTCATGGATACTTTACCATATATGTCATCGGCGAATTTGCAATCGATCGGACAGCTGACTTTTAGAAAAGTGCTGATGATCTTCAAACGGTTGATCAGATTTTAATGAAACATGTCTAAGAACACTCGGGATAAAATTAGCTATGGTACAAAAAAATCTAAACGATAATCGGATCATCAGTTAGGGCGCTACGATACCACAGACAGATACACAAATACACTGACACACAAAACTTATAACATACTGCTCTTTATTCGTCGGGGGTCAAAATAGTGTTAGAAGGTCAAGCGCACCAAGTTACTAACTATACTTAGCTCCCAAATAATACCTACTTTAAGGCGAGGTTTTAATTGAAATTCGCGCTAAAAATAAAAGATTTTTCCGGGATGGTGGGCAACTCATCGCAAATTCGCGGCAAAATAGCCCCTTATTACTTCGGCTAGCCCACACGTAGGTCAGGAATAAAAGCCATTCCACCTTGTGAACGAAATAGAAACAAACATATTATCTTTCATATTCAAATAGCAGATCCATTCTGCTATTTTAATCACAGTCTTTTACAGATACAGAAATAAATAAAAAGCATATTATACGCTTTCATGGTTAATTTTGGTAACAACTTACTTATATTTTGTATCTGAGATGTAATATTTTAAACCGTTTTAAATTAAATTAAAAGAATCAGTCTACTGTTATTGCGTACTTTTATTACTTATTAGGTAGAATGCACTTTTAGAAGGACTTAAATAATTGAGTTTCTCAAAAAATAATATATCAGGGTCTTTTGTTACGTTTAAAGTATATTTTTTATGGTTTTATACAATGCATCCAAAAAAACTAAGGCAGTTATTTTTTGGTCTAATAAAAGTTATTTTTCTTATAGATGGCATGTATGTCTTCTACTTCGTAGGAAAATTTCTGTCTGTTCTCCTTCGGTCTGTGAGAGGTGAAAGTTTCAATATTCATAGCGGCTATGAAGGGGCGCATGAATTTTTCGCCAGCTTCGGTCCAACCTTTCGGTATTCAGGCGAGGGTCTGATCGTGATCGCTATCGGAAATGAGAGAAACTGATTTTTGAGGGGTTATCGGATCGGATCGTGAAGATGGGTTACATTATACAATACGTAATAAAAACTTCTCATCGTACTGAGATCAATGAATTTACGTCATTGACGACAAATTTTTTAGTTTAAAAGAACTATTATACATAATTTGAGTTCTAGAGGTGTCTCATTACAAACGATTCATAATAATTGGAACATAAATCTCTGAATGAACGCCTTAATTAGTTATTTATCCAAAAAGAAGGTTATTTTGCGACCTTGTTATAAATAATATATTTCCTCCAGACCTCTTAACCACGATACGCCGAATACTAAGTAAATTGCACAAGTTTCCGATATTTTACTCAAGGGTAAATTCATCCTGGTTTTGCCTTTCTAATCACGAATGGCACACAATCCTTTTTACACCACATACAATGGTTACCCTATAAAAGGCGGCCTTCGTCAAACAAAGCGTCACATTTCTGATTCGTGCTGTGTAAGAGTAAGGGTTGCCGGTTGGAAGTTGCAGGCCTATTGTCCACAATTTATGAAAAAAAAATTTCAAGTGAGTTGGTTGGAGTAAGAACTGCTATTGTCGGAGCACTTGCAACTGAATCGTGAGGCTACAATGTCAAGAGGACAAAAATGTAAGTAAGTATTTGGCTGTAAGTACAAGGGAGATAGACATAACACTGACAGGACTGAGTTGAAAACACGCTGACTATTGCTTTTGGTAGCGCTAATAACTGTAGATGTTGGGATACAAAACTGAAACTTTAATTCAGACCGCATTAAGTCAAACATAACCAACGTCAGACTTACACAATTGCAATCAGTTCATGTTGTTCTAGTTTTAATTTAAACGGTAAGCTGAAGCTGCTGTAGCGTTGGACCTAGCGTCATTTTTTAAATCTATGTATATACATAAAAGAAAATCCTGTTAGTTGCACTTCTCGTAACTCGAGAACTGATTTCATAATTTTGCAATTTGTTAGATTCGTTTTTGCTCTAAATAGAAGAAAAAGTGGGAAAAATGAACAATGGAACCGGTGGTAAAACTTACCCATCTGTGGCAGCCCTACAATTTTCAAAGTGGGTCCCTCCAATATTCATGGCTTTGTTACAAGTTCTTCCGCTTTCAGACGAAATCTTTTCAGGCTGGATCATTCAATTGGAGCCTTTCAAAGTCGAGTTATTGAAAATTAAATGTTATGTACAAGATCTCACTCCATTTTGATGAGTTGTGAAAACTTGGAGTGGCATCCGATGAAAATGAATTAACTAATTTATGAATAAACTATTTATAATTTATTATTTACCTGCATAAGCAATGAATGATTGTAAATGAGGTTGCAAGTTTAAAAGTTAAATTAAATGTGTTGTTTGTAACGTGTAAAATATATAAGCTTACGGATTAATTAATGGAATCAGGCGTTACTTTGCGGAAATCCATTATTAAGTTGAAATTTATAAAATAATTTTGCTTTAAATTTCCGCGAAGCGACAACATCTCCCGACGATGCCACGTGTGGTGGCGAGACGCGTCGAGGTTTTTGCACGTTGGTGTTGGGTACTAATAATTGCATCAGCTGTGCCGCATGCGTATTGAGGGAGGGCGGGTGGTGCATCCTGCATTTGCCGGAACTAATACTTAACGCGGTGACGGTTCGTGTTGTTAGTTGCCTGCACCGGCGTCGTTAAGCGGAAATTTAAAGCAAAATAATTTTATCAATTTCAAGCTTACAGATTCACAATTTTCTATGTTTGAATTATTTGTTGATTAATGCTTTTGTCTTTAGTGAATTCATTCCACTGAAAATATTATTCCGATTACAAAAAAAACAGATATCTGTTAGTTAAATACGTAACCCTAAAACATGTTATAAACGCCATAAAGCCAATTATTATAAAAAGTAAGAAAAAGTAGCGGCTGGACACCTCTAGAGAAAATGTAATAGTCTTTTATTTTATTTTGGTTCTGAAGCTTACAAGAATACTATTATTTGAATTAAAACACTTCACGATTATAACTGGTCCAGTCCAGTCTGTCTAGTAGACCAGTCTTGGCTGTGACCACGAATGAAACGATAAAAGTGTTTTAATTCAATCTTTTCTTTTGTTAATCATCAGACGACCTAACGACTTTTTTGGAAATAGATAATCTATTCACTGCAAAAAATGCGTTTAGTATAATCTTTCTTACTTCAATTAAGTCGGGCAATCTAAACAATTGAATCTCAAATCACTCTAATTTATTACCTCGCCAAAAACGCGTCAATTTATCACAAGAACAATTCAGAAACTTTTCACATACATAAGCGGACTATTTTGCATTGAAAAATGACTTTGCGCAAATCGTTTTAGGGACAGAAGCTTGTGAGAAAAACCTTTTTTTGTTCGCGCTTTTTGTTTTAATTTGTAGTTGGAAGGTTCTGGGATTTTACTCTTGGGGTGAAATGAAGATTTACGATTTTGGATTGTTTTATTGATAAAAATTGTGTCTGTAGGTTTTGGAAATTGAATATGTTCTTAAGGTGGCAAGTAAATATGCTCCTAAGATTTACTGTATTAAAGACCCCGCGCAGACTGTTACCATTATTCGCCCGATAGTTTGGTTATATTCAAATTAGTCTGGACACGAAGTCGTTGTAAAGTGCGTACTTGAATTTTCCATTCTAATTAAGAAGCTGACTTAATTATCGGCCCTTAAAATGTCTGCAGTCTGCGAGGGGTCTGTCTGTCTACTGTATCGAATTAGTGTTGATGAATTGTAGATAATATGTCATTATTCAGTGGGACGGTAAGTTTTATTTAACAAATGAATACTAACAGTATTACAACAATAATAGTACATTATGATACAAGTGTGCTAAGTTGACCATTATATACAAGGCGATATTGAGTGCGCACGAGCGAAAGCGAGTGCGCCATAAGAAAGCCGCGTATATTATGGTCACAGGCACACGTGTTTCATACGACGTTTTTCAACTCACTTGCGAGGAAGAAACAAACAAAGCTGGATTAACCATACATTAAAATAAATAAGTACGTACTGTTATTTTTCGCATAAATACTGTTTGTAATAAAAGTTATAACCCGACAAAATTATATCGCTTCTTCTTCTTACTTACTATTTGGTACTAGGGTACAAATGTAAATTGGTCGGGTTAATAAACTAAAGGCACTAGTGCAATAATATACTGTAAAAGCACGCGTGTTTAATATCTATGATTATGAGCCAAAACTCGGTGGAATAAAGACGTCGTTATGAGCAAGTGTGTTGAAAAACATATTATCTAGTGATCGTCAAAGATAAAAATGTCTTTGGATGTCGTCATTTTCATCAGCTTTATAATTCATAATTTTGTATTTATTAAGTTTATGTATTCTTTTTATGTTTATTATTCTTTTGCTTATGTATTCTATTATATATTTATGTAATATTAGTATGTATGTTTATGTTAGTGCATTTTACTTCTTTTTCTTACCACTCTTCTCACATATTATTAATTTTCCGCCAATGATTAAACTCTCTGCATTACCAGGTGGTTGACTGGTAGAGAATGCCATTAGGCATTAAGTCCGCCAATTGTACAACTTACAGTGCAATAAAGTTTAAATAAATAAAAAATAATAATATGACAACTCAACCTATCTCTGTGATTTCAATTGCCTCAAAAATAGTTCGTGAGACCAGCGAAATATTCGTAATATCTAATAAGTAATAATAAAATGCCACTTCACTGAAATGTATAAGTCATTTGTCGTTCCAATAAAAAGATATATTTATGTTCAGAGAACATTGTAAACCACCACACGCACTGAATATTCTTACAGCGAATAAGTAAAAACCTCGCGAAGGTCGGAACTTTTGCAATATGTCTTGTTCGGCAAGCTTGACTGGCATGTGGCAACACTAAGGCTAGGGCTGCCCAAAGTCGGTTTTAATTGTATTAAAACGAGAACAGGCTAACATTTGAATTAAGTTTTTACCGACTTAATCGACTTGGAATTTGACAATAATCTTTTATCACAATGTACTCGTATGTTGGCTTCCAAGCAAGTGTGCAAATTGCGTGATTGTATGTTTTTTGTCCACGGATTTAAATAAAGCGTTTGTATTCTATTCAGAAGAAACAAATTCGTTGTGTGTCGTCGCAATATCTCAATATTACGTCCAACAGTCTACGCACATCTAGCACCGATTCCAATATAATTTTGCTTCTGATTATAAATAGAAGACAAATACGATTTTGTAAGCTTCTTAGTAAGACTTTTAAGGGGGTCTACTATTTTTTTTTAAATCTGTATTTGGTAAAATATGTACAGAAAGAACAGGATTTCTCTGGTAAACCTCTCTTATTATTAACTCAATGTTTACCAAGCTCTAGACTTAAAGAGTTAAGAAGAGACCTATTTTCGAACTTGTAAAATAGAACATCGATAAATATCTATAAGTACAGCCCTATTACTGATTGAAGCTTGAAGGGATATGCCCAAACTTTGCACTGGAGTTACAGCAGACTTCCAATTTGAGGGGAGTCCGTATAAGCTCGTGTTGTTATTGTAATACTGAAGACAGGCATAGCCTTTATTGTTATTTTGAATACTGGAGATACATTATTTGTTTCAATATATAAGAACGTTTTCTTACTTGTATTATAAACTTTTATTGAACAAACTACGTTATAACTTGAGCCCAAAAGCTCCTGTACAGTACATATACAGTTTTTTTTAAAGCGAGTTACAATGGTTATATGCTGCCTAGGTTAGAGCCGAAAAGATGAGTATCTTCTTTAAAAAAAAGTTGGCCTTTTAGGATATTAAGTTTTTTTTTTTATCGTAGTTATCGGCTGTCTATTTAATTATTAGAGTCTATAATCTGGGATTTCAGGTCAAACCTCATTGCTTTGAAACCGAGAATACTTGAAAAAAATTGGTCAGCTTGGCGTTTTCGCACTGAGAGCAGAACTTTTACTTAACTTGTTTAGGTTTAACTATTGTTTGGTTTATTTATAAACAACAAGTTTAAAATTTTCAAACTAGCTTGTGTTTGTGAACTTTCTGTAAACTAACGGTTAAGTTAGACAGTTTCGATCGAGGTGAGGTAGTGGCTGAATCAGCACTTCGTTTGTTACATCACTAACATATGAAAAAATATAGATATAAGTTGCAAAATAGTGCTTTAAAACTTCACACCCCTTGAGGGACAGTAGTTGAGTGATCATACATGTATTATAAGGTGTAAGCTGGTCTGTTAAACAAATGTTTATGACAATTTTTTTTTAAGAAAACATACATTTTTATTGAGCATGGGATGTAATTGCGCCCATTTTTTTCAAAGATAGTCCTACATCATACCAACACTATTGGAAGTTTTTCTTACCTCCCATCGGCAGAAACCTAAGAAGACTTACTACAATTATATATGAAATCTAACTGTATCTCTTAGAAACACTATATAGTTGCAGTTAAACGGTCAATGGTTTCAAGAGCTGTTTTGACAAGCGAAAAAATTGAGGTCTTCATACATACTCGTTATGAAAAAAAAAACAGTTAAAACAATTCTTTTAAATATCAAACGTCGGTACATAACCTTGTTACGTTAATATTATTAATTGGTATTGAGAAAACATGTGTGAGCCCAGTTTGAACTTTTAATAGCGGAAAAGCCTATTAAAGTAGGTATAAGGAATAGCAGGCGTCGATAATAAAGAAAATAGGACTAACAGAAAAAAAATACTAAAAATTAAAAAAATATATGAGTAAATAGGCTATTATTTCTACTACGATAAACATAATCTATTTTCAGGTCCCATAGAATTGACAAAAGGGGAAAAGATTTTCACAAAAACTATCAAGAATCCAACTAAGGTCAATATTATACAGGTATTCAAATATTTCTTAGCACTTGTTCTATCAGGTAGATTAATCGAGATCCAAGTATTTATAAGAAGCAGGCGCAAATCGGAGGCTAAGACGCAAAACAGCAGAAAACGAAGATAAATGATAATTCTACAAATCCACTAGCCTTAAGGAAACCATAATTCCAATCATTATTTTACCATCCCGGACACGATGGTTTGGCCGAACGATCCCGAGTAACAAGGGGGGTTCCTATTATTAGAATTTCTCCCTAAAAGTAGAGGGGACAAAATTTGGACCTTGTAAAATAGGACTGTTATTTTTAAGACGATTTGTTTGCACGATTTGGTCAGACAGCGTAAGCACGGTGTCGGGTGGCCACAATTCGTCAATTTATTTTTAAAAAATACATCGAAAATATATTATGTGACTGAACGTTGTAAGAGCACATACTAGTTAGCGTAGGCAGCTACTCGTACACACCTACAATTTTGGACGTGTAAATGGAAGGTTGGTATAAGAAAAGCTTTGTTTCTTAGCTCTGATTTTATTTTTGTACTGTACAATTTCGTTTAAAGTTAGTTTATGTTATTGTTTTGTCAGCTTGTATGTGTATTTGTGATGTCCTAAATTAATTAACTCTAGTTTTCTTTCTCTGTTCGTTCTTAATGACATGACGTTACTATAAATAGCCTGTATTTAAATTGATTACAAGCAGCAAGGTGTCTATATTGACAACTACACACACGTAAAATTTTCTTCGCTGCCTAGACACTTTCGACTTCCTTCTTCTTTCCACACTAGAAGTTGTTAGTGTTTGAGTGAAATAGTATATAGAGTATATCAAACCAAACGTCTGAGCGTCAAAACGCTAGATTTGAGCGTATGATAAGAATTCACAATATCATGGTTACCCTATCCCTCAAAAGACAATCGATACGCGTTTAAAATAACGCGCTGTTTATAGTGTCTCGTCACCGCTTCAATATTTATCGACAAGATTACACTGATGGATTTTTCGTGTTGTGACAGTGTTTCCCTTTTTAGCACGGTTTGTAGGGAAATGTAACAAGAAACTATTATATTGGTTTAAGTGACATTTTCCTTGAAGAGTGTGGTATGTTAGAATTTAACTTATAATATTGTAAATAAGGTTTCTATGTTGGGTCAATTTCTCCTGAGTATATGCAGGATAAGTTTGCTTTTATATTATTAGGTTGAGTAAAGCATATCGGAACTCACGGACTCACGGAATCAAAAATCGAAACAAATTATATAAGCTAGCTTTGCACAAGTTAAATAAGTATTATCTAATTAATCATTCATATATAGAACGTCATATCGTTTGAATTATACTTATTACCTTGTGGAAAAGGTCGGTATAGAAATATTGTTAGTTCTTTAATACAACTAGCGGTCCCCCGTAACTGCGTCCGCACTTTTTGAGTTTGCTCCCTCCCCTCCCATCGCAGCGTGATGTTTTCTCAATAAACAAGATATTTAACGCAAAATATTTTGTCAAATCCAGAGATTAGCGTTCAAACAAACAAACAAACTTATCAGCTTGATAATATTAGTATGCATTTATTATAATGAATACAACTTTCACTTAAAAGATTACCTGTTTCGGATAGAAAAGTTAAAAACATTTATCCTGGTAGAATAATGGTTAGTACATACAACCGGTTTGTACCTGTGGATTTGCATGTTATATCCGACACCGTTGTTCGGGCACTTTTTAAAATGCAGATCAAATCCAAAGTTCAGCATTTGTTTTACTTTTGCTTTGTCACAGTTTTTGGAGTTGTTTTCAATACCGTCAGGTGTTTTGGGTTTAGTTTGTTTTCACTGAGTCTAAATTGAAGGTACTATACCGTTCGTTATTTTATTTTAGAGTAAGACTAGCGGTCCCCCGCGACTTCGTCCGCGCGTTTTGAGTTTGCTCCCTCCCCTCCCGTCGCAGCGTCATGTTTTATATCCTAAAGCCTTTCTCGATAAATAAGCTATCCAACACAGAAATATTTTTTCAAATCGGTCCAGCAGTTCCTGGGATAAGCGCGTTCAAACAAACAAACTCTTCAGCTTTATAATATATTAGCGCAAGCGCACGTTGTACTTAAGCTGCGAACATTATTTTGGTGCGGAGTTATGTTAAAACTGTGATAGCTCCTAAGATATTTATTGAAATCAAATGATATAAAGGGCAACTTGGTTCTAAATGAAATGCTCGTGATGATGAATGTATTTATTTTGATAAGAATAAATACCTGTGTGTATAATACACCTCTAAAAATAATGCATTACTTTTTTACAAATTTATTAACATAAAAAAGGTTGTAGTAAGTCAACCATAAAAGATAGACATATGCTGTCGCGGACTTTATTATAGAACTCTTAATGCTGGACAATCCTGTCATACATGATTTTTGTGTAACTTAAGCGGTTCTCGCAGCGTATGCAGCGGAAACTCTCAAAAGGAATATCTTTCTCCCGTTTTCGCAACATTTTTCATTTCTGCTGTGGTCTTATGAGTCGTATCTTTATGTTATATAGCCTAAAGCCTTCCTCAATAAATGGACTATCTAACGTAAAAATAATTTTTCAAATCGGGCTAGTAGTTTTTGAGATTAGCGCGTTCAAACAAACAAACAAACAAACAAACAAACAAACAAACAAACTCTTCAGCTTTATAATATTAGTATAGATTTATTTTACATATATTGGGCACATAGCGCGAAGAACTGATGGCCGTTGGGGCAGGAAAGTTCTAGATTGGAGACCCTTCGAACAAAGACGCAGCGTAGGACGTCCACCAACAAGATGGACAGACGACCTTAAAGAAAATCGCAGGATCAAACTTGATGCAGACCGCTAGTGATCGGTCGCTATAGCCGTGGGGAAGTTTCGACAGTGGACGTCCTTTGGCTGATAATGATGATGATGATGATGAAGATTTATTTTGTTTGTTTGATCTGTACAGCAAAAGTTTCAGCGCATTAAAATACTAGAAATATTTTTTGAAAGCATATTTCTGAACTTATGTTAAAAATTGGTTCCAATTATAACAAAATCGATTGCGCATCTTTCTTTATAAGACACGTAATTTGAAACCTATATTTACTATTATATTTATGACTGTTATGTTATGAACTACTTAATTACTTAGCTTAAGGTACTCATTAAAAGTTCTACTCGCTAACATTATCCGTAGGTTTCTAGAAACTGTACAGACCAAGCGTTCATTCTATTTGTAAAAGGATTTTTACTGATTTTGCGTCTCATTTTTATCCATTGTTATATTTTTGATGACCTCCGTGGTGTGGTGTCTTAGCATATTGGTTTCAAGGCGTCGCCGTTCCGAGGTCCCGGGTTCGATTCCCGATCCATAACACAAGTGCATTATGGCTACTTACTTTGGGATCAGAGCAATGTATGTGATTGGTATCCCATTTATAATATATTGTCGTGACTTATGCACTATCTACCCCAAGTGTTTTTACAATAGCAATGGGCCAAGTAGCTATTCATTATAGAATAAACTCAACTTGGAAATTGATACCGCTTCGCTATCCAATATTTTTAGAATGATTATAACACTCAGTGTTATATTTTATATTCATAACTACATTTATATGCGCTGATAAATTAACTTCAGATACATTAAAAATAACAAACGGAAAGCCCATTCGAACATAAGTTCAACGTAATTACGTGATCAAGATTTTAATTTATCGAATAAAATGTACCTCAGAGAATAGGGGCCTACTTTGATAAACCTAACGTTTTAAAATAGTAGGTTTCATTACGGGAAAAAACGTTATTAAAGAAATATAGGAATTATTTAGGTACATCTGTATTCTATTGGGTATATATTTCAACGTGGTGGGGCAAAAAACATAAGGGAGGTTTAGTCTGTCAGGGCTCATCTATTATCCGCCAATAGCTGGTTTTCAGGGTTGCAGGTGAACACCGAGGACACAGGCACAGTCACAAGGTACACAGTTTAGGTAAGTTTCAGGGGAAAACACATGCGAAATTGAGTCCTGGTAGTTTAGTTAGTGTCGAGGGAACAACGTCTCGAAAAGGACCACTAGACGCGGTCCTCAAACAAACAAAAATAGGTAATTATTCAAAATGATGTGCGTAAGAGCGCGCGCCGCAAGACTAGGTTGGCAACACAGGTATCGATCAAATTATTGTAGTAAACAGGCTACATTTATTAAGCTAGTTATTATTGAGTTTTGTTTAATAAAAGACTTGCGATTGATGATATTAGTATTTGCGGTTGTAAACCCCACTAAATGTTATCCAGACGGTTGCTAAGTCTCTTTGTTTGGTTTCCAAACATCAAATTCTTTACAGCAATTTTTATTTCGGTTTCGTCAGTCCCCAAATTACGGACATCGTCATGCAGAGTAGGACACTAAAAGTTGACCCACCAGGTAGATTTAGCCGTAACTTACCCGCGTTATAGCTCGTGCAATGTGCAAAAAGGTAGCACAATAACGTGTTGTCGTTCAGCCTAAATACACAGCCGCAATTGAGATGTTTGTGTTTACTCTCGAGAGGAATAGGGATGGTAAGTGTACTACCATTTCGGCGAGGCTATCGCACAAAAGTAAATGGAGTAAAGGACCTATATCGATCGATTTCGACCTATTCGTTAGTATCGATGCAGTCGCCAATATCCAGTACATAATTTGTCAATGTCCAGCTTCTGCATCGCGACTGCATCGATGCCAAAAGTAGCGCGAGTGTGTAAAGGTTGCCATTTTGTGACTGCATTGATGCTGCATCGCTGCTAAAAGTTGCAGTGCGCAAAGGGTCTACTGTCTTATGCTCCTTATCTCAGAGTTAAGAAGTTAGAAGCCCTCTGTCGTCGAGGTAATATGTTTTTTTTTTTGTGATTGGTCTTTAGGGGATCTCGGACACATTAATAAAATAAAAAATAAAAATACCATATGTTCACATTTTATTATTAGCAGTACACTACAGCATCATTATGAAAGTTAGCTGTAGGCATCCACTCACTGCTGAATATAGACGTACGCTAGACGTAGAAGAACTAAGGTAACGGTAATAGCCCTGACAATCAGTAAGCTCAGGTGGAAATGGGCAGGGCAAATAGCGGTGCTTTATACTACGCCGAAATTATCGACAGATAATAATCTGCTTGTGTTATCTTTGCAGGTGGTAGGCGACGTAGACGACACACTCCCGGCAGTGCTAACCGAGTTAGGCATCAAACTAACGAAGCAAGAAGCTAAACTGAACGTGCGCCCGCTGCTGCGGTTAGTGTGCAGCGGTATCGAAATAATAGTATTAATGTCCTTTTCTTGGTTCTAAGCTACCTCCAAACCAATCGGTTCAGCCGTTCTTGTGTTATAAATAGTGTAACTATCACGACTTGCTTTTATACAGGATTCTTTTTAACCGACTTCAAAAAAGGAGGAGGTTATCAATTCGACTGTATGTTTTTTTTTATCATTTTTTTTTTTTTGTATGTATGTTACCTCATATCTCAGTCGTTTGTCGACCGAATCGAAAAATTTTTTCACCTACTTAGAGGGTATACTTTCTAGTTGGTCCCATTTTTTCCATTTTGGGATCTGATGATGGGATCTTGGTGTATTCGAGGGAAACCCTCAAATTTTAAAGGCACGTACAGTGTTTCTTTACTAGAATCTTAATGTTGACGTGTTGTTACGTCTGATAGTCAACATTTTGTGGGGCTGAGCTGATGGTGGAACTCCTTAACGCCTAGGAGTTCAGTAATTATAATGACGAAACGTATGATAGGTAATTTGTAGCTTCGTCAAAATAGAATCACAAGGTGCAACTCCCCCTCCCCCCTCTTATGTAATCACTAAAAATAAAGTAATAAAATAAACTTTAAAAAAAGTAAAAACCGACTTCAAAACCAAAATGCACTAAAAAGTCTTAAATAAACTCTTCACCATTGAAAGGAAAGGAATCCGTTTTAGGCAAACAATTTCTTTTTGGAGTCGGTGCCATCACTTTGACCATCAAGCATCAACTATCACAGCACCGACTCCAAAAAGAAATTCTTTGCCTAAAACGGATTCCTTTCCTTTCAATGGTGAAGAGTTTATTTAAGACTTTTTAGTGCATTTTGGTTTTGAAGTCGGTTTTTACTTTTTTTAAAGTTTTTATGGATGAATTCTTTACATCTAGGGCTAACGAAATATACCACATTTATGATAGCCAATTTTTGAACCTATTTAAAAAAAACACCAAATTACAAAAATTGGCTATCATAAATATGGTATATTTGGATAACGCCGGATGTAAAGTTCAAAAAAATGGTTCAATTTCTCTTTATAAATAAATATTCAGCTTTTTTATTTGCAAAGGCGCTCACTCTGGCCATGCTACTTTATCTAGATAGGTGATTAAACGGAATCTCGATCGCTTTTCAGTAACATATTAACCCAGCGGTAAGCCTTCAGTCGTCTGAAAGTTACGACAGACAAGCGGCGTAGTCGTGACACATTATAACGTGTAGTCACGGGATGTGCTCAATACTTGAATTGTTTGAAGGATTCTGAGACGTAGACGTCTTTTAGAAATGTCAAGGCTATTTTTGGAACTCAACGGAGATTTCAGCTATTAAATATATTTGCAACAGCTTGACAATCACGTCTGAAGATTATCCTTCTGGCTGCTGGTTCGATGGTGAAGTGAGGAAAACTCGACAACAACAACAAAAGAAAGATGGATATTTTGGTATGTTTTGTAGACAAAATAATTGACTAACTTACTCTTAACGCGAAGAAGAAAAGCAATCGTAGCATTATTGTGCTTTTATTAGCTCTGTTTTTTTTAACTTTCATGGTTTCATTTAAAACTTTCATCGACACTAGCATTAGAATAGTTAGACACGGGATTGTAACTCCGTGATCATGGCGCTTGCAACATTCCCGGAATTTTGGGAACTCATAAATAATAGGTAGGTACATGGTAGCAAATAACTATTTTAATGTAGATTTTATTAAAGCCACAAAAGTTTTGCGTAAGATGCTGGGTCATATAAACTAGCCCTATCCGTAAATATTTTAATTCGTTCAACATTGAATGGAAAACAAAGGACCACGTCTAGTTTTATAGTTGTGGGTTTACGTGTTCCTAGCGAACATTCGTGGCTCCCGTTTACGAGCCCCTAAATAACTCTCAGAACGCTACTAAGTATTCCTTGAATGGTAGCCATATTTGAATTATGTAACTCCAATGAGGGAAACTCAAAATTGCCATTCCAAAAAAGTCATCACATATCAAAAAATTGCACGACTTATCTTCCTTCGTTTTGGCATACTCGACAGAAAATCACACCTGTCTGTCGGTCAGTCGAAACTCATATGTCTGTCATATGGATGTCAGTGTCACATACTTTCAGATGCACAGAGTTGGCGAAATAGGAACTATGGAGAATATATTTAGGATTTTCATTAGACAGATTGTGGGCTTTCACTGCTTAAACCTGGCTACAGAATCGAAAAATGTATGTAGGACATAATTATGTCTGCGGGTTGCTTAAGGGTTGAGATTTACTCTATTTCTGACAGGGACAGATAACATTTGATTTTGCTTCCAGTACATCAGTTGGCTTAACAGGCCATCCCCCGGCGACTTCGTCCATGCCATTTGATTTTACTGTCTTCTCTCGCTCTCTCTCTAGCTCTCTCTTGCCAAAATCGGCTCAGTAGTTCTTTACATTAGCGCGTTCAAACAAACGAACTCTTCAGCCTTATACTGTCAGTATACATTCTCTACAAGGTTTACAGACAATGAATTACACAAGTATTGCTCAAAGTGGCGTATTTGTAAGTGGCATTCGATACAGAAACTACACAGCATCACGATTTGAAGTACCAGTTATAATCAAAGTTGTTTTATTTAAAAAAACTTTTAAAAAAGTAAAAACCGACTTCAAAACCAAAATGCACTAAAAAGTCTTAAATAAACTCTTCACCATTGAAAGGAAAGGAATCCGTTTTAGGCAAACAATTTCTTTTTGGAGTCGGTGCCATCACTTTGACCATCAAGCATCAACTATCACAGCACCGACTCCAAAAAGAAATTGTTTGCCTAAAACGGATTCCTTTCCTTTCAATGGTGAAGAGTTTATTTAAGACTTTTTAGTGCATTTTGGTTTTGAAGTCGGTTTTTACTTTTTTTAAAGTTTATTTTATTTCTTCATTTTTAGTGATTACATAAGAGGGGGGGGGGGGGGGGAGTTGCACCTTATGATTCAATTTTTTAAGAAGCTACAAATTACCTATCATAAGTTTCGTCATTACAATAACTGAACTCCTAAGCGTTAAGGAGTTCCACCATCAGCTCAGCCTCACAAGATGTTAAATGTTAACTATCAGACGTAACAACACGTCAACATTAAGATTCTAGTAAAGAATTACTATACGTGCCTTTAAAATTTGAGGGTTTCCCTCGATTACACCAAGATCCCATCATCAGATCCCAAAATGGAAAAAATGGGACCAACTAGAAAGTACAACCTCTAAGTAGGTGAAAAAATTTTTCGATTCGGTCGATAAACAACTGAGATATGAGGTAACATACATACAAAAAAAAATAATGATAAAAAAAAACATACAGTCGAATTGATAACCTCCTCCTTTTTTAAAGTCGGTTAATAAAAAAACATTACTTTGTTATAGTCAATGCTAGCGAACTAGCGAAATGCTAGTCTTGAAATTAGATAACATACTTCAGCGCTGTTAACAGTATCATGACGTCATAAACAATTGCAATACGAAATCAATCAAGTACCCAACAGCTCTCAGATGGGAAACTCATGCCAATTACTGCATTGAATCGAATGACAGTGTACTGATTGAAGTCCATTAAACATGTAAATGCCTTCATAACACGCTACCAATTCAGGCTGCGTTAAAATTTACCGCGATATTAACGGTATACCGGTATTTACCGGTAACGTTATTACCGATATCGGCTTTTTGTCGCCACAATCCCGGTTAATGAGGGGCGGTTAATTTTAATGTAGTTAATTAATTTAATTAACCACCGGTAGTGCAGTGATTCCAGTTGTTCCGTGTTGTGGATTAAGGTTAACATAATGGCTTGAAAGGTTGGAAAATGTAAGTAGACTTACAATACTTACTTATATTACAAATGTGAAAGTTACTCTGTCTGTCTGTTGGGTTTTACGACAATCTTCTGAAAAGATTTAAATTAAATATGGCACACATAAATTCTTAGATCCTGAAAGGACATAAGCTACTTTGAAATTCGGAAAAGGGCTACAAGGGGATGAAAGATTGTATGAAAGTATTATCATTTTTAAAGCTAGAAGCTTGAAATTTATTTTCAGGCTTTTTATTAGACATGAATAAATATGAAATTCAAATCATCTAAAAATACTAAGTAATGATAGTTTGGATGAAAATAAGTCATTTAAGGCGCAATAATAACAATAAGGAATAAGGGATGAACGTTTGTATATATTTAAATATGTACACAACTGACAAAATAATTATTATTTGAGCTATTTTAATTTGAAATCATTAGCCTAAATAATTAAAAATTCTACTCAAAGTTCACGCGGACAAAGTCGTGGGCACAGCTAGTAAAATTATGTCTTTTTTAAGGTATTTATTCGTTACCGATCCATAACTTTGTGTACGGCTAAAGAATGGAAATCGTTGCCAGATGAATTGTTAATTCACAACGATTTTGTAGTTTTCAAGAAGGCTATTATTAGAAAAACACAACCGAAGATTATTTGATATTTAAGGTAACAGATACCTTACACAAAATATATGTAGCCGAAAGCGTCATGCGAGTAAGATTTGTCCATCGGTCTGTCTATCTGTCACTCAAGACCCTTTTTATATGTGTTAGACGGTAGCAGGTATAAATTTGAAATTGTTATGAAATACGTGAATCCCCCGGAGCCACGATTATGAATTTGATCAATGCGTAAGCGCTAAAGCATTAATGGTGTAAAATACTTTTTGTTGTCAACGTCCCTAAGCACAGAACGTTGCCTGCTCAATTTTTCCTCAGGAATATCACCTAAGCCTTTTTCAGGCAAGAGTTAACAAACCTATTACGTCCTAGGTAAGATATGCACCACCCTAGCTAGATCTTATCCACCCCTGACATCGGGTGCAATCAAGGTCAAATATTTGCTCAGCCTTAAAAAATATATATATTTTATTTGACTAAAAAAAGTATTGAATTCGACCTGTATGACCATCTGATATCGTTGTAATGGGATAATATTTAAGTATGATGGTCTAGTCAAGCTTCGAAACGCGTACGCTATGTTTTGGAAGTGTACTCGTATGTAGTTTTTTCACGGATTTCTCTAAAATCAAAAGGTATATATGATTTTTTAGTTCAGTATTCTAACTTAAAACGAAAGTACAAGTTGCTTCAAAATCGGTTCAGTAGGTTCAGATGTAGAAAAAGAAAGACCGTAAAAACAATTACCGCCTTTAAAACTCATAAAACAGAATAAAAACAACGCGTGTAATTTATCATGCACCGACTCCAAATAAAAGGAGGGGGCAAAGTCACTTGCATCGAAATTTGAACGATAAGGTCTGAGCAAGCGATGGCAG
The DNA here is from genome assembly GCA_963924145.1 of Pyrausta purpuralis. Taxonomy (NCBI): domain Eukaryota; kingdom Metazoa; phylum Arthropoda; class Insecta; order Lepidoptera; family Crambidae; genus Pyrausta; species Pyrausta purpuralis. The sequence goes on from OZ001666.1 coordinate 21,319,170, forward strand.
ATCGGCTAGTTGCGACAACATTTAGGGAACTTTATTTTATTAGGTATAAACTACACTTTTTAAGGTTCCGTAAACGAACGGCAAAAACGGAATCCTTGTTGTTTCGTCAAGTCTGTCTGCCTTTTCGTCCGTATGTCATAACCTCTTTATTCTGAACCTATTCGCAATACATAGATGAAACTTGGTAGGTAGGCGTATCTTAATAACCGCTTAACGATTCTCATACAAATAATAAAATGAATTTTTTGAAAGACATTTGACGGGGGCTCCCATACATGGAACTAAAACAAAAAAAAAACACAAAATTGCACTCCGGGAGTGCCGGCAGAAGTGAAAACTTGAATATCAACGTTGTGCATTTTTGATTTTTTGGAATAGTTAGGGAATAATTTTGAATGAATTGCTCTTATTATCAATATAAAAGTACTATCATTTTTGTGATAGAATACAATAATAATAAAAATAATAATAATAATATAATATTTTTATAGAATACAATATTTATTTATTGCGCTATCGTACACAAACATTACAATTTATATTATATTAAATTACATTAAAAAGTATATCTCTCAGAAAAATCAACTTACATCCATAATTTCGCCAACCGTCTTACGGTTTTTCGATCAGCCCACGTGTCCTGGCGCGAGTTTCACATTTTTCCCCCATCCCACAAAAGTGTTCAACGCCGCTAAAGAAGTTTTCACTTCAAAAATTTTTTGCTCTAACCTATGCATGTCCATGGATAGGTCTCTTAAAATGACATCAAGGTTCTAAAAACCATTTCTTCTGAAAGTCTTACACATGGGTAACTAACCCCGCCCTCTCTAACTTTTAAATGAATCAAGTGTCAATTTTGACAAAAAATCACGATGTAGTGCTTTACAAACACTTTCAACAAAAAATGGTTTGAACGAGATCGAACTAGTGGTTTTTGAGATATAGCACATTTTCAACAAGCGCAAAAATAACTTTGTCCATCCAAATACTATAAAAAACAAAATTATTTTTGCTGTCAACAAAATATTGTGGTATTTTGGCTAAGTGGAAGTTACTGGAACCCTTATTTAGTTAAAGTTGGCTCAGAACCCTCAATGTGCGATTCCGACTCGTACTTAGCCGGATTTTGTCCTATTGTGGTCGCTTTCATCTAAAAGCTGTCAAGTACTTCTAATTAATTCGAAGCAATCAATGCAACTTATCGTTTACGTGTCATTTTAACTGCTTCAACAAAGTATTTTATCATCCAAGTACATTAATGTTACAATTTATGTTATCAAGTTTATAACCAGTCTGGACAGTCAGCATCATAAAGATAACTGACAATGTTAAACTTTACAGAGTACAGTAGCAACAGATGTACCTACAAAACAAAAATGAATTTTATAGGGCAACTAGCGTTACCCCGCGAATTCGCTGCGGGTTTTGAGTTAACTCCTTCCCCTCCCGTCGCAGCGTGATGTTTTTTAGCCGAAAGCCTTCCTCGATAAATAAGCTACCCAACACTAAAAAAATAAATTGTTTGCCTAAAACGGATTCCTTTCCTTTCAATGGTGAAGAGTTTATTTAAGAATTTTTAGTGCATTTTGGTTTTGAAGTCGGTTTTTACTTTTTTTAAAAGTTCATTTTATTTCTTCATTTTTAGTGATTACATAAGAGGGGGGGGGGGGAGTAGCACCTTATGATTCTATTTTTCAAGAAGCTACAAATTACCTATCATAAGTTCCGACATTATAATTACTGAACTCCTAAGCGTTAAAGAGTTCCACCATCAGCTCAGCCCACAAGATGTTGACTATCAGACGTAACAACACGTCGACATTAAGATTCTAGTAAAGAAACACTATACGTGCCTTTTAAAATTTGAGGGTTTCCCGAGATTACACCAAGATCTCATCATCAGATCCCAAAATGGAAAAAATGGGACCAACTAGAAGGTACACCCTCTAAGTAGGTGAAAAATTTTTTCGATTCGGTCGACAAACGACTGAGATATGAGGTAACATACATACAAAAAAAAAAACATACAGTCGAATTGATAACCTCCTCCTTTTTTGAAGTCGGTTAAAAATAGTTCCTGTAGGCACTGTGAGTAGCGCGTTCAAACCAACAAACTAACTCTTAAGCTTTATAATTTTACCTTAGATTCATTGCATATTAGTGCTAATTTAATAAAATTACTAAATAAAAAATAAAAATAAATGAAAAATAAAATATGTAACTAATTTTGGTAAATGTTTTCAAAAGCTGTTTTAATTAAAATCACTTAGGGTGTAGTGGGTCATGTTTGATTGTTAAAAAAATCTTAATTTACATGCACTACATTCTAAATATTAATAAAAAAATCTGAACTTAGCATACTTAATCACTTATACCTAATATATTCTAACATCAAACCGTTCTACGCCCTTGTTTTCTATGTTATCCTCGACATTACATTTAATATCTCATCAATATTTTGTTACCATGCAAGCATTATGTTTCGTGAAAACCTCGACAGTTCCATCATAAATTGATCTCTCATCAAAAACGCCTAGGTTATATATACATATCTCATCATACTGGTTTTGTATGACTTGTCATGTAGCAGTTCGTAACACATTTTATGTGAATCGGCTAAATTTCTAGAGAACAAAGGATTGAGACATTTTGTTTGATGACCTCCCCAAAACAACATCTTGGTTTTACGACGAATAAAACGCGAGTTATGAAATGTAATTTATAACTTTGTTGTATTGTTTTGTTAGTAAAAACGAGGTGAACAGTTGGACCACAAGAGTTTTTCTGTATGGTTTTAAAGGATGAAGCTTTTTGATCTCTTTAAATGAAGAAAATATAATCAAAATTTATTAAAATACTATAGGCCTGTTTAATAATGTAAGAACAAGTTCTTTTTAGCGTTATAGCGGCGACAAAGCACTGGATCTTGCTACATTTCAGTGTAAGAAAAACTAATTTTAAATGAAACACATCATTTGATTAAATGTAAGATCAACTCTATTCAAATGGATTGAATTGAATTATATTAACTAAAATCAAATTATATCACAAACAAGAAAAATAAAATTAAGACATGCAACATAAAAAAAAAAAACTTAAAATCTACATAATCAAAAACGAAACCATTTCCTTGCGGCAAGAAGCTATGATGCTAGCTGCGTTGCCGCGTTGGATAGCAATGCTAATCCTTTGAGCAAGGAACCAGCCAGCTTATTATTGGCTGTTACAGAATTTAATCTTAGCGCAATTTTTCTTAACAGACAGAAGGACGACGAGGATGGATGGGGGCCAACGTATCGACACAAATTGTAAACTAAGGCCCGATCCAATAGATTCACGCTTTTTTCCTGGGAACGGTCCCAGGAAAAAAGCGTGAATCCATTGGGTCTCTTGCCATCATCACGGACTAAACCACGTGGTTTCAACTTGGAAGAAATAGTAATGGTGATAAGAGCTCTTCTGATGGCGTCACTAAGGGTAGCGTGACGGACGAGACGCCCAGCCCTTTGCTAGCAACAAAGACAGTGGAGGCCAAATTTGTCAACCTCCGTGAGACGTAGAAATTTTACATAAAAGGGAACCAAGGCGGTAGCCCACACACACCTGGATATCTGGAATCCCTAAAAACGAAGAAATAAAATTAACTTAAGAAGTAAAAACCGACTTCAAAAATTAAATTCACAAAAAGTTTTAAATAAACTCTTGACCCTTTAAAGGAAAGGAATCCAATTTAGGCGAACATTTTCTTTTTGGAGTCGGTGCCATCACTTTGACCATCTCAAGCATCGACTATGAGAGCACCGACTCCAAAAAGAAATTGATTGCCTAAAATGGATTCGTTTCTTTCAAAGGGTCAAGAGTTAATTAAGACTTTTCAGTGTTTTTTTTAAATACTATAGGTCTTATATACGCTATTGTTTGAGAAAATTAGAGATAAAGGTAGTTTTTTTTTTAAAAGTAATCAAGGTTAAGATTCAATCTAGCACTGCCGATAACCGCAACTATTACATTTCCAACACCTATGGGTTGGCTGGAAGAGATCTCTTTTAGGGATAACCCACCTTTGTTCACATTATGACATGACATGACATCATGCATTTTTAGTACAACTTATAAGTGCAATAAAGAATACATATAAAATTAGAGAATAAAGAAAGATTGGGCATTGAATTACGAGATCGCCTCTCTTAATTTAATGCCCAATGCTGATAATGACGCAGATAACTTTTAGAATTGTCAGGGCGCTGTTTCAAAATATGATATTTTCTTTGTTAGAGAAAATTTTCGATTTTCTAAATATAATGAGTGTCCTGTTTCTACGATGTATACAAAGACACAGTTAAAATATTATCATATAAATTGATTTGACCTTATATACTAGGGAGTAATAGTATCCATTTCTCGCTTTAACTTCTAGAGAATAACACACTCAGTGCTATAAAATATAAAGAATCATTATACTCGTACAGTCGTTACTCAAATGGGAGCAGAATCGGTACTCACTTTAAACGTTTCGTTTAAGTACAGTCAGGTACAGAAACCTTTAATTTATAGTAGAGTATAGTGAAACACCAATACTGCAAACTAAAAAAAAAACATATTTTTTTTGCTTTCGCATTACAATAGTTTCGTATAATGGCTCGAGGTTCCCTTATTTATTTCGTTCTCAGAAGTCTTGTAACTAAAAGCATGTCAAACATTCGATTTAACTATCTTTGTGTTTGATTTGCAAGCAACATTTTGTGTCCTTAATGAAATTCTATTCTATTTAGCGACAGCAAGTACATAGTACTAAAATAACAAGTGCACAACGCACCCCTGCAACTCCTTTGTAGCCACGAATGACTGTTCAGATTGGCGAAGTCTAGCTAGAGAAAGCTAAAATAAATAAAAGGTAGTAGCTCCGTTTGCACGTTTGTACCACGATTTATACGACGGCAAAGAGTTTTATCCAAATTTAACATAACTTAAATGGGGACGGTTCACACACTTAATTCAAGTTTAAATAGCTGTAAAGTAAGACATGCATGAATTAAAAGGATAAACTTCAAACCTATTTAAAAACGAATCTGTTTTCTTCAGAAGGCACGACTTAGGAACGAACCATTTTTTTGCCTAAGCAGAATTTAATTTGCAATTTACTTAATTCTGATTCAGTCCATTGTAAAAATTCTTACATTGACAAATTTGGGTTTTATTGAACTCATTGAAAAGTCAGACTGTACAAATGAGAGCTATCTTGGACCGGGAAAGCGAGCAAGTGGATATAAGTTTACTGACAATAAAATCTCGTGTCGACGCCGGAATAAACTCGTCTCATGCTCTCTGTGATGGCGTATGAGTAGGGTGACCATGATTTATATTTGACAAGGACATGTCAGGGAAAAACCACAAGAATGTCAATAATACTGACAGTCTCAAGGACATACCACCTTCTTTACTGTTTCTAAGACTACATCAGTGACAACATGACAGTATTCTCAAAACATGATAATAAGTAAATGACAGTGCCATGATGATTTCATTTGTAAACGATTAATTCGTATGGTCATGAATCATGAATACGCGAAATAGCTCATCGAGATGAAATGACTTCAAGTTATGCCGGCAGGCTTTAACACAGTCCCTTAGAAATGTTAACGATAGGAAAGAAGCTCTCGTGATCTACTGATTTAAGTCTTAGGTTTAACAAAAAGTTGTGGGTAAAATTTTGTCTGAATAAACTTGAGTCAAGCTCTAGATTTAAATGGTTGATAGTGTAAATATCTTTTAAAACGGCTTCTAAAGCGACGTTGCTTAATCAGATACTTGTGACATCTTACAGAATCTTGAGTCTCCAAAAAACTGATCGTCACCCTAACTGACTTTACTACACACCGCTGCACTTGCATTTGTAAAGGGAGTTTAAGTGTGGATGTGGACTAGATATGGGAGGAGAGGGAAGGAGAGGGTCCTTCGAGGACGTTTTACTATAAAACAGTTTGTCGTTTAGAGCAGGGTTGAGTGGACATTAATTGTTAGGCACTGATGGCTAGATAAAATATTTTATACTTACTCGATTTTTAAATAAATATTGTGTTTTTTAGCTCTCATTACTTTATGGTTGTCAGGTAGGGAAAAGACGAAGTAAAGTTTATATAGATCATAAAGTCTTTTCTTCTAGGTAAACGATATCAAGTTTACTGTGAAACTGACTATTAGTTACATGTCATCATCAGAACAACTTAGTATCTGTCTTTATTGTCGACTTATCTAACTATCAATCTTTTTGTTTCGAAGAGTTATCTACTGCCAATCTTTTCGTTAAATAATTGGACTATGTAAACTTTCTGTCGTAATAAATTCCTCAGGATTTGTTTTTTTGGCATATTTTTTTCGTGTTTTAACAACAAATAATAAAAAGTTACACTTCGCTGATGCCAAGTATTTCCGTTTATCACAATAAAATAAAATGTCCATCAATGTATTGCGATGTAGAAAAATATATTCAGTTATTGTCTTGTGACAATAGTTTATTGCAATATAATTAATATACGGTCAATAAATAAATAATTTCAAGAGAACCTTAAAAATTAAAGGGCTTACAAATTAACATAGATACTTTAGTTATTTGCCCTGAACTAGGTTTGACCTGTATCTCAGGCTAAATTATGTAGGTTTAATATACCTTTGATAGATATTGCTTTTCAATGGACTTTAATTAATAGTTTGATTTTATTATAATTGACAACCCTAAGAGCAAGCAATCCTAGCTCTGTTTGAGTGCATGAGTCAACTGAATAAATGATACTACAGTAAGTACTTGGTTTAGCTTGCCGTTTCTAAACTCTAAGATTAATTAAGGTTAAGTTTAAGTGCACTTTAGTCGCCTTGTTAAGTATTAAAAAGGGATTTAACGTCACAAGCAATTTCAAAGTACGAAAAAAAATTGCTTTTTAATAGAGATACATTTAGTTTACCCATAAGTATATGGCGGCTCTATTTAAAAAAAAAACCGGCCAAGTGCGAGTCGGACTCGCACACTGAGGGTTCCGTGCCAACTTTAACTGAATTTGGGAATCCACTTATTTCCACTTAGTAAAATCCACAATATTTTGTGAACAGCAAATATAACTATGTTTTTCATAGTGTTTGTATGAATTACAAAGTTATGTTTGCGGTTGTTGATCTTGGGGGGGGGGGGGGGGGGGGGGGGATCTGTTATATTTAAAGATAATTCCCTTTTCAAGACGTAGGTTAGAACCAAATTTTTCTTAAAAATCTTTTTAGTGTACAGCCAACATAAATTAATATCAAAACCGCAAACAACATACCTTCTTGCCAAGCTGATGAAATACTATCAAGTAAAAAACAATTACCTAGATGTATTTAAAGGTAAGTCCGAACATCTTGGTGATTGCCAGACCATAATACCCATTTCATTTACCCATCACTATTACCTGAGTCATAAATCAATGTTTACGTAAAATTATTATATAGACTGACAGGCTGATTTATGTGTTTTGTTGTTATTTTCGTGAAAAGCTAGGCCGTAACGAATCGTCGACTAGCTTGCAAGAAGCAGTGAAATGGATTTTCAACGCCTCAATAATTCATTTTACTATTATATAGCAGAACCAAACACTACTAAGGAACTAGCAGTGCTTAGCATACAGTAAAATATATAAAAATAGCCCCTAAAGATAAAAAGGTAAGGTCATTAATGGCAAATATTTTAACACTTCGGACTTTATACCTCTTGCCTACGCAGCCGGATTGACAGCTGCAGTATTAAAGAAGACGGATCACATTTTAAGCACTTTTCAAAGATACGTTTCATCTATGTACTACATGGGCCAGTTTTGAGCCTCCTTCTTTGATTTACGCTTACACATTGCTTTCATGCGTGTGATTGTTGATGTTTTAACTTATTATGTAAAAATCAGAAAATCAAATTTAAAATTACTGTTATTAAAACGCGTCGCGATTGAGTATATCAGAGTTATAATATTATTTGCTATGGCCAAAAAAATACTATAAAGCATCCAAAATTAAGGATTTGAAATAACTTGAAAAAAGTAAACTGAGTAAAATAAAGTGCAGTTTAAGACGGAAAATCACAGAGCACATTATAAGGCAAATACATTTAATACGAAAAAGCCTTCTTATTAAGGTCTACTGAGAAAACTTTTTATTTTTACAATAAAACCGAATTCTGAAAGAAAAGGCTACTATTAGTAAATGATCCAACCGCCAGTTATCTTAGCTAGAACATAATAAATATCAGGCCACAAAGAGAGCCACATATATTGTATATTTTATCGAGTGGTATCCCTTATTGGGTCTCGTTATTTTCAGGCTGCATCCACTGTATTAATAATAGGAAGAAACAACGCAATGATACCACGCATAAGGGATGAATAATCGATATATGATGTGAGCGAGTAACAAAAGTTAATGTAATTCTTATGAGAAACTGCCATCAAAGGTTTTGTTTTTATGAAAAAAGTATATGAGTAATATTTTTTTAATTATGGGAACTTATCCTTATTATAATGCTACAAATGTCACAACCAGCCTCATTTAAAATTGCTAGTAGAGACACAGCATTTTCTAGGCCAATGTAATCTATTCTTATATAATAAAGCTGAAGATTGTGTTTGTTTGAACGCACTTATCTCAGGAACTACTAGACTGTTTTTTTTGTGTGGTATAGTTGGACGAAAATTTAAAAAAAAAACTGGTTGAGTCGTGCTACTTGAAATTTGCAAATAAAAGAAGTAATTAATGGTATCAGGCACTTTTCCGAAATCCATTATTAAGTTGAATTTTACAAAATTATTTTGCTCTAAATTTTCGCTAAGCGACGCCGGCGCAGGCAACTAACAACATGAACCGTCACCGCGTAAAGTATTAGTTCAGACAAATTCAGGATGCACCACCCGCCCTCCCTCAATACGCATACGGCACAGCTGATTCAATTATAGTACCAAACACCACCGTGCAAAAACCTAACCTAAGTTTTTTGCACGTTGGTGAAAAGCATCACAATTGGACAAAAATACATGACGTATAAGGTCAGAGCAGATTTTACCTCAAACGACAGAGGCGCAAAAGGTGAAAACACCTTAAATTGTAACTTTTCAAGGAGGAATCTTACCAGAAAGTATACATAAATAACATCAGTCATCTCGTTATTTCTACTAAACAAATCATACTTTTCGACGTTTACGAACTGAACCACTCGAGAGGTATAAATATAGTCGAGAGTATACGATGATTTCATTACTTGATACAAAACAGTAGTATCTTCTGTCGGTATGTGTGGGCGAAAATTAATAAAGATACTACGTGAAGGCGAAGAGTGTTCAGCTATTTTCGACAGGAAATTAATCAATGCTGGCAAAACATGAAAGTAATACAGAATAAGACTCTATAAAGGTAAAGATACCAAATCGAGAAAATGGTTAATGAATGAAATTAATGAAAGAAAATTATTCCAAACCGTGGTCCATATTCATGTTAGTAACAAATTCAAACTTAGCCTATGTTAGTAAAATACATTTTAAGTCGGGCCCGAGCACTAAGGGTTTCGTGCCAACTTTAACTGAATTTTGGGAATCCACCTTATTCTTCTTAGCTAAAATATCACAATATTTTGTTGACAGCAAATATAACGTGGTTTTTCGTAGTTTTTGTATGAAGAACAAAGTTATGTTTGCGGTTATTGAAAATGTGCTTTATCTAAAAAACTACTAGTTCAATCCCGTCCAAACCAATTCCTGTTGACAGAATTTGTTAAGATCTACATAATATTTTTTTTTAAATATTTATACTTGCTTAGTTTAGAAGTTAGAGGGGCGGGGGGATGACCATTTAATTATTTATTTATTTACTTTATTATTAGCAAATAAACTTTACCACGTTGGACGCGTAATATTATTATTTTTTCGTATAAGAATCGTTAAGCGATTAATGGAATACATCTTCCTACCAAATTTTAACAGTGTGATACTTATAAATAAATAAACAAATAAATAAATATTTGACAACATCACATGCATTGCTCCGATCCCAAGCTAAGTAGCTTAAGCACTTGTATTATGGAAATCGGAAACAACGGTGGTACCAAAACACCCAGACCCGAGACAATTTAGAAAAGAACGTTTTCTGCATTCCATTACCCGACCGAGAATCGAACCTCACGAGATGGCGACGCTTGAAACAAGTGTGACCACTCGACCGTGGGGGCCGTCAACGTTATAGTTACGTGACAACTGTTATTAACTGTGACATATGGACGGACAGACAGACAGCCAGACTTGACTGAAGTCTAAGGGTTCCGAACCATAAAAAGATGCCGCCTAGAAGAAGCCGAAGCTTTAGCAGCGTGCAATGCTCACCGATGCTCTAGCATCGCTGAGCATAAATGGTGAGCACTAGTAGCTTTACAATCGAATTAAAAGGTTTGTTTGTATGCAAAAGAGTTTAAAGCGGAATGGCAGTATTATCTTTGACATGGCACACTTAAGTGTTAAGGTGTGATGCTATTCGTCATAGTTTCAAAAAATAAAATAGAACTGCATAAAAATATAACGTAACCACGTTGAAGTTGAAAAATGCCTGGCTCTACGGATATTAATTTATACAGTCAAAACAAAGCTCTGGAATTTCCATATGTTTCTATTATTTTATGCAGAAGCCAGAACTTTAATTGCATTTTATATTCTTTACACAGAGAATAAAAATAGTATTGTAAGAGCTTGAAGTTACTATAACAGGGTTATCGGTAATTTGAAAAAAAAAATTGGCAGGGTAAAAGTAAAGCTCATTTCACCTACAGATTTTTTATTACGTACTCTAGCCAATATATAATAATAGTAATATTTTTTGAGATTTTCAAGTTATTGAGCGTTTATTATTGAACTAGCGGTCTCCCGCGACTTCGTCAGCGCGTTTTTCAGTTTGCTCCCCCCCCCCCTTCCGTCGCAGTTAAAAAGAGGTTTTCAAATCTTTCCAGTAGTTTCTGAGATTAACGCGTTCAAACAAACAAACTCTATAATATATAGATTGCTTCTTAGTCAATGTCTCGTTGGCTTATTGCAAGAACTCATCAAGTGACCAAAAGTAAAATGTGAGAAATCAATTAATGAACTTTTCCAAACTTGTAACTACAATAACTATGTTAAATACGAATGGAACAAAGAAATTTAATGCAGTAGGATAGTGTTATATTACTACTATTGAAATAACCAAGAATTACATTTTTAACTTAAAACCTATTCTTTTTAAAAGCTTAAAACACAAGTTAATGACTTCTTGCCATAAACAATTTGTTACTTATCTTCACTGATCAATTTCTTAAATAAGATTTCAAAATTAAATACGAACTTCGTTTTCGAAAGAAAATCATTTATTATGGAAAATAATCAAAATATTATTAAAATTGTAGAAGTTGAATTACTGCACAATAAAACAAAATGCTAAAAACCGAGCCAGTATGATGTAAGAAGTGATATAAAACTTTTTATTTTCTTGTTTCACTGTTTGTCTGTTTTTCTGCGTCAGTTTGTCCGTCTGGTTGTACAAATTAATCTCCGAAGCGGCTGGGCCAAAGAAGATTGGCGAAGTTCTTTGGATCTCAGCCCCATTTATGATAAGCCTCGTTCATGAACGAAATCAACCAAGATTTGTACGATTCAACACTACTAACAAAATGTTACTAGAACTTACCTTCTAAAAGTTAGGAGTAAAGAGATATAAAATATATAAATTAAAGAGGTTAGATTATAACGAGTTTTTTATTTATTTCTGTATTATGCATCAAAGTACTATGATTTTGTGATAAAAACATGACTCCTAACTTTTTATTAATAAGAATATGATAGCCTAGGCTCTAGATGTGGCTCTAGAGTAATCTAGGTAAATAAGGTAACCTACATTACCTAGGTACTTACTACTTCTGTTCATTTTAATATGCATGTAAAAGCTTTAATAACTATTTTGGCAACTAAATAACTAGCATTATAATAATAAATCTATTACCTATATTATGTAGTATTTTGTATTAACTCAATATTAAAATAAGTATTCAATTAAATTAGCTTTGAGACAGATTTAAATGAAAAACACATTGTGAAGTATTTAAGCATTTATTTATTTATGGAATTAAAACATTTTCCAGAAATGCTGCTGGAGCTCTAAAAGGCCCTTGATGACGAGCAAAGCCCATGTACCATAATATGCTCATTGTGTGTGAACAACATCCAACAGTCCGTTTTCCTGCAGCACAATAGCAATAGTACCCTAAAATAGCTGCCCGTCCTTGTTGTTCCCTATCAACCACAATATATGTGAAATATGACCGGCTACCCACATGTCTTGATTTAAGTCTTGCTCTCAAGATATACGGGTCATTGCCGTCATAAGCCGAAAGCAATTGGGTACTGGCCTCACTCCTTGCGACTTCAATGGTGTACTCTCCATGTGTTTTCATATGCTCCCCAACATACGATTTCGCTTGTCGAATTTGGTAACTTCCTAGTGCAATTAGCATTAAATCTTCTTCACTTAGTTGAGGAAAAACTATAGTTGTAGCATCAATGTTGCTAAACACTGAGTGTCTCATGTTTAAATTGTTTTCCCGGACAATCTCTCCCAGTCTATTCTCTAGGAACATTTTGTCTTGTATTATATCCAATATAGTGTCAACATGTTCTCGTTCACTATATTGGACAGCAAAATGGTTCAGCAATGCAGCTGCAATGGAGAACTCCGCCATGATGTGTGGGCATCTTTTGTTTAAATAGTCTGCTCTGAAGCATTTAAAATCTCGGCTGAATCGCCCATTTACCCCTTCAACAACCCATCTATTCATTGTTACACATCTAGTTATGTTTGCCTGTAAGGTGCTCAGTTGCCGTTCTCCACCTTCTACTGTTTCTGGCATGTGCACCTGAAATCCTGAAAATAATAACATTTAATAAATTAAATAGATTCTTTAAACTTAAAAATAACAAAAATATAAAGTGTGAGTTACATAAAAGTTATTAACTACCTTTCTGGTATAAATCATCCCGACAGTCTCTAAATCCTCTGTCTAGTATAAAGACATCGTCTTCTCTAAAAAGATTAGTAAATTCGTCTTTTTCCATAAGGTCCTTCATGATAGAGGCATCATTTTTTGTTGCTGCATATGGCCCTGATGCATCTATAATGTATCCATCGCAGCAAACAATCAAAAATGGCTTCACCAAATTGTGGTACTTATGTAGAGAGTATGTTTTCTTTTGAAAACCATAATTACTGCTCTTTTGTGTGTTTAGGTAGGTTCCATCAGCAATAACAATTAGGTTCCTGTTTTCAATAGGAGCCTCTGGGTTTCCAAATAAATTATCAGCTAAACGTGAGTTCCTTGCAATTAATTCTTGCCTGGACATGTGACCAAAGCCTAAATGCTGTGGGACATAGTTCTCAACAAGGATTTTCCTTGCCTGGTTCATATAACCTTCTAATGTTCTCCTTGGTATTTGAAATAGTGCTGAAATTCGTTCATCACTGTCACCAGTTCTCAATTTTAATAGCAAAGCATTAAATCCTAATTTAATTTTCAAATCATTTAGTTGTGGAACTTGAGCAATTATTTCATTATATTCATGTTTTTTGCGTCCAAACCAATACATGAATAGATTTTCATCAATGTCTTCAATGTGCTGGAAGTCAATTTTTATTTCACGGAGAAGGAACACCATATCTTCAACTTGACTAGGAGTAAACGTTATCATAGAGTTTTCAGCTGCATACAAATCTCTATATAAATTGCTATTTAAATGATATTCACAAATCCTAGCATTAATTGGTATATAAAAATTAAAATCAACTAATACTCTTCTTCTGATTACTTCAGGAACATGAAGTTTTTCCTGGTCATTACATTACAGAAACAAACAACGACGAGCAGTGGCAGCAGCTCGTCTTATAGTGGGAAGCGCCATATTTGGCTCCACTTCAATTTGCGGAGTTTCAGATACTGGAACTTCTTCTTGGCTTGTTTATTCAAGTGATAGCGGACTAGGAGCTCTTGAAGTCTCAATGTTAGGTGGTCCCACTTGCACAACATCTGATTGGATGTTTTGTTGACCATTGTCTGTGGCTCGCTGAGCTCTTAACCAGCATGGTATACACACCTCATCAACTGGTTGTAGCTGGAATATTAGTATTACATAAATCATCTATTTTAAGACTGTAATTATTACAATCAATCCAAAATGTTACTTACCTCACGGGGTTGAATCCATTCTGAAATAGTATGAACAACAAGTCTTTCTCGCTCTGTCATCTCTGTTCTAAGAACTGTGCGACTTCTCACTCTCAAAATTGATCTGCCACATATAGCACAGACATTGCGATGACCCATCACCGGCATAGGTGGTTGTTCACTGTTATGGTTTATGAGTTCCCAACATGCATGACATAAATATTCTGCACCCGTCAACTAAAAAAGAATAAACAATTTATTAATGAGTCCAAAAATGACTATTTATTTTGCTCGATTGTGTAAGCATGTAGTAATAAAAACACAGACGCCGTAACAACTACCAACACAACACAACGCTGTCTGATGTTTCTGTAACGAATTTATGGAGATTCTAACGTAGACTCCTTTTCGTGCAACATGTAGAATATAATGATAAACTTACATCCCGTGGATACACCCATCTCTTGGCTATCTCCAAGATTCGCTCCGTTTCATCTGATAAGCGATGTCGTCTTATTCGATCAAGTAAAGAAAGAAAGAAAGAAAGAAAATGAATTTATTCGACCCAAAAATGAATAACATTAACAAAAATACATGTACTAGTCTACTTAGGCCGAATAAGGCACCCGCTCAGCATTGGTCGTGGCAGCAGCAGAACTCATACCACGACGCTGATTTTCAGCGAGTGCCTTTGTGGGTACAAAAAAATGACATAAAATAGCACAAAAACAAAACATTAATCTATCATTCGAATAATCACAAATTGATTTTGACATATTGTATGAACAATTGCAAATTATAATATAAATAATAAAAACATAAATCAAATCAAATAGCATAACAATTAATTTAATTAATAATAATACACCATTATTTCGGGTCACCTTGGTGAGCCTATTGTGAGCTCTGCGATTTTTACTGCGTTCGTGGAACGGAACGTGGCCAATCTCAAGATTCGGAGAAGAAAAAGTAAAGAAAAAAAAAAAAAAAAAAAAAAAAAAAAAAACAAAAAAAAAGTCTCCGTTCTTCTAAGTCGGAGACTACAATTTACACATCGAAGACTCATTTTATCAAATCGCAATCAAAATCATAATCCAGTAACAAATGCCGAGGTCAACTATAAGGCTTCAATCGTAAGTCCGGGAAACACGCGTAGTCGTTAAATAAAAATAAATCACTGTAAAAACACCACGAAATCTTTGCGAACGCAAGCAAGCACGAAATCGAAGTGAACACACAAACAATCATCAACGCATGTCAGTCTGACTTTGACGTTTGACATTTAATTTACGTTTAAACGTTCCATTACTGGCATTTATTTAATTTATTTTGCTTGTTTGTCTCGCTATTTTAAAAAGACCTTTCAAGTAGATTCCAAATGGATTGTTCTGCTGATCTTTTTCTGTAATAAATTCGCCATTAATCTAATTAAAACAACGTGAAAAATAGGTTTGGCATCAAATATTAGAAGAAATAATACGCATGTGCGTATAATGAAACGTTTTATCTTAACAGTACGTTTCACGTTTAGTTTTTGCGTCTCTGAAAACGTTTTGTTGTCAATCATATACACATTTTTGAAAACAATTTATTTTTGGATTTCCAGCTTTAAAAATCACCAGTTTTTACGATGAATGTCCTATAATAAAATAATATTTATAATTTATGTTTCTCACTGTGTACGGTTGATTTTGAAGTGAAAACTTCTTTAGCGGCGTTGAGCACTTTTGTGGGATGGGGGAAAAATGTGAAACTCGCGTCAGGACACGTGACCTGATCGAAAAACCGTAAGACGTTTGGCGAAATTATGGATGTAAGTTGATTTTTCTGAGAGATAAACTTTTTAATGTAATTTAATATAATATAAATTGTAATGTTAGTGTACGATAGCGCTTTAAATAAATATTGTATTCTATAAAAATATTATATTATTATTATTATTATTATTGAAGTGAAAACTTCTTAAGCGGCGTTGAGCACTTTTGTGGGATGGGGGAAAAATGTGAAACTCGCGTCAGGACACGTGGGCTGATCGAAAAACCGTAAGACGGTTGGCGAAATTATGGATGTAAGTTGATTTTTCTGAGAGATAAACTTTTTAATGTAATTTAATATAATATAAATTGTAATGTTTGTGTACGATAGCGCAATAAATAAATATTGTATTCTATAAAAATATTATATTATTATTATTATTATTGTATTCTATCACAAAAATTATAGTACTTTTATATTGATAATAAGAGCAATTCATTCAAAATTATTCCCTAACTATTCCAAAAAATCAAAAATGCACAACGTTGATATTCAAGTTTTCACTTCTGCCGGCACTCCCGGAGTGCAATTTTGTGTTTTTTGAAGTGAAAACTTCTTTAGCGGCGTTGAGCACTTTTGTGGGATGGGGGAAAAATGTGAAACTCGCGTCAGGACACGTGGGCTGATCGAAAAACCGTAAGACGGTTAGCGAAATTATGGATGTAAATTGATTTTTCTGAGAGATAAACTTTTTAATGTAATTTAATATAATATAAATTGTAATGTTTGTGTACGATAGCGCAATAAATAAATATTGTATTCTATAAAAATATTATATTATTATTATTATTATTGTATTCTATCACAAAAATGATAGTACTTTTGTATTGATAATAACTATTCCAAAAAATCAAAAATGCACAACGTTGATATTTAAGTTTTCACTTCTGCCGGCACTCCCGGAGTGCTTTCACAGTTTTTTTTTTTTGTGTTGGGGTAGCTTATATCACTGGTCAATATTTAGGATTCTTTTGGTTCCGGTAAATGAAAGAGTTCACCCTGGGGTTAGAATTTATTGTTACGGTATTACTACTATGTATGTTATTATTTTCGAGTTCCCGATATTTTGGTACTGTTGCAAGTGCCATGGTCAGGGTGTAACTGACGTTGTAAGCTGTTATAAGCAAACATATCGGTCTACTCTAAAGTCTTTTCTTGCGATCACTTGCGATACCATTCTTCGGATTGTTCCCAAACTAACTATTTTCTTGCACCTGTTCTTGACCACTCGCAGTATTTGCACGCAAAACGACGTTATTTTAAATTTTTGGTTTTGTTTTTGCATTTACGAATCGCTAGATTCAAAACATTAGACAATTTAAACCCATCCTCACAATTGAAATTTTTAAATGTTTTAATTTCAATCGCTTACCTGATTAACCTTGGTACCTGTATAGAAGCGTTAGATAGCGTTTAGTGCCTTAGTATGTACCAACACCACAGCTGCAGTCAACTTTGCAGACACCAGGTTTCTTTTAAAGGAAAACTGTCTTGCTAGACTACGTTCGGGGGGTCTTACAGAACAATGAATGTAAGGGGGGCCCTTACTTACAAGCTACACTAAAAATGTGACATCAAAAATGGCAGGGTAGATAGTATAGATTTCTTAATAAGCACTCATTATAAACTACACTAAGAAGTGGCACGCACTCATAGAGAACAGAAACCGAGCAGTTTGTCAAATGACAATCTCTCAAAACAAACTTTGATAAAGAAACCAATGTTGTTGTTCCTAAATAATCGTTTTCCTCATTGCTGGTAAACGTAGTAACAGTGACAGGTCTATTCTTATGATAACCAGGTAGTACCATTCAAAAAAGTTATTGATAGCGTGAAAGAGCCTGCTTGAAAATAACACATAAAGAAAATAGACGCGGAAGCATCAAGTTAATGGTGTTACAATGGGCTCTCCAGTTAAAAAACCACTCACTTTTATCCGGAAGAAGCAATAAACAGCATTAAAATTAAATTAAATGTGACTTTCAAACGATTCTTAATACTGTGAAAAGATATTAATTATTTTTCATCCAAAAAACTTTTATATTTAACTAGTTTTTTAATTTGAATAAAGTCATTAAGAATCTTTTAAGCCCTTTTAATTCACATTAAGTGCTGATAATGAATTTTAATCAGTTGTTACTTTGTTACTAACAGTGATATTAGTAAAACATATTTGTAAAAAGTCATTAAATACCCTTAACTTTCTTTACACACACATTTCTGCATCACTAAAAATCACTATTGCTGCTTAATGATTTTAGAGCCACCACGAAACGGCTAAATTGAAGTTATCGACTTTATGTGTTGGTTATAACGTCGTTATTTGAAGAGCTAGAAGATAGTGAGTTTCTGCATAATATAAAACGCATACAGTCAGTGCTACTTCTAACTGTACTTAATGACTTTTTGTAGTTAATGAGTTCTTGCAATAAGCCGACGGTCTCTTTTTATGCTTTTTTTAAATACAATCTGAAATAACTCATCATTCTTACCTCCAAATAACAATAAGCTATATTTATACTCAAAACATTATATTTGCATGTGAAATCGTTAGTGATCAATTATTTTTGACAAAATCTATAGCAAATGAAGTCTTCTTTTACCCCTTTTAAAGCCTTTTAAAGAAATGCATTGAACGACCAGCAATCCGTGTAAGACAGTAAATTTCTACTTATTTTAACTTTTTTATCAACATTATCTTTTTTTTTATGAGTTTCCCCGATGGTCTTTGGTCGCAAACGGGTTCTGGAAAGTTTCACAAATCTGTTCTCGTAACAAGATGTCCGTTCTTCCAAACAGCATAACAGATGAACTCCTATTTGCATATCAATGAGACACAGACTCACAGAAACATATTTCACCCGTGATGGATGACCGCAGAATTATAATGGTCTCATCTTTATAAGATGAACTGGGCTGGAGAAGAGGTGATGTATAGAAGTGACAGTTTAAAAGATGTATGTCAATGTTACTATACTATACTATTAGTCAATGTTTCTTTGCTTGGACAATATAGTAAACTATCTTTTTATATGGTTTAAAATAATAATTAAAATTTTTGCTTATCTCATTTTATAAAATCGGTCCACATTCTCTTTTCATTAAAATATTTCATCGCCATACCACTTCTCTCATTCTTTATGCTTTTCCTTATCTGAAGGTCTCTTTTCATTAAAATATTTCATCGCCATACCACTTCTCTCATTCTTTATGCTTTTCCTTATCTGAAGGTGGTCTAAAAGAAATTGTTTCAAGTTTAAAAAGCCCAACTGAATTTTACTGCTACGTAATATTTTAAATATTTTCTGTTTAAATTATTTTTTCAACACACTTGCTCAAAACGACGTTTTTATTCCACCGATTTTTGGCACATAATCCTAGATATTAAACACGCGTGCTTTTTCGTTATATTATTGCACTAGTGCCTTTACTTTATTAACCCGACCAATTTAGGTTTGTACCCTAGTACCAAGCCGTAAGTAAGAAGAAGAAGCGATGTAACTTAGTCGGGTTATAACTTTTATTTCAGCAACAAACATTATTTATGCGAAAAATAACAGTATTCTACATAGGTATTTATTTAAATAAATGGCAAATCCAGATTTTTCATTTAATTTTTCTGTAATTTGTGTTTTTAACACGAATTATTAGATTTTTAATCTTGGCTGTTGGCCGATCTAGTTCGCCCTTAGCCTTGCGCGCGCATCGATATCGCGGCAAGAAAAAAAAACAATGCGCCATTTTTCGTAAATAGGTAATTGTTGGCTGTGACGAAGTTTGGATTAATTGTGAAGTTTATTATTAACGAAAATGTCTACTTCAAGAAAAGAAAATGAAGAAAACCTATTATTAACTCTGGCGGTCATACGTAACGAGACGAAAAACGCGTGCGATAGTCTTTTGCCATCAAAGTCGAGTGAAATGTATTTTTACTACGAGTAAATGTTTTAATAATTAAAAACTTAGTAAATGAAGAGTCTTGTTTTTTCCTCGCAAGTGTGTTGAAAAACGTCGTATGATACGCGTGTGCCTGTGACCATTATATACGCGGCTTTCTTATGGCGCACTCGCTTTCGCTCGTGCGCACACAATATCGCCTTGTATATAATGGTCAACTTAGCACACTTGTATCATAATGTACTATTATGGTTCACAATAAAGTATATTTATTATTATTATATCTGTGAATAAAATTTATAACTATTGGCTTTAAAAAGATTTCATGTATTCAACGATGTAAGAGCTATGTAGGTTGTTAGTTTTGTGTATTTCACAGTAAAATGAGGCATTTCTTTCAGAAGTAATGTCAAAAGTCTTTTAATATCAGCCAAGAAAAGAAAATCATACTTTGCATAGTGAGTGTTTGACTTAGGAATACTAATTCGTTTCTATACAGCCATTTTATAATGGTACCTTTCAGATTCTTATGCGTTGATGTTGTGTATCTTTTATTGACTCTAGCATTTTAGGTGCAAAAACTGAGGCAGAAAAAGTACTCGTAGTTACTTCTATGTTTTTGGTTTCTCCCTTCGAGTGTCGTTATTTCTCGCAAATACAAATTATGCGTTGACATTTTGTTTTTTGTATTTATATACTTAATGAAAGATTAGCTAGCAAGTGTGTATATTAAAAATTAGTGAGTATATTGACAAATAAACGGATTTGATAAAAATGCAAATGAAAAAAGAACAACATAACTAATAAACCAAGTGCGAGTCGGACTCGCGCACTGAGGGTTCCGTGCCAACTTTAACTGAATTAGGGAATCCACTTACTTCTACTTAGTAAAATACCACAATATTTTGGTGACTGCAAATATAACTTTGTTTTTCATAATGTTTGTATGAAGTACAAAGTTATGTTTGCGGTTGTTGAAAACATGCTATCTCAAAAACTATTCGTTCGGTCTCGTCCAAACCAATTTTCGTTGAAAATATTTGTTAAGATCTATATTATATATTTTTTTCAAAATTTACACTCTCTTGGTTAAGAAGTTAGATGGGGGGGACGCCGCCCATTTTACCACTTTGGAAGCGGATAGCTATTGAACGTTAGCCTTTAAAAGAAAATGGTTTTTGGAACCTCAATATCATTTTAAAAGACCTATCCATAGATACATACCCCACACGCATAGGTTTGACTAAAAAAAAACTTTTTTGGTTTTAGTTTCATGTATTGGAGCCCCCCCTTAAATGACATTATTTTTTATTTTTTATATGAAGGGCACAGGGGAAAAACAAGCAATGTCACATTTTTGTATTTTTTGAACTGGCAATACCATGGTCTAGTACAAATGTGGTCGAACGAAACGCAAAAACACACACTGCAGTAACATGCAGGGTCACGGAGTAATCATACTAGACAAATATCCATACAGTGCAATAACAAGCAATGTCCAAGTCGTGCAGGAAAAAAACAAGCATTGTCCAGTGTTGAAAAAGTTGAAAAGGATCATCCAAGATTAATTTTCCACAGAGAACATTACAATTCACCTTGGACATCAGCTGTTCTCACGGCACCTTAAAAAAAAGATCAAATTCCGAAATGACTCTGATAGTCTGGGTGACTCTGAGTTTTTACTGCCGGAACAATCATATAAGGAGAGTCTTCCAGTTTCAAAGGCAAAATGTATGGATATCCAGGCCTTGTCAAAGTTTTGTGGACCAAAGGCTAAGCAATACTTTTCACAAATAAAATATAATGATGTTTAAATAAAGACTATTACATGGACTATGCCTGTTTTTTGCCTGTATTTTCTGACCTACTTCTGTTTTATCCCATTTACTCAGTAAGTATAAAAAAGAAAAGAGTTTTCTGTACTGATACATTGAAACAAATACATTTTCTTCATAATTGAATATAGTTGTCTTTTATTTCAAGCTATAATGTGTCTTTTTTTAAGAATTCAAACATTAATTTCACAATTACTCAGTTCATTCATTCAGTGACATTGCTTGTTTTTCCCCTGTGCCCTTCATATTAGAATCGGTAAGCGGTTAACAGGATACTTATTCCCACCAAATTTTAACAGTGTAATGCTTATAGTTACAGAATAAAATGGCTGTGACATACGGACGGACAGACAGACAGACTTGACGAAACTATAAGGGTTCCGTTTTTGCCATCCGGCTACGGAACCCTAAAAATATATAGCTGAATCCTGAAGTTTACGCACCAACAGTCTAGTTTTGTAGTAATTTTGTCTAGTCTAGTAGAATTTGTTTCTCTTAAATAAAGAAACATAAGTGTTATTTTGAGCTTTTTAGACAGTTTTTTTAGGCGATTCTTTTCATATTTCATGATTTTTAGTGATTTACCATATAACAAAAACTACTAAACCGATTTTGATGAACACCTAAATTGTACCCTAAATTTTTGTATTCCTGTGATTTCCTGTAATGTAATTAAAAAAACCTTTTTATTACGAAGTTGGTAAAAAAGAAAACTGTTTGCTAATAAACTAACTAATAACAAGGTACAAACATACGTAAAATACATACAAAATTCTCCTTAAAATTCATATTATACAGCCAGGTGCAAGTTCAACAGATGAACTAAATCACGCGTTAACGATGTTAAGTTTTGATCGCGATTATACCAACTACACCATCGGGGGCTTAATAACTTTAATGGGTCAAAATTTAGTGCGAAACGAGATACTGGAGGTAGATAGAGAAGTTTGTTGGCACATTCGTATAATCAGGAGTACTACCTAAATAAAGCAATTTAAATAGAGATTGCAAGAAAGAAAAATAAATTCTTAAGATCCAGCTTTTTTTTGGTCAGAGACCACTTTTACATGTTTTTTTAAATGCAGGGACCACTATTTAGTCACTAAATGACTAAATTTTTGTAAGTGTTATAAAAAAAAACACTAATAATCAAACTGAAACTTTATATACCTGATTTTGACGTGACAACGTCTTATAAATTGGTTTGCCGGGTGACACTTCAAGAAACTGCGTAACGCTCCGCTCACGTTATGCGCTCACAATGAGAGCGAGTGAGAGGCACGCGTCCCTTCCACTCGGGCATGGTTAGCCCGCCTAAGAGCGAGAGAGACAAACATAAAAAGTCGTTGTCACGTAAAACTTTCGCCCGTATACCGACTTTACAGGCAACCAATTTTTTTTTAAAGGCGTGATTCAAGGGGCTGCTCGACACTGAGACAGGTATAACAAATGGCAGCGCAAAGTGTAGGTAATTCAATGACAAAAACGATTTTAAATTTAAAATTATTCAGGAACGATATTATGGCTTCTGCGGATCACTGATGGTCCACGGACCATTGGTTGGGAACCATTGCTTTAGACAGATTACGTAGACACATGTAATAGTTAAATTAAGAATCACAAAAATTAAAACAATAGGTACTCATATAATACAATCCGTACGAATATGCCTGTAAGGATTCTTATAATGCTTGGAGTTAGAACCTTAAGTTTACATAACTTTAAAATAAGTTAAATATAAATAAAGTTTATAGAACTAAAACCAGACTACTTAAAACATGCTCTAAAAAGTACGAAACAAGAAAATAGTCTTAAAGGATAGCCGTGGTCGTATGCCACCTACTGTAGCAAAACAGATTTATTATAATAATAAAATAAAATCAAAGTGGCATACGATAAGAACACGGCTATCCTTTAATACCATTTTCTTGTTTCGTACTTTTTAGAGCGTGTTTTAAGTAGTTGGGTTTTAGTTTTATAGACTTTATTTTTATGTTTTCAGTTAAATTGGCATCGCACTGATTATTTTATTCGTCACGGAGCTTTCAAAATAAGTACTATTATAACGTCATTAACGATAGCAATCGGCAATAAGAATGTGATCAAGTTAGGTAATCACTTTGGCTTGACGATTTTACATCTAGAACCTTAACTTATACATAAGAAAGAAGTTATGGTTGTTTTGAGTAACTTTGGGTGTAACTTTTTTATTTATGGTATGTTAGCTTTAGTTTCGGCGTTAAAATAAAACAAGATTTGTTTACTTTCCTACCTTTTAAGACTGATTACAGACATGACACAAT
This sequence comes from Pyrausta purpuralis, assembly GCA_963924145.1. Taxonomy (NCBI): domain Eukaryota; kingdom Metazoa; phylum Arthropoda; class Insecta; order Lepidoptera; family Crambidae; genus Pyrausta; species Pyrausta purpuralis. The sequence goes on from OZ001666.1 coordinate 21,343,256, forward strand.
GTCGTAAAAAACCTTAAATATTTTAGGTCTTTTGAACATACTACACAAGTGTCACATTTTAAGGGATGATAAATAGCTTATTTACACAATAATGATCGATGTTTAGGTGCATCTAGAGCCGTATCCCACAGCGACCCACCGTATTTTGCAAGATGCCGTTTATTGGCATACGCGTTTTAATGCTAATATTCACACGAACATCCCATTTGCAGTGGCCCAAAAAAAACCGATACCGGTTTTTTCGAAAATGTTCCACTTCTTAAATGACAGTTTGCACAAACACACAGGATTCAGTTGCCGGACAACCGTACATGCAAATAACTGCCGTGTGAACGCACCAGATATTTCAGCAGGATCCAGTAATGCTTGTTTGTTATTGTTGCTTTAACATAATAAAGCTGACAAAACTTACATTAACATCGCCAGTTTTTACATAGCCAATCCAATTCCTTATACAAAAGGCTACAAATTAAATTAAAACGAATAACCTAACCGCTTCAAGGCTCACACCTGCAACGGTAATACAGACATCATAATATCTTCGCAATAAATTACTCCACGTGCACACAACATACGGGTAGGTGCTTAATCAATATGTAGAGCCATTAAGCCAGTGTTGTGCTTCACCTGAGAACTGCCAGATGTGCGGCTTGTAACCTTCCCTTACTTTACTTCATACATTGTTACGAAACACAGGGTGTCTAACAGACAGACGTTGAATTAGATGTGGATTTTACGATAGCTGTTAATGAATTTCAACTTCTGTTTACAAATATACAATGAATAGGAGACGCTACATATTCAGATTGATGGAGTATCTATCTTTACTGACATTATAAAGCTACAAAGTTTGTTTGTTTGAACGCGCTAATCTCAGAAACTACTGGACCAATTAAAAAAAAAATCGTCGCAAGTACGTCTCACTTGCAAGTGATTAGGTATGTGCTAGCGCCGTTTGGCGTTGAAACATCTGGGCCGTGACCCTCCTCTAAATTTCTGTTAAGAAAATTTGCGCCTAAATTTAATACTGTAACAGCCAATTATAAAGCCGGCTGGATCCTAGCTCAAAAAATATTTTTGTGCTACATCACGCTGCAACGGAAGAGGAAGGTGCAAACTCAAACGCGAAAACGGAGACGCGGGGGAACGCTAGTCTTAAATAAAAGTAGCACCAAAGTAGTTTTAACATTAATCGAATAGTTAATAAAACATCAGAAAATGTTCAAATTATGAAAACTTTTGATGAGATAATATGGTAGCAATATTTACAATTTAAATTCTTACCATCTGTTCAATGAGTAGCTCGACTTACCTGAAACAAAACAAAAAAAAACACACAATTTATAAATATCCTAATGGATGTCACTAAAGCATCGTTTGTTAAATTCAGCGAGTGAAATATTACTTATATTTTTGTTCTAGTTTATGGCGCAGACGGAAAAAACTTAAGGGATCACGATAATTCTTCAAGTTTTGAAATAAGATAAAAGTGTTGAAATAACTACTTACACGTTTTTCCCAACGTCAGATAAGGAATTTTTGTCTAATAAAATATAAAACGTCTAATTTTTAGCAAGCATTGCAATCATTTATGTCAATGTTATTTTAAAATCGGTTGTTTTATACTTATTCAATCGGATGTTAGTAAAATCGACCCTTAGAAAGTATTAATTTAGTTTGTCGGTCGATCTCACTTGCCTGTACGCTCCGACTTTGACTCCTCAAAAATTTTATTTGCATTTGACAATTCCTCTGAGTTAAATGGACTCGAAACGATTGAGTGGAAAACTGATAAAAGTTCACGCTCACGTAACAGTATATAAAAACGGACAAGTGCGAGTTGGACTCGGGCTCTGGTTCAGCAAACATTATTAGGGGTCCACTCGTCCACTTAGTGCCACTTAGCTAAGATACCAGATTATTGTGTTGACTACAAAAATAACTTGCTTTTCATAGTGTCTCAAAAACTATCAGTTTTATTGTTCGAACCAGATTCCGTAGAAAATATTTGTTAAAATTTACACTTAGTATTTTTATTAATTTTTTTGAACGATCTATATGATATCTGTAATATAATTTAATTTATCTTATTAATTTGTTTTTATTATAAAAAATATACTGTAATCATTTTATTTTTATGAATTTTAATGAAGCTGTTTTTATATTATTTTATTAAATAGTTGTAAACATGAAATGTATGGGTGTAAATTTGCCTGAATAAAGATGATTTTAATTTAATTTAATATATTCATAGATACCCCCCTAGATATCTACATGCATGTTTTTGTTTTTGTTTTAGTTCCATGTTCTTTCTTTCTTCCTTACATATCATTTTTTATTTTATTATTAGCATAAGAATTGTGAAACGTATAACAGGATACATCTACCTACCAAGTTTCAACTGTGTGATGATAATAGTTTCAGAATAAAGTGGCTCTGACATACGAACGGGCAAACCCACAGAAGACTTAACAAAACTATTAAGTATTCCGTTTTTGAACCCTAAAAAGCAAGTATCTATCGAGACAGGAATAAATGCCCTGACAAGGACACCGTTTAATTTCCCCAAGGACCCTTAGCTAATCCAGTGATTTGGCGGAGATACGTCCGATTTTGTACGGCATGTGCAGAGCATCCCTAAGGTTAGCTTACAGAGATCGTATCGGCGATAAGACCTTAATTCTGCGTGATGTTAGGTATCTGTTTCGTTTTACTTGCGAATGTTTGGTGGAATCTTATCTTGTCGTGTCGCAAATAACCACATGTTAAGAGGGAATATAATGTTTAAGTGTGTCAAGTTTCAGCGCTGAATAATCGACTCATTGTAAATGAAATACATCCTAAAAGTCTTCACACCCTGTAGTGTAGCATTGCAACAAAAATCAATAGCTGTTGTAGTAATGAAACCTATCTCTTTATGCACATTTATCTTTGTAAATAAAAATAAATTACAATAATTAAGTCTTCGTTCATGTACAACAATTCAACATTCTTTCACTTTTTGGAGATTTCAATTAATTAATTCAAGCTGTAGAACCAGACTACACGTGAGGTGAGAGGCCCTTTCACTGTCCTTCCGAATTAGTTTGGATAATATTAACATCGTTTTGACCACGATACGTACACTGACGACCCTTTTGTTTCAATACTCCAGACAAACCTAAGTGCAAAAACCTAAATCTCCCGTCATAAAAACCTTACCGTCCACCAGTACTTTACAACCATCTAAAGCGCCCTCTAGTGGTGGAAGTCAATTACGTTGACGCGTATAAATCTCTTTCTTGTGGATGTGTAATTTCCCAAGGGCTGTCCCCTGTAATCCAGGACTGGACTGTGGACATTTAATTGATTTTATACTGCTGTCATTACCCTCACAGTTGGAATTGGTTTAGTAGGCTGATAAAATATTCTTCCAATCTCAGCATTTTACACCTCCGGTGTAGTGGTTAGGCACGCTGGGTTTCAAGGCGTCACCGCTTCAAGATACCGGGTTCTTGTCGGGACTGGGTGTTGTAATACCACCGTTGTTTCTGATTTCCGTAACACAAGTGCATTGGCTTCTTTCTTTGGGATCAGAGCAATGTAAAGTGATTGGTGTCCAATATTTATTTAAAAGGATTTTTTAATTTATTTTATTTGGTGCAAGCAACAGATCTACAACCATTTCATTAAAAACAATATAATACAAAATTTTACATTATACTTTGTTGCAGCTCCAAGAGCGCTTACACACAACATGCTTATCAGGCAAACAGTATAATTTCGTGAATTGAATTAAACATTATATAACATCACTAAATGAAAATAAGTGGATTATAATTAGTGAAAAATTAAATTAAATTGAATTAATGAATAACAACAGGGGACACCGATGGAATAACATTACAAATAATAATAAAAAAACAATAATAAATTATTAAATAAGGACAAGTAACAACTAATTTAGTGAGCTACACAGAAGAGAGATAGCTAGGTCAACTCATGTGGTAGCAATTTAATTTAAAAAGGTCGGAAATAAGGTAAAAAAGGACGGAATAGTCATACTATAGATAGGTGGATCTACGACGAAGTTAACACAAAACATAGGTATTTTAGACGAAGAACGTGCATGAATTGTAGAGTAAGCCTACTATAATACACTTTTACTATGTCTCCAAGGCAAGGGACTGATTATACAGGGCGTCAGCGCCGCGTAAATAAGCCATTTAAATTTGTTCCGTAGAATCGCCACTTTTCGCCAGTTAACAAGTTTACGTGCTTCGGAATAATTAAAATTGATCCGCCATTTTGTTTGGGACGTTTACGGCGACATTTTAAATTTATTTGGTGTGTTGCAGCATGTGAATGCAAAAGCAATTATAGTAGCTAGATATTACGAGTAGCGATACCTAATCCTTCATTCATGATGGTCAATATTTATGCAATAATTATTTTCCAACCAAATAAATACTATTACAGTGAAAAAGAGAATTATTTTTGCCTACTATAATGCTAAATATTGACTATTATTAGGTTTTCGTATGTGACAATTTAGCGTGGTAAGGTAACTTATTTATTTATTGATTCCATTGAAATAAGAAATATGTATATCAATAGAGAAGATGGTCGGTAAATTTCATAGCTATGGGATCCTCCCTTTGAAGACCCTATCAACACTTCAAACTGTAGAATTTTTAGAAAATTTCTCTTCCTAATAGCATAGAAAAGGTTATTAACATTATTAAGTGATTGTAGCTTAATTATGAAAAATAGCACCGAGTCTACCTGTGATCTGAAATGCTATAAATAAAGCATTCGAAACGTTAGGTATGAAACAAAAATATAATGTTAGCAAAGAAATATGTGGTTTGCCCGTAATATGAACAATTAAATTACAAAAAAGTAATAAATACCTTTTGTAAGGCGTAAGGTTTGTGAATATTTTGAAGTAGGCTTGTGAAGTAAAGTCAAGGCGCGAAGGGTAAGAAGTTTGGCTCTGCATGAGATCTCATAACTTTATGACACTGAAAGCCAATGGCAACATTTTCATGAAAATATCAATTTTGTGGGATATGGCTGACTTGAAAACCTTAGAACCTATTTAAGTTAGCATAATTAGATTTCGTTTATATATTAGGTTAGGTACTTTAGATAAAATCATTTATACAACACAATTAGCCTTCTATATAATAATTTTGCAACTGACATTTTGAACAGAAATTGTAGAGATACAGTAAAACTATGAGTACCTATGAGTTTGGTCACAACATTGCAATAATATGTGAAAGCCGACTCCAGCATCCTTTTCCTCAGAAAGCTAAAATAGTGGACACCAAACCATTACGGTTCCCGCTTGTTATGGAGTGCAAACACGCGGGAAAAACAGGATATTAAGCTAAGCCAAGAGCAAACACAATAATGTGTAGCTTTATTAATTCCTTCTATAACGAGACTGCTTCAGAACGACCACTCGTACTATTAAAACGTGTCTTCATTTTAGCTAGAGATGGGCCGAGTACTCGGTTAATACTCGGTACTCGGCGTACTCGGCGGGTTTTTTCGATACTCGTACTCGACCGAGTAACTCGGTTTGAATGCCGAGTATACTCGATTTAAGTGAAGCAATATATTGCGGTAGATATATAAACGACGACCTGTCTGGTGTAGTGGTCGCGAAATCGCCTACTACGCAGCGGGTGCGGGTTCCATCCCCGCACAATACAAACATTTGTGTGCATGAACATATCTGTTTGTATTGGTCTGGGTGTTTTCTATGTATATCATGTATGTATTTACAAACAAAAAGTATTTAGGTATTATATCCGTTGTCTGGCACCCATAACACAAGCTATGAGTAGCTTACTTTGGGGCTAGATAGCGATGTGTGGGAATGTCCAAAGGATATTTATTTATTTATAAACAACAGGGAAGATCCTTCACAATCTCAATTATGATACTAAACGAGTAGTAATAAGACAAAATCAGGCGAACTAGTTGACGAAAAAAAAAACGATATGTGAAATTTTATAAAGTTAAATTACGATGCAGTAACACAAAGCTCGCTGCACTTTCTGGTAACATCCTATTCATTTTTTCTTCGTACATGTTACCAGCCTCCGAAAGTATTCACTCGCTATGCGTGGTGTTTGCAGCCACTTGCAGGTGCTCATAGTAACACTCGTGCTAAACGTGCCAGTTCTAGATACCTTGTTTGGTGCCCTGTCAACCACTCGAAAGGACTGTCTTTTGTCAAGTTATTCTAAAGTAATGGGGGTTTTAGTATCATCGCGCTCTAGTGGCTAGATGAAAGCTAATTCTGCGCGAACTTGTAACACCCGAAACAAGAATATAAAATTGAGTTACCTACTCGCATCTCTTATTTTAGCAAATACTTTTGAAAAACATAAGTCACGCATAAATAAGCATGTCCTTAATTAGTTATTTTGTGATTCGTTGATTAACTTTACGAAACGTTAAAATTTACATATATTTACCATTCATTTTGTATTTGTTTTAGTGAAGACATGATTATCCTGAAAATTTTGGGTCTTTTTTCGTTTTATTTTACTTTTATTACGATAAAGTAAAAACATTTTTGTAAAAAGTTTTACATTGAAAAAATAAAATACAATCGTAGTGACCAAAACAAAGTAATCGTGTTACAGTAACGAGAAGGAAAATTAATAAAGATCAGTATAACGAGGATCCATCTCTCTTAATATCCTCGTTCGTTTTATGGGTCTTTTATTTATTATCATTTAATATGCTTTGGACATGTTACGTGCAAATTTGTTGAGAAATAAAGTTGATGGTCGAGGGTTTTATAATCGAGCTCAAGCGTCATGCTCATTACACTTTTAGTTATGTTACGTTAAGTATAGTTTTGCACTAAAACACAGAACGTGCAAAAAATACATTGATTTTAATTCTGAGTTTTAAAGTTAGCTTTTAGGTTCATTTTTACTGATACCATCACTTCATCACAACATATTGTCTTTCCAAATATACGTGCATAAAAATATTTCAACTACATTTAAAAAAAACTGAACCATTAAAATAAACCAATATTACTTTCTAACCTACAATTATGAAAGTCTACCAATTGAAAATTCTTAAAATTGTTATACTCCTGAAAGAAATAAAGCAAAACTTTGATGCACTCAAAACTCTGGAATCCTAAAACCTCTTCATATAATACCATTATGCAGCTTTCTTGAAAAAGACATTAATTTAGGTGCAAATTCTGCAACTGAAACACCAGACGCGGTCGATTTACACTCAGTCCTGAGTGGAGATAGCAATAGGGACGATTTACACCCGGGGATTGTAAAGTTCCGTGGTCGGTTCCTTTTTGGTACCTATGGCGTGCAGGAGTTTGATGATGTTTAGCTAAATTTTATTTCCCGCGTAGTTTTAAGTACGGACAACAGCACGTCAAAGTAAACACTGCGGTATCTTATGCAGTTATAATAAGGGCTAGTTTGCAACAAAAGTGGGTAGCCTGATGTGCTGGCCACTGTACATAATACTAATAGTGCAAATTGACAAAGGATGTTTTTTGAGAGATGAACGCCAAGTATCTGACTCATAATATTTTTATGTGATAAGCGGTATTTATTTCCTTTGATAATTTAGATATTTAACTCTCTTACGCAGTCTCAAATCGGAAGATACTAAGAAGGATAGTTATGTAGTACTATAACATTGCCCAAAACACTATTCAAACATTTTCTTATAACCTTCCTTCCTTTAAAGAAGGCTCAAAGAACCATCAAAATTGCCGTGTGATAAGCGTAAAGAGTAGCAATAAGCACCTACTTCAAATTTATCTGTTTCGTGTCCTTTTCAGTATGAAACCGTCAGTACATTACAGTCAACTAAACCCTTAGATAAACGCTAAAATGGCCGAATCGATCGAACCAATACTCTGTTTTGCTTTAGACGATTTGGGTCTGATCCTTGAAAAATTACAGGAAGGGTCTCGGAAATACCAGGGCTCTAGTGGTGTGACGTGACGGAAATATTGCTTAGGTTAGTTTTAAGGGAGAAACAATTTAGATATTCAACATTAGATACTTGAAGTAAGCTTACGCACGAAATTGAACTATCAATCGAAGGATTGACAGAATAAAGGCCTCTACGCACACAACAGTGCCGGAACAGTGCTGACACGTGCCGATCAGTAACGTTTCCACCAGTGTCAGTGAAAAGTTATAGTGGCTATATCTTGAACGACGCTATTTGCACTCGTCGGTGACAGTGATCACTGAACGTTACTAAATGTCATACTATTTGTGCGGATCGGACATATAGTCATAATATTATATGGAACGGATACAAAATAGGATGGAATATAATAGAAACATATTCATTGCCTTCGTTACAAAAAAATATTATGGTACAAAACATGAGCAATTGAGAATCCTAAAGGAAAGCAAATGGAGAGTGGCTGGAGAGTGGAGATGTGGAGTGGTCAGCCTGTGCTGATGTCGGATGATGAATGATTAACGGATGTGTTCGCATACATTTAAAATAGGCTTTGGTAAACGGTGGTCTGATGATATTCGATGATACGCAGGATATAGCTGGATGACACGGGCACAAAACCACCAGTCATTGCTGAAAAAGGAAGAGGCCTACGTCCAAGACTGGATACAATTGGGCTGATGAAGATGATGACACTATATTTTTTCGCCGCTTCTTCTTAGTAACACATTGCCCCAAAGCATTAGTAGGGTTTTTATTGAGAAACGTTGCCGAGAAGATCAAGATGCGAAAATAAATGACGTTTAAAAATCTAATGCCTTTATTCAGCAATGAATGTCCTTTGGCTGATGATAAACCATCTGATGGCGTTTCAATAATTATATGAAATGTTAAAAATACAATCGTTGGTTGGATGCGTGGATTGACAGTTATTTAACGGAATAAATAATAGCCCGTATAGCAGCTGTTCTAACACACTCTGAATTATATATAGGAATACAATATAATACTCTTTGGTAATCAATTATTCACATACGCACTAAACCGAAGCTTACAATGTAGTATTGTTAGCTATAGCAATTACCCCAGTTGCAGTGATATTTATTTGAACAACTATACGGGTTTGATTCGCAAACAACAGTTACTGTTTAGTTAATTGAACTTCATTCTCTGCTTTTAGTATTATTTATTCGTTGTAAATAATAGTAAATCGTCGAAAAAAGAAGTATCCAAAACAAAAGTATTCTTTAAATTGAAGCCCAACAAACTCTTAAAGTTTATAATAGTAAAGATCGATCGTACTAAGATTGGTATAACTTGAGTATTACCAATTTATGAGAATGTCCCTATACCCTGGCCTTGGTATCAAAATACCTCCCAAGAAGTATAAGACAATAACTTCCAAATCGACTTTGATTTTACAACTGGTTAATCAACGAAAATTTAAAACCCTGTTATTCTTCTCCGCTGCGGGCGCGCAGGTGTTTCTAAAGACGTTGATTGCCTTTTTTATTGCTCCAGAATCGAACCCACGACCGTGGAAACAAATAAATAAGACTTTTATCGCCTATGCGTCTGTTTTTTTAACATAAACTTTAGCGAATTTCGCTTGAAATGTACGGTTTGGCGTTATTGTAAATGGTGGCTTACATAAGAATTAGACACTTATCAGAGATAAATTTAAGCTAATCTGTTCAGAAGAAATGTAATTAAGACTAGATATTTAATTCAGAATTTCGTTTGTACTCATCGACATATGTTTTTAATGATTTTTACAACTAAGTGTATCAGACTGTTTCCTTGGCAAGATTATATTTAATATTGCTTTTTTTTTCAATTTCTAACAGCATTTAAGAAATTAGAAAATACAAAATAACGAACGACTATGTCATTTTCCCAAATCACAATTGTTCCCTCAAAAAAATCTCAAAAACACTTACGCTCCTCTTCGTCTCGGCCCATAATGTTAATGAAGAGTCATTTACCATAGCTCTTGGAATAAATGAAGATGTCAAGGAAGCGGAGAGGGGCTATCTATCTTCGACAAATGGACCCCTTGTGGCTTATCTAGGTTCTTTGAAAGGAATTAAGGGCATGGTGCTGACTAGAGAGAGGTTACAAACGGTCAAGTTCTAATTCTTGTTTTTTATCTGAGTCATAAGAATAATATATACTTTTTTATTAACTAAACATTTATATTTACATCTGCTTTCGATAGTTGGGTTTGGTAAATGACTGCGGAAAAATTTTAGCATATAACTTTACTTGAATTAAGAGAATATTCATGATATTTTTTCAACTATTGTACATTTAAAGAACATCGTTCTTACCTATCCTTTGAGAAGAGAATAGAAAATAAATATTTTATCTAAGCAACAAAATCTCCTTTCAATACAAAAAGACGACAGAGACAATAGTTCACCTCGTATTTGAGAGAATATCTACCTCTCAAATGTAAATTTCGTTCACTAAGGGTAAAATAAGATTATGCCTTTTTACAAAACAAATTATCCCATCTTAAATTAAAAAGCTATATTATTTCGAGACTCAAATGGAATCTATTTACATGCATTCTTATAAGAAATAGGATTGAAATTTAATTGATTTATTTGGGGGATACTAAGTTTATGCCTCGTTTCTTTTAAAGTTTACTTATCTCTACGAAGAGATAGTCTAAAACCTAGTACACAAAAACCTATTGTGCGGTTATTTAACCAACTAATGAAAAATCAAGCCAATAGCTAAAACTTTTTACTTAACTGGTTTCTTCTCCTAAAATTCTGTATATGTTTAAACGATTTATAGTTGGTATGTAATCTGCTTAACAGGCAAATTTGCATTAAGTGATCATATCTTTCACAATAAAAACTAGAATGATATATTAATTTCGTTAGATACTGTAACTGCACTTCCATCAACAAAACGCGTTCTTTGCCCGTCCAATCGATAACATATTCTACTCAGTAAAGGCAATGCATCGCAATGTCACACGAAAATGCAACGTAAGTTAACGGAATACTCGGTCAAAAGCCCGGATGTCCGATGTAGCAGTCGGCAATGATAAAATCCCGCGCATCGTTGTAGCACGGTGCAACGGCAACGATAGCGGTAAATAACGGAAATATGTGCTCCGTTGCCTCTGATTCGGGGCCGATGTGCTGTGTTTTATGTACGGTTAAGTCGCTGTAAATTGGCTGTCGAACGCTCGAGTGGTTATGTGATGTTTCAAGGTCTTGTGAATAGGCGATGGTAAATATTTGGAAAAACATAGTCGGAGTGAAACTGAGGGTGAGGCCCTACAAACTGCAAGTTGGAAATAATAATAATAGATAGTAAATGAATAAAAGTTATCCATAAAATTTAATCGACAAAATATTCAAATATTTCATATTGTTATTAAAAAAATAATCAACCTTCATAGAAATCTTAAGCACTTCAAACTAGAAAATTGCGTATGAACTGACTATTAAACCTTAAAATAAAATAAACCTGTATAATATAAATCTTTTTCGCAATAACTTCAAACAATAAAATCCATATCTCCAAGTAGATGGGAGGTGAGTAATTAAATGGTTCCATTTTTACCCGCGACGGACCGGGGAACGTATGCGTTTGGGGTGAGAGGAAATTTGTGTGTTTGTGTGCACATACCATAGAAAAAATAAATAAGGTTAGAATGGCCGCGGTCGGTGCGGCAGCGTGCTAATATTGTAGGCATATGCCTGCATTGAGCCGTAGCTACTTCAGTCGCGTGACAAGAGCGTTGCATTATTTTTTGTCAAAAATGCCGTCTTTTGCTATAATTACTTGAAGAGCGTGAAGCCAGGTCATAAAAAATGAGAGAGAAAGTGTATTTTTACACCAATGAGTAATAATACGTAGTTATTTCGACATTATTTGCAAAAAAAACACTTTTAATTATCATATTTCAAATGATAGCGGTTTTCTTGCACTAAGTTCAAAAAAAATATTCATTGATGACTGTCCACGCATATTTATAACAAATCTGCTATCTTAGTACACAATGTATCGCGTCCAATTTGGTTGGTTCGCTTGCATACGCATCACTAGGGATGTAACTCATAGCACAGTAAAAATATCGATAAATCGTAATATCCCTACTGTTGTATTAAGAGATTAACAATAAATATTTGCAAAAATAAGTAATGTTTATATTTTTTTTTTGAAATACAATAAATAATTAAATGCAATTAATCTGAAGAGTTTGTATGTTGGGACGCGCTTATCTCAGGAACTACTGGAGCTATTTGAAAAAAACTTTATTATATTATATTCTTATTCATGCAACCAAAATAACGTATTCCTGCAATAAAAATATAACTCGGCAAAAACGCACTGCTTAATTCACAACTTTTGTACTTTCGTTGTTATTAATTTCGATTTTAATTTATCGGTTGATCTATTTATTTGTAAAATAGGGTACGACATTTTAATAAACACACAGTTTAATAAATAAATAAATAAAATAAAATGTATTTAACAGAAACATGTCCATAAGTGTTAGTAACATTTTCTCTTAATAACTATGTCAGTAAAAAGTGATTATAATTATTTTTGGTGTCTTTGGTGAGTTGAACCTGAATCCAGTGTCGTATAATGACACTGGATTCAATGCAACCTCGCCGCGACCGATCTCAGGAGGCTGTTGGAGCTGCCGCTATAATATCGATATGTATTCTATACTCTTTCACAAGTTGTACATTGGTTTACTGTCAACAATGTACTTCCTTCGGTAGTGATATCGAAGTTAAACAACATACGGCTCGCTCGTGTTTTTAATGGGTGACCATTTCGACCATATAAGTGACTCCATATAAGTGCTCGTGGTTTACCTCGAGCATCTCCGTGCTTCAAAAAGCACGTTATGTTGGTTAGCTAGTATAAAGTAGTAAAAGAAAATTTCCTCAGAAATGGTTGAATTTTGACAGTACTATGGGGTTAAAACTGATGAAATACTTTTGTAAGACAGTTATTTGAAGTCAGTACCTACGTATACATTTATTGTTTGTTTGCATATAATTCTGTAATTTTTCAAACCCCTACAACGCTCCTTTGGTGACATGATTAAAACACGAACAAAAATTGGTTGCCTGTAAAGTCGGTATACGGGCGAAAGTTTTACGTGACAACGACTTTTTATGTCTGTCTCTCTCGTTCTTACGCGTGCCTCTCACTCGCTCTCAGTGCTGCGCGCGCGGGACTCTCTCTCGTTCGGTGACTCATCGTAACGTTACCGAGCGTTACACTTTTTCATAAGTGACTCCCAGCCGCAACCTAATTTAAGACGTTGTCACGTCAAAAACACTGCAAAGTTAACTGTTAAAATCATGCAGTTGTACATTTCTTAAACTTAACCACCATACTAACTTGAGTCATATTTATCATACTTGGCCTACTGTTTCATAAACAAGACGGGTAGATGGCGCTAAATGTTACGCGTGATGACGTATCCATGAGAGACCACAAATTTCGCAAGGTCGAACAGACACCACGGTAGCTCAATTGGTAGAGCGTTTGGCCCGGTTAGCCAGAAACTTGCTGGTTCGAGTCCCGCCCGTGCGCGAATTGTAAGCATTGTAAGATATAATACCTGAATAATTTAGACCATGCAAATATCTTTAAACACTTTTCTTACCCTTTCTTTAAATTGGAATCTATATGTCTTATATAAGAAATATTACTTATTTTTTAAACATAGAATGATTCAATTCTACTAATAAAATTATTTTTAGATACTACTCTTATGTTTATGCGTATTAGTTACTATATTTCAAGTAACGTTTAGCAACTATTTTTTTTCTTTTATTGTTTTTACCGAAAAGCAATAGTAAAAAAAACCCTTTGCTGCAATCCAATGAGCTGTGAAATCATCCAAATTAACTCAAACTTAAATCCTACATGTTGTTCATATTGAGAAACAACATTACACCGGTAATTGAGTTTATCAACGGAAATAATCGACTTTTACCACATCACTAGTATTTTGACATAAAAGAACGAACGTATCTGAATGAGGATTGGTGGTTTCACCGCTAGCAGCTCTGTGATTGGTAGTTGGTTTCAAGTACTAATGACACCAATCACAGAGCTCCTAGCGGAAAATGTGATTGGTTTGTAATATAGATGCGTTGATTCTGTGATTGGTACTTGAAACACTGCAGCAACAGCGCGGTAACTCCCACCGGCGACAGAGGTTCCCATACAAACGAGCGATCAAGCCCATTCTAACCTTATTCATTTTTTCTATGGCACATACAAACTTCCTCTCATCCCAAACGAATGTGCCCATGTATCTCCATAACGGCTTGACCGATTGACATGCAGTTTTCTGCAGTGGATTCGTAATTAATTGATAGTTTTTAGATACGTATTATACGAGTAGTATTAAGGTATGATTCCGAACTCGGCAACAAGCAGCAGTGCTGTTGCTGCAGTGCTGCCGCGACACTACTGGTCCCCATACAATTTCTATAAGCTTATATGAGATTACATTCCGAGCTATGCAGCAATGTCGCGGCAGCAATGTAGCGGCAGCACTGCTGCGCATCAGTGTCGCCCTGCCGCTGCGACAGACCAGTGTATGGGGACTAGTAGTGTCGCGGCAGCACTGCTGGGCAGCACCTTAGCGGCAGCACTGCAGCAACAGCACTGCTGCTTGTTGACGAGTTCGGAATTATACCTTTAATTCATAAAGATGAAATAAGAAACCAAAAATTTGCGCACGGGCGGGACTTGAACCAGCAACCTCTTGGCTAACCGGGCCAAACGCTCTTACCAATTGAGCTACCGTGCTGTCAGTCCGACCCTGCGAAATTTGTGGTCTCTTATGATAACGTCAATTGCGTGACGCTTAGCGCCATCTAGCCGTCTGTTTATGAAACAGATGGCCCAAGCAGTTATTCTTTACAGAATAAATTCAACTTGGAAATTGATGACGCTTCGCTATCTAATGCTTTAGAATGTTTTTAACACTCAAAGTGTCATATTTTATATTCATAAAGATGAAATAAGAAACCAAAAATTTGCGCACGGGCGGGACTTGAACCAGCAACCTCTTGGCTAACCGGGCCAAACGCTCTTACCAATTGAGCTACCGTGCTGTCAGTCCGACCCTGCGAAATTTGTGGTCTCTTATGATAACGTCAATTGCGTGACGCATAGCGCCATCTAGCCGTCTGTTTATGAAACAGATGGCCCAAGCAGTTATTCTTTACAGAATAAATTCAACTTGGAAATTGATGACGCTTCGCTATCTAATGCTTTAGAATGTTTTTAACACTCAAAGTGTCATATTTTATATTCATAAAGATGAAATAAGAAACAAAAAAAAATTTTTGGTTACTACTACTTGTTACTGTACTGTGTGTTACCAGTGATAACGTACGGATCCAAAATATGATCTCTTACTATGGGTCTAACAAGGAAGCTTAAAATCGCACAGCGAGCGATGGAGAGGGCTTTGCTCGGTGTATCTATACGAGATCGAATCAGAAATGAGGAGATACGTAGAAGAACTCAAGTAACGAACATAGCCCTGCGAATCAGTAAGCTCAACTGGCGACGGGCAGGGCAGTTCTAGATTGAAGATTCTTATTTATTTATTTATGTAAACTTTATTGCACTGTTAATAAATATCCTTTGGACATACTTTAAATACATACTACCTTGTAAAGATCGCAGGACCAAACGGTATGCAGACTGCTTGTGATCAGTTGCTGAGGAAAACCGTGAGGGAGCCCTATGTTCAGCAGTGGACGTCCTTTGGATGAAAATGATAATGATTCACGTGTAATTTGCAAAGCAAATCACAGTGACTTGTGCAGTGAATACGTGGCTAAAACGGTAGAATCTTATCTTACACAAATCGAACGAATAGTTTTATGGCGTCCTTCGTACGGCCTTGCAGACCGCACCCTGTAGATAGCTATTATAGTCAAGATGTTTATCGATTGAGAACACTGCTCATAATGTTTTACATCCATCTTTTTATTTATCAGTTTTCTTCTTATTAAACAGAACACTTGATTGCTTGATACGTATAACGTGCTCCATTATAAGGTAAGTTACCTTACTCGAAACTTACAATAATAATTATACAATAACTAGGAAAATTTATATTTTTAAGCACTCCTGCCCTAACTTTCGTTATCCATACATGAAAAAGCTCGTAAGCAATTTTAAGTCTGAAAATAGAATTAAATTTAGGTTGGATAACTGTGCATTTGTTCTAAAAGTAAAATCAATGTTGATGAAAGCATGGTCAGAAATAAGTATTGACAAGGAAAAGTCTTTGTCTGCTTTATTTTAACCCAACACACGAATGGAAAACTGATTGATTGATGACACCGAATGATTGAAAAATGTATTATTCAATATTAGTTTTCAATGTAGGTAATGACTACTTTACGTAAAATGCATTTTCTGATTGACGACAGCAATTTTTTGTTGCATGTAGTGAAATGAAATGTGCCTATATTAAGCATTACATGCGATTCAAAGTGATTTTTTAAATATCTGTGCATTGGTCATAACATTGGTCTTTAATGGAAAAAGTACAAGATTCGTGATGGGTATAAATTAGTGGTTGTTTTTCTAAATATTCAGACATTGAGCAATAAACTGTGGTGATTAGTGATGAATGACTTCTCTTATGATTATTTTTGTAACATGGTTTGAAAATTATTAGAGACTTTTGTCTTCTTTACGCTTCGGTTAAATTTTACTCGCTGTTATTAATGGCGGTGCGTAACTTTAATTATTTTGTAACCGTATGTCTGTCCGCGAATATCTCGCGTTCTGCAGGACCGATTTTTTAAAGGTTTAGGTTACTATTTTGGTTCAATCAAGTACATTGTAACTTAAGCAATAACTGAAAACAAAGATAAATAAATATTTTTTGCATAACAATTGAAACTTTTTCAAAAATGAATACTTTTGCGTAGGTGAAATGCTGCTGTCCGATAAGGTTGACATCATCGAAGGCGGTTCATTTTTTTAATTCATGTGTTTTACTTATTACGTTCATCTAAAAAAGTACTGGACCTATCTTGATAAAGCTTACTCTGAACCCTCAGTTAAAATATACTTAATTGAACTAAAAAATAATCATCTCGCTATGAAATCTCGTTTTCGTGAAGTCCGTGGACAAACATACATAAACTTACGAAATTTTGGATTTTGTGTTGTGTTGTAGATCAACATACTAACGATGATCAAATTCTTACGTTATCACATACATACACATTGAATTGATTACGTCCTTTTTTTGAAGTCGGCAAAATAAAAACAGTCGGCGTGGTGAGATTTCCCGCGCTCAACCAGGAGCTCTATTTTTACATCACTCGCTTCAAGATGGCGAGTGATTTTCGTTCGAAGATAAATTAAAAATCATAGAAAAAAACTTGTTGTCGAACGAAAATCACTCGCCATTTCGAAGCGAGTGATTCAAAAATAGGGCCCCAGATCTTTTGCACCTCACGTCATCTTTAGCTAGATGTTTTCTGAAAGCTATTTTCGCTGCTAAGTGGTTAGGTTCGAGAAACTTCGTCGTATCCTTGTGTATTTTATTGCAATACTTACGTAAATAGGAATAATAGCTTAGCCGCAAAGAAAACTCTAACTAATGATGTTAAGGCACTCCCGGAGGAAAACTTGCTGTCTTGAGACGTAAAGATATAAAGTTAATAGGAGCTGGATAACTTTAACTTAACTACAATAAATTTGGAGAATGTTATTAGTTAAATATTAACTATAGTAATTACTAGCTAGGTTTCATGTTCAGGAGATGATGTTATCACCGTGTTTTCAGACACTGAAAAACCGCCACAAAAACATTTGAATACGAAGGTAAATTTCGGCATCAATATAAATGTTCCGGAGATCAGATGGGTAAGACGCGCGGTTCTGAAACTCGGATGCATAAGTTCGAAGGATCTTTTGAAATAACAACAATAAAATACCGAGCAATGCTTGCTAAGCCAGGTAATTTATTTATAATTAGGCTGCACATAATTACATAAACAGTAACGCCCAAAGGCTAACATACCTACATATAATATGCAAAAAAAACTAAATTTAAAAGATGCAAAGGCGAGTCTGTTTTCACCAAACAAAGTTAAATGACAGAACTAGTATAGTAACTCATGTCCGAGATAAAATTAATTTGATTATCATTTTAAAGTTCGAAGGTTAGAAACTTGTTTCTTTGCTCATTTATAGCCGTTCGATTCTATTCCTTTGGGAAGTTTCTAAAGATTTCCAATAAGAATAGAAAAAAATCCTCACCTTCATTATAAGTTCTTCTCATTAAGACTACCTCGCTTTCACGCTATAGTAATGTTAGTATGTTCCGTAAAAATCTTTAATGCAGATTAAAGAAGAAGTGTTTAGTTTAAGTGAATCCATATTAAACAGAGGAAAGATTTGAATATATAGTATATTTTCTAACGAATAAACTCAAAAACTACCGGACCATCTAGGTGTGAATTTAAACTGATCTGGTACTTCCCAGCCGAATCCGGCCGTGATGATAATTAATTGTTGGTAAACTACGACGCTAGAGATCTTTCACCACAAGAATGCTGCATAGTTCCTAAGTAACAAAATTATAGGGAATTGACATTAACGCGGATGAGGCCGAGGGCAACCACTAGTTACGTGGGACACTCAGAAAGTTGAGTGACAAAAAAAAATATTATACAGATTCATGCACATATATATATATATATATATACAGTGTGTCCGGGATAGGTATAGCGATATTGGGGGTACGTATTGAAAAGAGAATTTACAAAAACTTTTATTAATGAAACAATACCGAAAACTTGAAAATAAAAATCGCTTTTCCATAGTAAAATCTTACCTACCTCGATGGTTTTAGTATGAAAAAGCGATTTTTATTTTCAAGTTTTCGGTAGTGTTTCATTAATAAAAGTTTTTGTAAATTCTTTTTTCAATAAGTACCTCCAATATCGCTATACCTATCCCGGACACATTGTATATTTCAAAGTACAAAAGTTTCTCTTCAAAGTACTCTCCACCAGCCTCTATATAAAGACTCATGCGTCTGATCCAGTTTTCAAAACACTTTTTCTAGAGACCTCGCCGCAGACACCTCGTTTACAGCCTGCTCGAACGCAGCCAGCGCATCTTCCTGCGACGAAAATTGTATCCCTTTGAGCTGATTTTTTTATTATTGGAAATAAAAACAAGTCACACGGTGCTAGATCAGGGCTGTAAGGACCCAGGAGTTTGACTGGCGTGCTGTCTAGGAAGTTCCTCGTTTTGAGCACGGTGTGTGCAGGCGCATTGTCGTGGTGGAGCAGTAATCCGCGGAGCCCAGTGTTTGGCCGCTTGTTGCTCACACAACAACAGAGAAAACTTCTGCTCCTTTCCAGCGCTCAACCAATGCAATGCTCGACGAGATCAACGGAGTTGATGCTCCTTTGATCTCCTAAGGGAATCGACACCAAGTGGCCAGTCAAATTAAAAAACGTGGTAATCAAAATCTTTCCCCCGCTCTGAGATCGCTTCACTTTCGTAGGCGTTGGTTCATTATGAAGCACCTAAACTGTCGACATGCGCTTGGTTTCTGGATTATATTGTAAAATCCAGGATTCATCACCTGTAACGATGTCGTAAACACGCCGACACGAGCCTGCTTCAAACTTGTTACGGCACCATTCCACCCGGGCCTACGTCGGTAAGGTAGTGCGGCAACCAGCGTGTTAATATCCTCGCGCGAAGATGTCTGTAAACAATCTCGTGAACGCTTCCCGATCCAATGTTCAATATGTGCTAAATCTCCTGATATGTAATTCGCCTATTATCTTGGATAAAATTTTTCACTGTGTTTTCAGACACACATGTTTTCTTCCGTTACAGCCGTCAAAAGGCGACCGCTTCGTTCTTCATCCCCCAAAGTTGGTCGACCGCACTTGAATTACACGGTGGCGTTGGAGGGGCCTTCATCCATATGAAGTCTATCGAACAATTCTTGCGGTTTCAGGCGACACTTGAAATCGTAAAAAAACAAAACTCTGAAATGTTCCCAGCGAAGATTAATTTTTCAGTCAGACACGCAAAAATGTGTGGGGGGGGGGGGGGTTGAAAATGGAACATGCCTTTTTACTTATAAATAATCATATTTTCGAAAAAGATTCTAACCTAACAGTCTCCCTTAGGTATATCAAAACTTTTTGCACAATACTTTCTGAGTGGCCTGGTATTTAAATACTTTTCATAATAATAATAATACCTTCCGACCGATTTCGGCCTTGGCGACCACTTCGACTCCTATTCAAGTCGGCGCTGATGCGCTCGAAGATGGCCTATAAAGCCAATTTTTGCAGCAAACTCTCGTGCACAGTGTGGGCACGTAAGTTTGCCGTTAACATAATTGTAGGGTGTGGCAACAGTAATGCGTGTTTTCAGCTCATCACGCTTAGCGTCGAGATCAACTTGACGCTGCTCTTCGAAGTCGCATACTTGCTGATAAACCCGCCTGCGCCACTCAGGCCGCTTCGCTGCCAAACCTTCCCATTGAGATGGCTCAATGTTGCATCTTTTCATATGACGTTTCTGGACGTCTTTGAACCTGAGGAGTTGTCCGCCACGTTTACGCTTGCCCTCCTCAAGTTCAGAGTAGAAGATGCGCTTCGCCACTCTGTCCTCCTTCATACGAGACACGTGACCGCACCACCGAAGCTGCCGACGCATAATGTAACCCTCAATGCCACCAACATTGGCGCGTCGCAGTACTTCAGTATTACGCACGCGATCAGACCACTTGATATTAAGAATTTTACGCAGGCATTTTAGGTGAAAGCGGTCTAATGTGCGTATATGGTGACGATACAAGCACCACGCCTCGGAGGAGTATAAAAGGTTCGGCAGCACAATTGCCATGTAAACTGAAACTTTTGTTGGCAGCTTAATATCATGCGAACAGAAGACTTTTGAGCACAGCTTGCCAAACGCCGCAGCTGCAGCGCCGATTCTGCTGTTTACTTCGGCATCAAGGTCACATTTAGATGTTATGGTGCTCCCTAGATATCGAAATTTTTGGACCTGTTTCAATGATTCTTCACCGAGCTTTATGTTAAGCGTCTCTTGACCATGTATGTCCAAGGACATAACTTCTGTCTTTTTGACGCTTACCTTCAGGCCAAATTTACAGCAAGCCTCGTGAAACGCCGTTATAAGTTGTTGCAGGCCATTTGGAGATTCTGCTAAGAAGCACAGATCATCAGCATACATAATTTCTGTAACTACCGCATGGGAGACTTTAGTACGTGCCTTCAGCCTGGCTAGGTTAAAAAGGCCACCATCAGTGCGAAAACGGATACGCACACCTTCAGAGATATTCTGTGAGACTTCTTTTACTACTGCCGCAAAGTATAAGGAAAACAATTCACCCCACAGGTAACGGGAAAGAAATCTGATTGTTCGCCGTCTACTGTTACGCAGCATTGCATGTCGTCATGCAGAAGTCGAATAATCCTCACAAACTTATCTGTGCATCCTATCTTTTTCAACACCATCCATAGGGCTTCGCGAGGCACGCTGTCAAAAGCTTTTTCCAAGTCAATAAAGCAGAGGTACAACTGACGACCTTGTTCTCTGCTTTTCTCTTGCAGTTGACGTACTGAAAAAATAGCCTCGCAGGTGCCTCGATCTGGTCGGAAGCCAAACTGGGTTTCAGGCAGAATGTTTTCGGACAGATTAAGCAGGCGGTTGAGTAAAACTCGGGCAAAAGCCTTCCCAGGAGTTGACAGAAGGGAAATACCACGGTAAGAATTGCAATCAGAGCGGTCGCCCTTGTTCTTATAGAGGGTGCTAATGCTCGACACTTTAAATTCATCTGGCATTCGTTCTTCCTCCCACATTCGAACAAAGAGTTCCCAAATCCGTGTATTCATGTCCTCGCCGCTATACTTCAGTAGTTCCCCCGGTATAAGGTCAATGCCTACCGCCCGCTTGTTATGTTGCTGTCTGATCGCAGTGACTACCTCATCACGCGACAGTGGCTCATCCAGCTTGATTGCCAAAGGGAGTTGTGTCATTGAACTGATATACAGTAGATCAGCTGATCGATCGACATTAAGCAATGTGTTAAAATGATCTGCCCAACGTTTTATCACTTTCTCCTTGGTGGTTATAAGATACCCGCTGTCTGCTGATCTAATGGGTACCCTCACTGGACAGGATATACCAATCAGTTTACGCACTTCATTGTAGAACTCTCCAAGCTGATTGGTGTCTGCGAGCCACTGCATGCGACAGGCCTTGTCATGCCACCACTTGTCTTTTAGTTGTCGAGACAGCTTACGTAATTCTAAGTCACTAGCTTTGACCTTTGAATTGCTTCCGCTACGTCGTGTTTGCTGCTGCAAAATAGCACGATGTTGGTCAAGCGCTTTTGTGAGGATTCTGTCGTTCTCATCGAACCAGTCTTCAGTACGTCGAACTTTAACACCCAAAATATCTGAAGCAGTTTCTTTAAGGTGAGATGCTAATATCCCCCAGTCAGCCGTAACATCATTCGTCTCATTAATGGGCAGCATCTTGTCGTTTAAACCTTCAGCAAATTTCTCCTTGGTCTCACGACTATTCAGTTTCTCAAGGTTTAAAGAAGCCGGCTTGTTCACTTTAGTTCTACGTGGTTGACGAAGACGAAGTCGTAGCTTTGTGACAATGAGCCGGTGATCAGTCCAGCAGTGAGCACCACGCATAACGCGGGTGACTTGGACTTGGCAGATGTCTTTTTGCCGTACGATGGCATAATCAGTTAGATGCCAGTGTTTTGATCTTGGGTGCATCCACGTTGTCTTGTACTTTGCGGGCAGTCTAAACATAGTGTTCGATACCGCTAGTTGATGTTGAGCACAAAAACTGAGCAGCAAATGTCCATTGCTGTTCGTATTGCCTACCCCGTGTCTGCCCAAGACTCTAGGCCAAGCCTCAAAATCCCGACCAACCCGGGCATTGAAGTCACCCAGCAATAACACCTGCTCTTTGGTGTTTATATTATTAAGGCATTGTCCTAACTCTTCATAGAATTTATCTTTAATGTCATCAGTTTTATCTAAAGTTGGAGCATAAACACTGATGACATTAAGAAAGTTGTTTTTATCCAGGTGAAGGCGCAACGTGGTAACGCGGTCCGAGATATGAACGGGATACTCCTCAAGTTGCTTTACCAGTCGATTCCTAATTGCGAATCCAACACCAGAACGTCTTGGTTCTGTGGAAGCGGTACCTTTCCAAAAGAAAGTGTAACCACCACCATCTTCCACCAGCTCACCTTCATCGGCGAGGTGTGTTTCGCTGAGAGCAGCCACATCTATATTATAGCGATGAAGTTCCCGAGCTACTACGGCAGTTTTACGTTCTGGGCAGGCGTTGCAATCTCGATCGATTAGAGTCCTCACGTTCCATGCGCCAAAAGTCAAATAGTGTTTCGTGTTCTTATTTAAAAAAATTAGTTTGTTCCGACCGCGCTTATAACGATGCAGTGGCAACCGCGGCTGCTACCACTTCTTAAAAGGGGATGAACATTTGTTTAGGGCACCTTTTCTAGCCCCCTCCTCGGCTGAGCGAGGAAAGCAGTGCCTCCCTGAAAAGGGCTGCTTTGTCGCCCTGGGTGCTGCCGAATCCGTACTGTCAACCCCAAGAATGCAGTACAGAAGCGACCACGGTATGTTATCACACCCCCAGAGCCGCCCATGTGCAGGAGTTGGACAAAGCCCAGCGTACATCAAGCTGGACTACTCTACCTCATCCCATCGCCACGGGTCTTAGACGTTACTCGGAGTCCATTTTACGGAAGCGGTCAGGTGCGCAGGATATTTTAGGGTGCACAAACGTTCGCGCAGACGCAGGCGCACGCACTCGTCCTCCCTCTCCCATGATCAGTGGAACGGAGAACCGCTACGACTGAAGAGAAGTCGGATGATGTGTCTGGCCGACGGTGGCTATATGCCCTCCGCCGTCGCCCTAGGCCATCCACCTTGCCTTGCTGAACCGCCAAATCCACCAGACCCTTTCGCATATCTGCATTGGGCTGCTGTCTTTGCCGGAACAGACTTTGGAGAGTTTGACGGGAGGGGTCCGTGATGAAGAAAGATAGGGGAAGGGAATTTGGTATTGCGGTAGGAAAAGGGGGATAAAGGATACCTCAGCAACGGATTAGGAGAAAGAATGGTGCTTTAGTAGCTAGGGTGCTTCGGGGTTGCGTACCCGTATATTCCGGACTTCGGAACTTATCATACCACATTCACAACTTCATTTCACACACACACACTTCAACGGAATGTGAGATGGACTCTTAGATACTAATAACTCTCATACAAATATCAAATCGAAGCAAAGAGCATGTGTTACCGACGATATTCGCAAGCCTACTTTATCTCATATCTTGAGCAATAGTTGGGATTTTTTCTGTGTTCGGGTACTTGAATTTATTTTGTATGCCTGATGTTATTGCTTCGTGATTCCTTGCCAAACTACACAAAAAGGTCAATGATCAGTTCGGATTCAGATTTCACTGTAGTGACAGCGTCAAAAAGGGACTGCTGCACAGTTTTGCTCAACACCGTCACCACCGTTTTTTAATTTTAGTTCAAAGTTGATGTTATTTAGTTTCCCTGGATTACACCAAGATTCAATCCTCAGATCCCAATTGGACTAATTAGAAGGTAAACCCTTTAAGAATGTGAAACTAATTTTCAAATTGGTCCACAAAATACTGAGATATGAAGTACGAGTAACAAACATAATAATACAACATACAATTGAATTGATAACCACCTTTTTGAAGTCGGTTAAAAATGGTACCACCTACTTTATTACATGTTTTTTATTCCAAAAGCTCACAATCACTTCAATCGCATTATTCCTAAATCAACCCTTATCTCGGGACATTCTGTATATTTAATATAACCGCCCCCATGACGCCATATTGCTTCTATGTTATGTAATAATAAAGGACCGGTAGGGACGTGTTAAATAAAAATTTCGACAAATAGAGAACCCTTCTCCACTCCGTGAAGAGCCCAGCAGACATTTGTTCAATGTAAGCGATAGTTTTCTGTGGACATAAGCGTATTTTACTGAAGGGTTTTTTATTGATATGGTTACGAAAACGGTTTTCGTAAGTACTTCGTGAGCTGTTGCGTAATCCTTTTGGGCCTTTTGTGAAGTAATATACTTCGATGAGATGTGGTAAGGTAATTTTTTGAACGATATAAAATAGATAAACAGACCATTCTTAGAGGTATAATATGCTCTCTATTAGTCTCCGAGTTAGTTGTTAGAGATATGATATGATAAAAGCATACTATTAGAGATATTACAGAATATACTTTTTGTGCTCTTACAAGAAACAGCTTCCTTAGTTAATCACAATAATTGTATTAATAATACATAACCGCCTGCAAAAATAATGTCTATGAAATTTTTGATTAAAAAAAAGGTAAAAGAATATAACTTTAAAAAAGTTAAAACCGACTTCAAAACGAAAATGCACTAAAAAGTCTTAAATAAACTCTTCACTCTTTAAAGGAAAGGACTTCATTTTAGGCGAACAATTTCTTTTTAAACTCAATCTTTGGACTCTGTTCTTTAATAAGCTACAAATTACCTATCATAAGTTCTGCTATTAAAATTACTGAACTCCTAAGTGTTTAGGAATTCCACCATTAGCTCATCTCCACACAATATCGACTATCAGACGCAACAAAAAGTCTTCATTAAGATTCTACTACAAAATACCAAACGTGAGTTTTAAATTCCAGGTTTTTCCTCGATTGCACCAAGATCCCATCATCAGATCCCGACTTGGCAACAATGTGACCAACAAGAAGAAACAATCTCTAGGTAAGCGAAAAACTTTTTCAAATCGGTCGACAAATTACTGAGATATAGAGTTAACATAGATATAAAAAAAACATACACATAGTCGAATTGATAACCTCCTCCTTTTTTGAAGTCGGCTTAAAATTAAAAATTACTTTTAAGGAAAAGACTACCGTTTTTATTGTGATTCAGATTCCAAATTTTAGAAGAGAACATTATCATTATCATCTGCCTGTGTAGTTTCGTCGTCATGTGTCAGGATCTGATGTCAATTTCTTAAAGCGGTTAGGAAGCAAATTAAACCAGGAAATATCAATAGTCTTTGCTGACGCAGGATGTCCACCGATGAACATTGGTATACTTAGTAAGTTAAAATGTCTCTCCACGGCTGGTGGAAGTCCTACATAGCTTATTATACTTTAAAGAAAGTCTAGAGAGCAGAACAGAATGTAATATAAGTATTTCCAACCTATTTCCTAGAAAACATCCCTACCTATTTGAAATGCGATGGAACAAGGATTCACGCAAATATCTGCTCTTTAACAAATGCCCTTTATATTTCATGTTCGTATCCTTTGTTTTTCTCCACTTCGCACAAGTGAAATAGTGGATACTTTGTTTTCGTGAAAATTCTTTCTGAGAAGTTTGTTGATCTGGTGATATGAGCTAGGTGATAAATGAGTTGTTTTATTTAGAAAGAAAGAAGATTAAGGAGTAAAAGATATCTTAAAAGTCGACCTTTTTAGGGTTCCGTAGCCGAATGGCAAAAAACGGAACCCTTACAGTTTCGTCAAGTCTGTCTGCTTGTCTGTCCGTCCGTATGTCACATCCATTTTATTCTGTAACTATAAGCATCACACTGTTGAAATTTAGTAGGCTTTACGATTCTCATACAAAAAATAAAAAATAATGACATTTCAGGGGGGTTTCCCATACATAAAACTAAAACCAACAAATTTTTTTTCGTCGAAACTATGCGTGTGGATGGAAAGGTCTTTTAAAATAACACATCATATATTTTTTATGTAACATTCAAAAACTAACGTAATTTAGCACACGTGTTTGAAGCGTTAACATATATTTATAACCCCCCTTTTTGAAGTCGGTTAAATCAACATAAGGTTCGCTATTGTTTATTTAACTAACAATGTAATTCAACAAAATAATGGATGATCAGATAAAAAACAACCTATCCTTAAATACTTCCGACTGAATAAAATAACTTAATTTAAATATAATCTTTGTAAGAAACAATTCTCATCAATTCTTAAAAAGATTTCATCTGACCTAACTAACATTAATATTATTTTGCATTAACTGAAATCAGTCAAAGACAAATGGAAAAAGTTGGATAATTCTTCTAGCAAATTATTACTTGAAACTTGAAACGTCAATAAGCATCCAACTACCCAACTTCCGTTTCCGGAACTACCGTTGACCTAAAAAGGCATTGACAGCTCCACCACGGATCCGGGACGTTATGGGGACAATAGGGTTGTCAAAATTTTAAAAAATAATTGTTACAAATAAGAACACCTAAGATACTCTAAAATTAAATATACCGTAGTACCTATACGTCACTAAACATGCTACGGTAAACCTCGTAGAACCTTATGTGCAACTAAATAAAGCGCTAAGCAATCAAAGAAAATAAACCCTTTTTAGGGTTCCGTAACCGAATGGCAAAAAACGGAACCCTTATAGTTTCGTCAAGTCTGTCTGTCTGTCTGTCTGTCCGTCCGTATGTCAAAGCCATTTATTCTGTAACTATAAGCATTACACAATTGAAATTTGGTAGGAAGATGTATCTTGTTAACCGCTTACCGATTCTCATACAAAAAATAAAAAATAATGACAGTTTAGGGGGGGCTCCCATACATGAAACTAAAACCATTTTTTTTGTAAAACCTATGCGTGTGGGGTGTCTATGGATAGGTCTTTTAATGCTTCAACACCCGAGCGGTTTCAGGCAACCGCATAACAATAGAATTTGCATTGTGTCTCGTTCACATACGCTTGAGGGATTAAAATGACATAGAGGTTCTTAAAATCATTTTCTTTTTAAGTATAACGTTTCATAGCTAGACGCTTCCAAAGTGGTAAAATGGGCGTCCTCCCATCTAATTTCTAAACCGAGCAAGTGTAAATTTTGAAAAAAATATATAATGTAGATCTGAACAAATACTTTCAACGAAAATTGGTTCGGACGGGATCGAATGAGTAGTTTTTGAGATATAGCACATTTTCAACAACCGCAAACATAACTTTGAACTTCATACAAACACTGAAAAACAAAGTTATATTTGCAGTCAAAAAAATATTGTGGTATTTTACTAAGTAGAAGTAAGTGGATTCCCTAATTCAGTAAAAGTTGGCACGGAACCCTCAGTGCGCGAGTCCGACTCGCACTTGGCCAGTTTTTATTATGGACACGTTAGCAAAATCAGATTAGTTATCAGATTTTGCTGATATTGCAATAAAACATTATTTAACTAAAATGAAGAATTGTTGAGGACGTGAGTCGACCCGGATATGTACTAACACCACGCCAATGCAAAAAAATCGGCCAAGTGCGAGTCGGACTCGCGCACTGAGGGTTTCGTGCCAACTTTAATTCAATTAGGGAATCCACTTTCTTCCACTTAGTAAAAAATTTGTTTTTCATAGTGTTTGTATGAAGTACAAAGTTATGTTTGCGCTTGTTGAAAATGTGATATATCTCAAAAACTTCTCATTCGATCCCGTCCAAACCAATTCTCGTTGATAGTATTTGTGAAGACCTACATTATATATATTTTTCAAAATTTACACTTGCTTAGTTTAGAAGTTAGATGGGGGGGATGCCCATTTTAACACTTTGGAGGCGTCTAGCTATAAAACATTAGACTTTAAAAGAAAATGGTTTCAGGAACCTCTATGTCTATGCGGTTGCCTGCAACCGCTCGGGTGTTGAAGCATTAAAAGACCTATCCATAGACACCCCACACGCATAGGTTTTACAAAAAAAATGGTTTTAGTTTCATGTATGGGAGCCCCCCCTTAACTGTCATTATTTTTTATTTTTTGTAAAAGAATCGTAAATCGGTTAACAGAATACATCTTCCTACCAAATGACAATAGTGTGATGCTTATAGTTACAGAATAAAGTGGCTGTGACATACGGACGGACAGACAGACAGACAGACTTGACGAAACTATAAGGGTTCTGTTTTTTGCCATTCGGCTACGGAACCCTAAAAACACTAAATTCACAATAGTTTTGAAGTCGGTACCTACCTAATAGCCGTATGTTCAAATAATTTGGAACATTCAGTCAAGAAGAGAATGAACAGCCCAAAACAAACCCACACTTATCCTCATGAAAACCTGAACTTACATGTATCCTCCAACTACAAGTATATTGTCTGTTGGCAACCCTATTCGAATCCAACTTCGGGACATAAATCAAGATATTCTGTCCCTTACCTTTCTCAAACTCAAAGTTTATTACGGGTAAGAGACGGGATGTCGTGAGATTCTTACCAAAATACCCGTGATATTTGCAAACATACGATTTTATATGCAAATAGTGGGAATATTTACTTACATACCGATACAGACACAACATCAGTGTTTTCCAGGGAAGGAGGATATATTGTGTATCTTTTAATGAATTATCATTGTAATGATCTTGAAGTATAATTTTACAATAGTTTAAGGTTTCGTTAAAAATAAGATATTGTAATTTCAAACTTCTTGAACGTTAAACCCTTGCCTAATCCAAACTCGAGTAAAATTGAATTTATATTCTGCCAGCAGTTTTTCGCTGTTCAAGCCGCACTAATACTGTATCTCATAAAGTATCGTTGTTAATTATAATCTGTGTGTTATTCCAATGCATAAGCTGTGATATAGTGTAGTTTCATCAAAATCTGTTCAGTGGTTTTTGCGTCAAATCCTCACTAACTTTCACTTTTATCATGGTTTTAGCTTTGTTGCAATTATACACATTATCCACTGCCGGTCACAGCAAACTTCTTTTCGCCTCAGCCCCGTCATGTGGTCATTATTCTATTCGGGGCCAATACAAATCCGACAAAGCAAAATTTAAGAAAATCCACCACGATAATCGCAAATCGACCCACTACACACGTTTTGTAGTTATAAGTTGTGCAACTGACACGACTTATTTATGATATGTATATACCTGGTAAAATGTTTTTTTTAACTTGAGTTGTAAGCCATCAATATTAAAAAAGGTTTCAATTGAAAAACTTTGTGGTTACTTCCTGATAATTGTTAAACTTGGCAACGAATTGGAATTCATTATTTCTATCGCCACTGCGGTAGTTGCAACCGAAAACTTTTGCAATATCATTGTAATTATTGACCATTGGGTATTTTTTTATATAAGTTGAGTTTTATATTAAACTAGTGTTTCCCCGCAGCATCGCTCACGAAAATTTCGAATTTACCGTAAACATGTAAACGCAATACACATAATATTTTCATCGTAAGTAAGCGCACTTTGTACTTAAGGTGCAAGCATTATATTGGTGCGGAGGTATTTTAAAACTGTGAAAGCTTCCACAAGTATAAGACATTAATTGAAAAAATGACCCGTCATACACGATTTTCGTGTATTTTAAACGGATTATGCTACGTACGCAACGGAAACTCTGAAAAAGAATATTTCTCGTTTTTGCCACAATTTGTCAATGTTACTCTGCTCTTATAAGACATAGTCTAAAGTTTTATAGTCCAAATCCTTTCTCGATTAATAACCTATCCAACACAAAAATATTTTTTCAAATTGGTGTAGTAATTTCTAAGATTAGAGCGTTCAAACAAACAAACTCTTCAGTTTCATAATATGAGTATAAAGGTATAGATTTGCTTGCCAAGGGAGGACCTTTGCTAATGCGGATATTTCAATGTACGTAAGAACTTTTAACCTTTCATAACTGTTCTGTTCGTTTTTATCCTTTTAGTTTCAAAGTAAATCCTCAATTGATTTTCAGGGCTGTATGTCAAGAAATGAGCCCTAGGGATATTATTACTGACTGAAAGGAATTTTTCATCAAGGTAGTTTATTTTAGTTAGAAGAACTTTCGATAGAATATAAAGTTTCGTCGGAAAAAAGAAATGTTGCGACACTACGATTGAATAGACACAATAATATATAATGTGAGGAAACCGAAATGTTGCATAAACTAAAAGTGAATAGGTTTTTAATGGTGCATTCTCGACCAATGTATACACAACAATCAGATGGGACGACGAAGTTAAAAAAAACTCACTCATTATTTATTAAAACTTCATTGAATAAATATTGTACATATGGCAGACTTAATGCTAAAAGCAATCTCTACCAGTAAGCCATAGAACTTCTCAGTATAAAATAAGCTTATTAAAAACCTAAGCTAAGAGTGAATCATTCATCAATACTGAAAGACTTTGTCTTTTTGTTACATTATATTTAATACTAGCGGTCACCCGCGACTTCGTCCGCGCGTTTTGAGTTTGCTCCCTCCTCTCCCGTCGCAGCGTCATGTTTTATATTCTAAAGCCTTTCTCGATAAATAAGCTATCCAACACAGAATTTTTTTTTTAAATCAGTCCAGCAGTTCCTGAGATAAGCGCGTTCAAACAAACAAACTCTTCAGCTTTATAATATATTAGCGCAAGCGCACGTTGTACTTAAGCTGCGAACATAATTTTGGTGCGGAGTTATGTTAAAACTGTGATAGCTCCTAAGATATTTATCGAAATCAAATGATATAAAGGGCAACTTTGTTCTAAATGAAATGCTCGTGATGATGAATGTATTTATTTTGATAAGAATAAATACCTGTGTGTATAATACACCTCTAAAAATAATGCATTATTTTTTTACAAATTTATTAACATAAAAAAGGTTGTAGTAAGTCAACCATAAAAGATAGACATATGCTGTCGCGGTCTTTATTATAGAACTCTTAATGCTTAACAATCCTGTCATACATGATTTTTGTGTAACTTAAGCGGTTTCCGCAGCGTATGCAGCGGAAGCTCTCAAAAGGAATATCTTTCTCCCGTTTTCGCAACATTTTTCATTGCTGCTGTGGTCTTATGAGTCGTATCTTTATGTTATACAGCCTAAAGCCTTCCTCGATAAATGGACTATCCAACGTAAAAATAATTTTTCAAATCGGGCCAGTAGTTTTTGAGATTAGCGCGTTCAAACAAACAAACAAACAAACTCTTCAGCTTTATAATATTAGTATAGATTATTGTATTGGACGCTGCAGTATCATTTTTGTGTTCGTGTCGTCGTATATTTATTTATTTGAGATCATTCCAGCAATGTTTGAAAAAAACATGAGAATAAAACAAAGTCTTGCAGCTTAAACTTCCTGAAATCCTGTAACCGTTCCGTGGGCGTTTATACCAAAGCCGGCATTCTACAAACATCCCTCAAAGGCAAGACGAAGCAAACCCTTTGTTAACTACAAAAGAAATTTAAACAAAGACAGGGTTGTGTCTTTATATGATACTTTCCCTTTCAGAATCCCTTTGAGGATCTTACAAAATTCATAAACTGGGGGTATTTGTGATCAAAGTGGGTAAGCACTTGTTTTTCATGAAACCTGATACAGAAAAAAATATTTTAATTCATTAAAATTTTGTAGGAATTTTAACTTTGGTTTATATCATCCATTTTAGCAATACCTAGCTTGCCATACGAGTAATAGCGTGTATAAGCTTGCATACACGACACAAAACGAACGTCACTTCAAACAAAAGAGGACTCGATTACAAAATATTAATGTACCAAGTAAATAAAATGATAAACTCTAAACTTTTTTATTTTAGTAAAACTCTCACTCATTTTCTACCTTTCTGGATCAGTAAGTTGAAAATTTAATATTACTTATTGAAAGTCACTACCAAGTCACCTAATTAAAACTATATCCATTCGCCAACTATGCTCCCTTGTTTATATGACGGCGGGCCCAAGACCGCACCTTGGGTGACGTCTCCGTATAACTTTCAATAGCGACTCCATTACTTATCCACCATCTAATCGGGCAAAGTCGAGCTTCGGCATGAAAGTTCAACCGACTTGGGTAATTATAAACTATGAATTAAGTTGCAAAACTTTAGGAAAGTTCCGGAAGTAATTAATTAAAATGTGGCAAAAGTTTTGAGGCAAAATAATAATAAGGGTAGTAAATAAGTAGGTATATACTATTACATTTAAAAATAATAAGACTAACAGGTTTAACATATTTTAGACAAAGAGAATGCAACTTGTAATTACTTTTATATCTATTTACGAGTACGAGTATATCTCTGTCCAACTGAATTTATAAAACATTATTTTTTATGGTTTAAAATGTTTTCAACACTCACATTGTCTTATTTTATGTTCATAAAGATGAAAAAGGCAACCAAAACTTGCGCACGGGCGGGACTCGAACCAACTTTCTGGCTAACCGGGCCAAACGCTCTTCCTATTTATCTACGTACGACGTAGGTATTCATAAGAGATCAGAAATTTCGCACAGTCGGACCGACAATATGGTAGCTCAATTGGAAGAGCGTTTGGCCCGGTTTACCAGAAAGTTGCTGGTGCGCAAGTTTGGTTTCTTATTTCATCTTACGATTTTTAAATAATTAAATGCTTTGAAAGAAATACTTTAAGTATATATTTATGTAAAATCATAAATATAATTTCCAACAATGTAAAAAGGATAGGTACTTATTTCAACTGTAGATAATAAAGTAATACTATCTCATAAGTACTTACGGCACGTTCGTAGTATTTTATTATATCCAATAAAAATTAAACGCACCCTTCTTGAATTGACTTTTAATAGCAGCTCTAGAGCCGGGGTAAAAATATAATTAAATTATTGTATGTCTGAGGCTTCGCGCTGAAGCCTTCGAGCGAAATAAAAGAAACGATATGTATGACAATGCTGAAAATCGAATCCATTTTTAAGTTATTTATGTTCATAAAATACTTCTGATGTATACGTTACGTTTGACATCCTCATAAGTGTATTGCTCGTAAAAATCATTTAAGCATATGAGACTCATATAGTCTTATACTTTTATGATCAATCTAACCTAAACCAAACTCAAATACGGCGAAACCTCGATTTGGTGTTTAAAAATTTAATTAATATGTTTATGTCACCAAAACTTTTTAAAAATCGCAAGAATATAATCTTTCGACTCATTGTTATAATCGTTAAAATTTCGCATTTATGCTTTTTGGATACTTACATGAAAACCTAACACGGAAAATAAACGGGGATTCGGTTGGGTCCAATGACCCAACCGAATAAAGACAATTTTTTATCCTTTACCTACCCTGACCCACCACTTTCCCCAGCGATTCGTCATTCAGACTATCTACTCGTAGTCAAGCAATATTATAATAACTTCAACTTCATAAGTTCGGTACACTTGACAATATTACAACATAACAGTGACATACATTACAAGAAAAAGAAAAGGCCAATAGTTTAGTTAAGTATTATTTCTAAGCACTTACCTCTGGGTTGATCGTAGGTGGCATCACAATTTTCTTTTGCGGCGGCGATCTCAGCACCACATTCTCATCCCTAATTATTATCTGTGGCTCCATCGCAAGCAGTTTCTTCTTACACTCCTGCATCTGAAGACATTCTTTTTCTTTTCTCGACAGCACAGATTCCGATGACGCATGCTTCGAGGAACAAACCGAGGCATTCTTGCTCGAAAGTTTTAAACTGTCAATCGATGCTGTCATTTTGGAACTCTCCTTCCCATTTGAGGACGCCATCTCGGTATCGCCGAAGTTACAATTAGTTTAACAAAGTTTTCAGGCGTCGCACAGGGCCCCGTTCTCGGCCCAAAGTATTTCCTCATTCATTTTATTGATGAAATCTTTTGATTTGATTTCTAGATTGCTATTGTTTTGTTTTCTGTGAACGATTTTGTGTAAAATTAAGTGTTTGGAGTAATGGTAAAGCTTTTTAGCAAACCAAACTGTCAATTGACAAGATCGATCAATCTAATACATCAATTAGCATACACCAAAGTGCTCAGACGGATCAAAGGTTACCCAAAGACAAAAGTAAAACATAATTCCCTAGACATTTCAACGACTTTTGTTTAGTTAATGTTTAGTTTCAGACATTTAGACTGTAAGTGACTAACTGTGAAAGTCATTGAAAGATATATGGTATGATATTAGACAAGACTTCAATAAAGACATCTAAGAAATATGATTCCTTGTAATACACATTCAATGCAAATACGCCACGTAAGAAATTCAAGTGTTGCATTGTACCTACAAACTTTGATAGATGATAAAAGAAAAGAAAGATATGATAATAGAAATTGACTTTGTTTTTTCTTTACTTATTTAATTTAGGCGATATTCGTTTTCTATAATTTCTAAAGTTTTGATGTAGGTACCTTTATGCAATATTTAATCGGTCAGAAACCTCATGGTATATTTCCCGTTGCTATAAAATAGTAATTATAGTGGTGGGATTTTTCGTTCGGTAATGGCTTCATTACCATTTAAATATGTATGTTACTCAAGAAAATCAATCCAAAATAATACGAGTTCATTTAATTGTATGTTTAATTAAACATTTCACTACCGAACCCTAAGCTACGTCAACCGCCAATCCATCATGTGGGATTAGCGACGAAGTTTTTGTCCCCTATTCCTCTTCAATGAAATATTGCCTTTTAAGTGGCCTCAGTAGAAACTTTTTTGTGGTACCTACTTCTAAGAGGGAATGTTCAGGCAAAGACACGGGGACCTACTAGTTTTAATGCTAAACGAAAATCACAACGCCCTCAATTTTGGAACAGTAGTTTTCCATTGCCAGGTTCATTAAACTAAAACATAATCACACTAAGCTAACTAACCACGATCAGAGATGCAACACAATTCCTGAACAACGCAATCGTACTAGCACGCGCACTATACGCGCGTAAAACGTTACTCGTAAACGCGTCTGTCCATCACATAGACTGATGGGTACTGTTTATACGACTTGAAGTATTGACGGATGGTTAACGAATGTAAGCGTAGAATACAGTCACCACGAGGTCCACTAAGAAAAACCGAAATCCGTCAATACGATTGTCGCTTTACGGATCCGTTGCATTTCGTAGTAAGGATTGCATAGGTACTAAATAAATGCTTTGGATCCGCAAAACGATGATGATCCTTTTATAGGATTCCGATTTTCGTAGTTGGCACTCAGGGTTGTAATAAAGATCTCTGCGCTTTCCCTAAAACAACACAGATCTGAAGTACAAAACTTAAGTTTTGACATAAAAATACAAATAAAATAACGTGTCTATTTTACTTTATGCTAACATGGAACGTTATATCATCATGAAAGGTTACTTTTATAATGTCTTTACCGGCATTATTCAAAAGTCTTTCAGTTGGTCATTCGCTCACTGTGTTTTTAATACTATTTATACCTTTAGTAAAAGTTTTTAAGTAAAATACTTAAACCTTGTTTTTATCAGTTGCATCTATGCTTTTGCACTGCTGGGGAGCAAATGTTTGAAAACAACGTGCAAAATGTTGAGACAGATTTGGTGTAGGGAGTTACTTGTAAAACCCTGTATTGAATAAAGAATTTGTATTGTATTGTATTGTATTGTACTTGTATGTTTGACTGTATCCATGTGAATATCAACAAATTATCTCGAAACTCAACAATCAACGCATCAAACTCAGCTGAGCAGCATTCGGAAAATTAGGCAAGAGTGTCAGAAGACGAAAATCTTCAACCAGTGTGTGTTACCAGTGATGACATACGGATATGAAACATGATCTCTTACTATGGGCCTTATAAACCACACAGCCATCGATGGAGAGGGCTATGAGTGTTTCTAACGATATCGAATCAGAAATGAAGAGACACGTAGATAAAAAAAAAGTAAAAACCGACTTCAAAACCAAAATGCACTAAAAAGTCTTAAATGAACTCTTGACTATTGAAAGGAAAGGAACCCATTTTAGGCAAATAATTTCTTTTTGTAGTCGGTGCTGTGATAGTTGATGGTCAAAGGAAAAAAAAGTTAATTTTATTTCTTCATTTTTAGAGATTACAGGCGAGGAGGGGGGGGGGGGGGAGAAGTTGCACCTTATGACTCTACTCTTCAAGAAGTAAACTACCATAAGTTTTGTCATTATAATTACTGAACTCCGAAGACTGATAGAGTGAAGAAATTATGGCCGTTGGGGCTAGAAGTTCTAGACTGGAGACCCTACTAAAAAGACGCGGTGTAAAACGTCCATCAATAATACCGACAGACGACCTTGAAAATTCTCAGAAACAAACTGGATGCAGACTGCTTGTGATCGATCGCCGCGCCGTGGAAAACCGTGGGAAAGGCCTATGTTCAGCAGTGGACGTCCTTTGGCTGATAATGATAATGATGTAAGTACATCATCATAATTATTTTGCAAGTATGATATGAACTGAAGATATACTAAGGAAACAAAAATTACAAACCATGATTGTATGTTTATACTAAAATATCACGTCTACTAGTATAACATGTTAGTTAACTACATATGAAATGTTTACCTATTCTAGAGCCAAGTTATGTTAAAATATTTATTTTATAAGTCTAAATTGTTGGTGCACGAAAATATATTTCTTTCAAGCTTATTCATCTCCATAGACAGGCAGACAATAAATTTCAATCGTGAGAGTTTAAAGACGAGCAGGTAAAATATTGCGGTAGTTAAAATGTTAACTATAACAAATTGTAAGCTGAGATTACACTAAAGGGCAAGGTTGAATTTAATCAGAAAATAGCAGAACGTGTATACTGTTTAAACAAATAAACGGAAATTTTAATATCTCAAGCACGGGTCCATACCTGACATTATTGAACTTTATTGGGATGTTGTTGTAACGAGAAAAGCAATTTTATTTGTTATATCACCAAACAATTTTTTTTTCTTTTATTACTCGTTGTTCGTTTTGACATTATATATGTATCGTCGCGTGCGTACTAGATATAATGTAGTTGCTGTAATAACTTCGCTAGTACCGAACCTTTAGTTTGATCAAATTTGACTGCGTAGTGGATTCTTAATTTCATTGGTAGATTTATTTTGTAAAATGCAACGCGGTGTGGTTGCGCTAGTATCGTTTTTGGCGCGATAAAACGAAGACAGATTGGAGGAGTAGTACTTTGGTACATGACCGCTGCAGAATACGGCTTATCCCATCGAACCTGTCACATTCACGAATTTCTTACGGGGTATTGTGGCTTTGGAATTAAAATAACATCGTTATATTAGCAACCTGCACTTTTCTTGCTTGACCCACCATGGACGCCCTACCTCGGAGATGATGGTGACAGACGAGTCACCTACCGCTTGGCCTTAGCTCCCCTCGTGATTTGGGTTTTAATCTGACTGAAAAACCTTCTATCATTGCAGACGTTTATTTGATATATTCAACCCAAGTATATTGCAAGTTTCATGTACATTTAAGAGATTGTAAAATAACGTTTTATAAAAGTATTTCAGAAGCTCACTAGAAGTGATTGGGAATGTGAAATTTCAATATATTTGAAAAGGCTGTTCTAAACACCAAAAATACGGGTAGGTAATACGAGTAAGCTAGTAGAAATAGCTCGCGCTTCAGTCAGTCACGGTTCGCAAAATAAATATACATATTTCCGTATGTTAAGGAAAGTGCACAAGGAATACCACCTTAAAATATCTTCAGCATTTGTTTCAATAAGGTGCAGGAAAAAGGCACAGGACCAAGAAAAAATATATTCAATATAGGTACTATTATCGGCAATATAGCAATTAAATGAATATTTTTCTTACAGCCGTCAGCACCTGCTGTTGCGACGATGTATTTCTTTAACTAAGTTTTATTGCAAAGTAACAGTTATGATGAATTTTGATAAACGATACAAAAGTAAATAAACCATATCTGTAAATACATATATCTACTGCTATCATATCGTCTTTATTTTCTGCTTACCGTAAACGATTTGTCCACCTCCTCGTCAAAACAATGTTAATATTTTCGTGGTATACTACATATTATTGGCTACTCAAGTAACCTTTTCATGTAATCTTACAATTTTTGTAACCTGTTGTTGTCCCTTTACAAATAAAATAATAAATGAATTTAAAAAAAAAACTAGAAGAAAAATAATAAGGTCAGTGTAGCCCAGGCTTTACCACTGTGCTGCTCGCACATCCGCAAAATGAAGTTTTTTGTTGAAGAGATTATATCAGCGGTTATCAGATGTTAAACGAATATCGCAAGTGATTATAACACAAAAAAATTTGGAAAAAAATATGATTTTGAATTTTAACGCTACAATATCATATTTGTAATGTTTGCTGTTATGTTGCATCTAAAAGAAATGTGAACAACCTGTGTTTATGTACCACTTCTTACAACCTATTATGGATATTTTTCATTACTGCAACTCATATGTAGCTATTAGGGTTAGCCCAAAGTTAATATAATGAACGATAAAAAAATGATTTAAAATCATAATCAAACACTTTGATTAATATTAACTAATCTTAATCAAATTTAAAATGATTAAGAACAAAGAAGTAATTAATCGTAAATTTGATCACCATTAACTACATATAAAATTAATTGCTGTTTTGACGTTTTAATTTTTGACAGAAAATGTAAAGATAATGCAAAATTGACAAAAGTTATGAAATTTGAAATTACTTCCATATATTTTGTGTCAAAATTGACAACGTCATCGAATAACATTCTCTTTAATGGTCAAACTATAACACATTTTAACACTATCTGACTGACACACCGTCGCTAGCATTCGGTTGGCGATAGTCTATTTAAACGTTCAACCTATTACCTGCTATTCCCCACCTTATATCGTGCCCTTTACCCGGGCGGATTAATGAAAGCTACAGACAACGCTATCCTCGTAGCAAAGTTCTGGGGTGCGATTGTGTAAAGCAATCGTATTCATTTGACAGTTCAAAACGTACGGTATGGTCTGTCAAATGGCAAAGAACAAAGGGTTTGACAGGTCATATCGTACGTTTTGAACTGTCAAATGAATACGATTGCTTTAAACAGTTCCAGCTCTTGGCCGAAACTAAACTGTGGCCGAAACTGTTTCGTTTGCTGTCGACTCGAAAAGAAGAAGAGAC
Organism: Pyrausta purpuralis; assembly: GCA_963924145.1. Lineage (NCBI taxonomy): Eukaryota > Metazoa > Arthropoda > Insecta > Lepidoptera > Crambidae > Pyrausta > Pyrausta purpuralis. The sequence continues at coordinate 21,383,271 of OZ001666.1, forward strand.
TTTACAACATCGATGGATGTACTAGATTACTATCAAGTTAATCAACTTATGATTAACGTCAATAATCATGATTAAGATTACTTTTTTAATCATGATTATTCGAACCATGATTAAATGCAACCTGATATAAAAAAATCCAATTATTTAATTGATAAAAAGCAGCATGCCAACACTGGTAGCTATGTTATAAATCTTCTCCTCATTGAAAACTCAACCAGTAAAGTAAGAGAAAGCTAAACTGTATACGACCAATAAAAATCTTATTAGGTAGTATGTAAATGAACTGCAAGCCAAAAACAATCTACCTATATTGATTGATGCCTGAAAAAGGTTCTGCCAGTAAGAGACATTATATTATTTCTCCATAACATTCCTATTGATGTCGTGCGGAGCAGAGGAGAGTCGCTAGTCAGAGAATCAATGAATGCATTTTGCCAAATAAGGGTGACGCCCCGTCACAATCGTTGTCTGGTACTTCGTACCACAAGGAAATTCCTTAATTCGAAACCTAACAATTGTTGCGTTGCCTGGTGCGTATTTACTAGTATTTATTGAATTTGATTTAAATTGCTCTTATTATTTACTCATTAAATCTACATTAGAAATGTAAACGTTGGTCTAATCAAAGCTGAGCCTCAAAGCAAGAGCTAATTGGGTTTCAACAACCAAATATCAATATGGCGGATTATGAGGGTTACGGCTGTTTACACATGATTGGTGGTTGATTTTATGAAGGTTATATTTTGATTACTAGCCGTTTTTGAGGTACGTAACGAAGGTTTGTGTGTCAATTTTGTATGGCAAGTGATATTTATCATTTTATTTATTACACCAAACTCTACCATAATTTTAGTAAACATAATATTTATGTAAATTTAACTAAAGTTTGCATAATGGAAAAACAACAAAATGGCTTGAATTTATCTAAAAATAAAGTCTTGCAATAACACAGTTACAAATATCATAATACTTTGGAAATCGATTGCATTCTACCAATAAGATGGTATGCGATTTTTTATACAGTCATACAAATGAGTAATTCATTTTACAATTGTATAAAAAGTTATAATTATGTATATTTAATGAGAATGATAGTTTTATGTCTACTTGCTGATCTTTTGAAAGTGTAACGAATCACTCAAATTAAGAAAAAGTATACAGCAAAACAGTTTGAATCATTTACATTAAAAGTTTCTACATTTCTTCAGTTCAATTGGAGTAAAGATTAATTTTGTTTGATACAAATGTAAGAAGATAAAATATTTCAATGGTAGCCAGTATCTAAGAGTTTTTTATTTTTATGACGACATTTAAATGAAAATGAATTTGTTCATAAAATAAAGTTGCGTTTGCATCTGACAAAGTAAATAATCTATGAAGGTAGCCTGTTTGTCTATAACCCTTAGCAAGTATATTGAGTCCATTTAAGTTCCCAAATGTTTAAATACAATAACTATGACATTCTTTCGTTCTTAATACGACATATAACAATCAAGTCAATTGACATCATGAGTAAGAATATACAAAAGTTTAAAAATACCAGGTGTTTACCATTAATCCAAACTGCAACTGTTTGATTTATAAGCTTTTACACTATTGTAAGACACTTTCTATATCACAACACACAAAAGCAGCTAACATCATTTTTTTTCACTAATTTTTTTACATTATTTTCATATATTTTTTATTTCTCTTTTATCTTAATTATATCTTAAACCCACACATCGAAAGCATCAGCATTCATTTATGTTTACCACATTATTTTGATATTTTAAACGTATTTTGAAGAATATTTTCTATTTTTTGCTAGATGATAATATGAGTTAATACTGGTTGTGTTTGCCGCAATAAGTATTAATTTAAAAAATCACATAACACATTTTTGCTACTATATTTCAACCGATAAAATCAACGAAAAGACACATCAAACATACAAAAATTAGTCAAATTTTCAACTCAAACACGACCACATATTACAGTTACTGTATTTTTTCACAGATTAATCTGAATCGCGAGTGTACACAGCGTCTTCGTACGACGACAGGATACAAACACGTCCTACCCGCCGCCCGTCCGGCGTCTCACTGACGCCTCTGAGCTATAGATTACTATAATGGAGTGATAAATCGATTTATAAGTATGTATATTTGGTTTAAAATAAAGTGTAACCTTTTGTCTTTTATCCGCGAGCTCTGGGGATGACAGTAGGGCTGTAATAAAAAATTGAAGGGTGGAAATTCGAGCGGTTTGTCGCGATTCGGATTGGTGCCGACAATTTGCAATGCGTGTTGTTTTTACCAATGTTTGATGTTCTTTTTCAGAAACTACGAGCAAATACGGTTTACAAAAAGCACTAAGGCTGTCGTTTTTTTACGCGTATTTAGGTATTTTATAAAGGAAACAAAAACATAACATCGCTTCGAACGAATATACTATCGTGAGGAGCGCTTACACTAACACTACGTAACGTTACATTCGCGAGTGGAAATAACAAAGTTTGAAATTGCACGTTACCTATTAAAATCAAAGTAAATAGTTTTCAAATTAATCTAGAAGTGTTATATAGTATAACGGTCTGTTTTACAACGTTTCAATGAGTTTCTGTTAACGTTATCCGTTGTAACTTCACATAAAATGACTTTTCACTCATATATATATAAATTATTCGTTGGTTTTTATGGTGAATCTCTCAAAGTTTTTTTTTAAATTATTATGGTGCTTATTATATCCACAATACTTACGATGGAGCACATCTACCGTAATCAAACGACGTTTATGTTGTAACAGTAATAGGTAGGTAGGTTAAGCTAAGCCATGAATCCCACAAAGTGGGATTCATGGCTTAGCTTAACGTCATGATAAAAACTTCTATTAGGTAACGTCAAATTATTTAAAGAACAGGCTAAGCAATCTTTGGTCTCGCAAAATAAAATGGTATTTGAGAATAGAGCGTAACAGTCTTTTGCTTCCCACAGTTCTGCGCACGTATTGAGATCTAACTTTAGCCGTTTAATTTCCAGGCAGCTCAATTCCGACTCAGTGTAAACGAATATTATCAATTTATAATAATACTAACAATGGTACGAATATTAATATTTATGTTATTTTGCATGATATTTAGAATAATATTATAAATATCATGCGAAATTGCAATAGGAATTACTAATTTGACAGTAAAGCTGAGCCGCTTACCTATCAAAACTGCATCGCAATACGTACCCTGAACTCCCATTTGCCTACCAGGCATTGCACAAATGAAATTAACATTTCAGGATCAGAACCGTAAGCTGTCAAAACAAGCAACGAAACCACTGAGCCATCTAGGTATTAAGGCATGTTGGGCAAATAGGCAAAAACATACGATTGAGGGCGGGCGGCGTCGCTTGGGCGGAATCCTGGCGAATGATGTACCGATAGCATATTCACTTTAAAATTGGATTTTCGAAGATAAGTAAATTAATTTTTTGGGACGATTAAACAGTTTAACATAAGTTAAGCCGGTCAGGTGCAAGTTCGACTGATGTAACAAGCATTCCGTACCAGCTTATCTGTTTCAGATTTGTTATTTTACACAGCTAAACACTTACTGTGTAAGTTGTGTATCTATACTAATATTATAAAGCTGAAGAGTTTGTTTGTTTGTTTGTTTGTTTGAACGCGCTAATCTCAGAAACTACTGGCCCGATTTGAAAAATTATTTTTACGTTGGATAGTCCATTTATCGAGGAAGGCTTTAGGCTATAAAAAATAAAGATACGACTCATAAGACCACAGCAGCAATGAAAAATGTTGCGAAAACGGGAGAAAGATATTCCTTTTGAGAGCTTCCGCTGCGTACGCTGCGGAAACCGCTTATGTTACACAAAAATCATGTATGACAGGATTGTTCAGCATTAAGAGTTCTATAATAAAGTCCGCGACAGCATATGTCTATCTTTTATGGTTGACTTACTACAACCTTTTATATGTTAATAAATTTGTTAAAAAAAATATGCATTATTTTTAGAGGTGTATTATACACACAGATATTTATTCTTATCAAAAACAATAAATTTATCATCACGAGCATTTCATTTAGAACAAAGTTGCCTTTTATATTATTTGATTTCAATAAATATCTTAGGAGCTATCACAGTTTAAACATAACTCCGCACCAAATAATGTTCGCAGCTTAAGTACAACGTGCGCTTGCGCTAATATATTATAAAGCTGAAGAGTTTGTTTGTTTGAAAGCGCTTATCTCAGGAACTCCTGGACCGATTTGAGGATATAAAATATCACGCTGCGACGGGAGGGGAGGGAGCAAACTCAAAACGCGCGGACGAAGTCGCGGGGGACCGCTAGTCCCTAATAAAAAAAGCGAAATAAAAATAGTCTCGTGGTCTCTTTGACGTATAAGTTTGACAGCTAATTCATATTGTATTTTTGAGTAAAATTGGATAAAAAGGAATGGCAGACGAAAACAGGTAAAGAACGAAGTTATTCTTCATAGATTTTTAACTATCTTTGTATATAACAAACTCTCGATATTATATCCTTAACTTGCATAAAACATTCGTATCAGTACGCTACTGGAAATTCCAACCGACATTTATTGACTGTCAAGACTTATGATGCCACAAAAACAATAAAATTGCCACACAAACAATCGACGGGTAATCCGTCATGATTCATATTCGTTTTGAATTCAAAAACATCATTAAATATGCGATTGGAAATCAAGGGGCTTAATCGAATGTGGGGCCATGGTGAACGAAGTAGGGACAGCAAAATAGGTAATTGTGTCACGCAGTGCACGCTGTGCACTACTAGTAGCCTTCCTGACATGTCCATAGATGGTAATTTAGAATTAATAAATCAACTTAGAAAAGAAATTGAAGACCTCACTACTCAGTTAAGCAGTGCCCACTTGGAAATTGAAACACTTTCTTTGGAAAATAGTAAATTAAGAAAAAACAATGATGACTTGATTAAAAAAACTGACCTTTATAAAGAAATTGCTAACAACAGTCCATTTAAGAAACAAAAGACTACTACTCCGTTAAAGAAAAGACAAATTAAAAACAATAATAACAAAAGTACGCAAACAGATAACATAGCAAATATAAATAATATAACTGATGACGTTACCACAAAAATAAATAAGAAGACAACTGCGTGCAACGAATATGAAAAATTAGAGTCGGCGACACAATGCAATCCTAAACAAACACAACAATTAAAACGTATATGCCTTATAAGTACAAACAAAAATAACAAAGTACTAGGAATTGCTCAAAAAACGATTAGAGAATGCTCAATGTGTCACTACCTTTACCCAAACTGTGACACTAAGTATCTACTAGCTAGCATTGAAAAAAAGTTAGTGGGATATACTATGAGCGACTACTGTGTCATAATGATAGGAGATAAAGATTTCAACATTACAAAAGATTATTTGGGTTTAATTTATTACATTCGTGATAGCCTAAAACGAATTAAGCACACGAATATTATAATATGCCTTCCTACATACAAATGCGGAGCTTCATTCAATATGTTTAATTGGAGAGTTGAAACTTTTAACAACTTGCTGTACCTAGACATAATGACCCATGAACATGGATACCTACTTGACACAAATAAAAAACTACACTATGACTACAGAATGTTTAATAAATATCTTGGGCACATAAATAACTTCGGACTACAAACAATATTTAATGATATACAAAACTTGATTGCGGAAATAGAAAACAGCTACATGATTGAGGAAGAATTAACACCGACTGAAGCGCCAAACAACGATATTGATCCGCTATTTTTTCGAGACTGAGTTCCTACATATTCTACATCAAAACATTGCAGGAGTGCTGAGCAAGACAGATGCCCTGATGATCAACATGCAGGAGTTGGTAGATAGAAATATACATTTAAATATACTTTGCATCACGGAACACTTTATAATGGAGGGCCATGAGTGTATATTAGATATCCCAAACTTTGTTCTAGCTAGCTCCTACTGTAGAAAAAGTAAAAAACGAGGCGGTTCATGTATTTTGGTTAGGAAAGAACATAAATGGAGAGAAATTTTTAAAATAAAAATATGGCAATAATAAACGCATTTGAAACTTGTGCTATTGAGCTTATTGAATATAGATTGATAGTGATGTGTTTATATCGTATACCTGATGCAACTAATTTAGATGTGTTTTTTGAACAGTTAGAAAAAGCTTTAATATATCTGTCCAAGTTTAAAGGAACTAATATTATTCCTTCTGGTGACTTCAATATTGACATTTTGATAAAAAATAATGTGACTGAAGAATTTGAATATTGTTTATTAAATTATAACTTAACATTGGCCATTAGACAACCGACAAGATTATCAAGCCAAAAATGTATTGACAACATCGCTCATACCTTTAAAAAAAAATGTGAGACTGAAGTGTTGGAATTTTGCTTATCTGATCATACAGCTCAATTGATCAAAATACCAGTTAAAAGAATATTAAAGCAACGATACTGGCGAAAAACTATACGTGACTACAGTGATGAATATATTCAAAAATTTATCATGTGTATTAAGAGTCTATCTTTCTCTAGAATGTATTCCTGTACAGACCCAACTCTGGCATATCGCTGCTTCATGGAGGATTTCAGTCTTTTTTATAATCTATGTTTTCCACTAAAGCAAATAACTATTAAAGTAAATAGTACACCAAAATGGATATCTCGAGGTTTCAAATTATGTAGCAAAAGAAAAAGAGAACTACTTTGGAAACTTAGACTAAGGCCGACAAAAAATAACATTACAATATACAAAAATTATTCAAAAAGGTTTAAAAAAAATATAAAATTGACAAAGCGTGCACAAAATAATTATAAAATCAAAACTTCGGAAAATAAATCTAAAACTACATGGCAAATTATTAATAGCGCTAAACTAAATGTACCTAAACAAAACATAGCAAAAATTAAAATAAATGACGAATATATAACGGACCCAAAAAAAATTGCTGACAAATTTAATAATTATTTATTGACAAAATTAACCCATTGCACGGATATGGTAAAAATGTAACTAATAACTTCCAACACCAATTAAACTCTATGTTCATGTCGCCTTGTCTTCCTATACAAATCTCTAAAATCATACAAGGTTTGAAGGAAAAAAAATAGTGTAGGATACGACGGTATTGCTACTAAAATAATAAAATCTATTAATAAATACATATGTCAGCACTTATGCTATATATTGAATCTAAGTATAGAAAAAGGTATCTTCCCCAGTGATCTAAAGTTGACAATAATAAAACCTTTATTTAAAAAAAACAATAGAGATCTCATGGAATATTACCGACCCATTGCACTCATATCAGTCTTTTCAAAAATCTTTGAGAAATACATTTATAGTGAATTAAACAGTTACATGGAAAAAAATAATCTACTTCGTACTGAGCAAAAAGGATTCCGACAAAACAGAACAATTAACATGGCTATTTTTGACTTCTATAAATATGTTATAAATCTGGTGGATAGGACTAATCCTGTATGTGCTCTGTACTGTGACATGACCCAAGCGTTTGACTATGTTGACCACAACATTTTATTAAAAAAACTGTCAGCTTATGGCATCAGGGGAAATGTCCTTAATTTAATAAAATCCTATCTCAGTGATCGTTCTCAAAAAACCGAAATATGTAGAATTAATACAAAAACAAATTATGAGGAATTTTTTACCTCTAAGGAACGAAGTGTAAAGTACGGGGTTCCACAAGGCAGTGTATTAGGGCCTCTTCTATTCATTATATATATTAATGACCTGCCAACCGCCACAAGACAACCCATGACATTATTCGCAGATGATAGCACGGTGACAATTAAGTGTAATGACATAAATACGTATAAATTTGACATTAATGATTCTTTAAACTCTATAATTTCGTGGCTGAATAATAATAATTTAAAAATAAACATTGACAAAACCCATATAATGCACTTTAACCAAAGATCTGAAACTCCTTCTGACATTATTATATCGTACCAGGGTAAAACAATTAGCGAAGTAGACACTGCTCGCTTTCTAGGTATCCAAATAGACAATAAATTGAATTGGAAATATCATACCAACGAGTTATGTAAAAAACTAAGCACCCAAGCGTATGCGTTATATAGGCTTTCCAGTACAGTTAATGTTGACGCATTACTAACTGCTTATTATGGCTTAGTCGAATCCCATTTGAGATTTGGTATAATTTTTTGGGGTAACTCTACCAACAAAGAAATAGTTTTTAAAGGCCAAAAACGTTGCATTCGCTCTATGTTTAGATTACAAACTACTTATACGTGTAAAGGTATGTTCAGAAAGCATAAGGTTTTGACGCTTCCGTCATTATACATTTTGGAAACCGCTCTATTTGTGAAATGCAACCCTCATTTATTTGAGCGCATGGCTGATATATACGTGTGCAATCGCCGTGGTGGAAACCGTTTAGGCTTACATCCTTCGAAAACAGGATTGTTAAATAAAAGTTGTGTATGCATGGCCCCTAAAATTTACACCAAACTACCCAATAACTTGAAGCTTTTGAATAAGGACCTTTTTAAAAATAAACTTAAAGTAATCTTGGTCGACAAATGTTATTATAATGTGAAGGAATTTTTTGATGACAAATTTTGACATTTTTATATATAATTTAATGTGACATTGTTTCTTTTTTATCAATTATTATTATTTAATTATGACTTAATGGGATTGTGTCTGCATTTTGAATATTTGAATACAATTTGTTCGCTTTTAATGACATTTTTACACGCCGAATGTTGGCAGAACATGTTGATGCTAAAACTTTGTTGTCATCATTTATGAACACACATGTTTAGTAAATAAATATCTTTATCTTTATCTTATATTTTATGTTAAATGAATGGAATTTATCAAAATTCCCTGCCAGCTGTTATGTACTCTGAAGCGTACTACCTTAAAGTTAATGAAATCAGGAGTAACTTTGCAGAAATCCAACTTGGAAATTTGCGGAAACTTAATATAAGTGAATTTTATAAAATTATTTTACTTTACATTTCCGCTAAGCTACGCCGGTGCAGCCAACTTACAACACAAACCGTTGCGTTGAGTATTAGTTCAGGCAAATGCAGGATGCACCGTCCGCCTTCCCTCAATACGCATGCGGCACAGCTAATGCAATCATTAGTACCCAACACCAACGTGCAAAAAAACTTCGACGCGTTTCGCCATTACACGTGGCATCCTCAGGAGATATTGTCACCTCGGTGAAGCACAGATGAGTCGTTCGTAAAATTCAACTTATTACCCACCCACTACACCGGGTGCAAGAAAACTATGTACTACAGTGTAATATATACAAGACTAATTGTATATTAGTAACATATCTCCGGGTCAAATCCGATCAAGGCGGTCAATATCAAATTGTGACTTGGGGACATTGTCAAGTGTTTGCACAATACATAAAGGTATTCTACGTTCCTGCACTCTCTCATTATGTATTCGGTGAGACGGCAGATCCGCCATGTGACTGGAGAGAGACCAATCGCAGGACCAACGGCTTTACATGCGCACCGAGACATGAAGTTGTCATCACCACCAACTTCCTGACTCTGAGCTGTCTCCGAGTATTTTCAAATCAAAATACTATTTACTACAATTTATTTAAACACTCATTTTTAAAATATATTTGGGTATCTGTATAAAAGGCTATCAAGAACTTCTTACAAAGGGTGATAGAAAACCAGCATATTTAAGATCCTTTTATAAAATTCATGATTCAGTTAGTTAAGAAAGCTTTTGACAGAATGTTACAGTTTCTATGTTATAAATCTTATATATAAAATTCTCGTGTCACAATGTTCGTTCCCGTACTCCTCCGAAACGGCTTGACCGATTCTCATGAAATTTGTGAGCATATTGAGTAGGTCTGAGAATTGGCCTACATCTATTTTTCATACCCCTTTGTGGTAAGGGTTTTCCACCCTTAACATTTTTCCTTTAATTACGTGGCTGGGCGGGCGAGGATATATATATATATATATATATTATACCTACATGTATATGACGATTTCTCGAACACTACACCATAGTGGTCGAGAAATCGCCTACTACGCAGCGGGTTGCGGGTTCAATCCCAGCACAATACAAACATTTGTGTGCATGAACATGTCTGTTTGTATTGGTCTGGGTGTTTTCTATGTATATCATGTATGTATTTATAAACAAAAAGTATTTAAGTATTATATTCGTTGTCTAGCACCCATAACACAAGCTTTGAGTAGCTTACTTTGGGACTAGATGGCGATGTGTGGGAATGTCCAAAGGATATTTATTTAAGGAAAGGATATTTATTCATACTTATGAGCTCATATCACGAATCAACTCCAATGTAAATCACAAAATCATTTTCTGCTAAATGAAATGAACTTTTACCAAAACAACATACAGTCATTTCAACCTCCTCTTTGTTTGAAGTCGGTTGAATAAAGGCCTAAACATATTTTATATTGCTGCGCTTTCGGGTATGGTAATGCAAAAATAAATTCATATTTTGTTAGCGGAAGCTCTTCCGAGCCCATACTTGAAGGTTTAAAATATGAGAGTTGTTTTAGGGATCAGTGGCCAGATGTAAAAACAGTGCTGAAATTAGATTCATTCTTTCAGGAAAAGCTGTTTTAATTAAATACGTGGTTATTACTCGTTATTCACAACTCAAATACGAAAAGTGAACTTAGCGTTATGTTTGTAAAAGTTTTTTCACGCTATCTGATCGGCAAAGCTGAATTCGTGTTATGTAATGTTAACTTAGAGTGCCTCATCTCGGCTCACGCCTATACTTCTATCTACTATTACTTATGTTTACTTGGTTAAAAAAAAAATCATTACTCTACTCTACAAAAAAAAAACACCTTTCCTTATGTGACTTTTTTATTAATTTATATTTAATTTTTATGTCGTTTAAGTTTTCATATGACTTTTTCCGTAAGTGTTCTTCGCTTTTACTTACCTTTAATTCTGCTTAACTGGCTGGGTGGCCTGGGGACCTGTAGAACCTATTTCAGGTACCAGCCGCTCGCAAGATCTAGTATTACATTGTACTCGTCATACCTAATTAAGTTTCATACCAATGTTAAACATGTAATGCCTATTTTTGTGAAGGAAAATAAAAACACTTACTTATTATTGTCCAGTTACTGTTATCCAGTTGTTTTAGGAGTTATTTTTCAACAACAAAAATACTATGTGAAGTACAAGCGGAGACTATACAGAACCTAACTTAGCAAACCACTTCTCTCACCTAACATGACTTGCTCAGCCAAATCGGCTGTAGCGAGTGATTTCAGCCAAATTCGAGCGGATTATTTGATGTCACTATGTATCCGATAAATTCGCAAAAAGTTACTCACTGCATTAACAATCAGTTGCAGGATGGACTTACCTGTAAACAAATGTAAAATTGGTTATCAAATTGTAAAAAAACATAATGCACTATATTACTGGATTTTTTTAGAAAAAAACATAAAACATCGCTAGGTTCCGTTTAGTTCTGTAACCAATGCATCTTTTCTGAAGGTTTTTAACAATGTCAAAAAAAAAACACTTGGAGAAGTACATAGACCACCGGCACCGACGCGCTTTGCGTAGTTAGAAGTAACGCAGAAGTCTATGGATATGACCGTCCGGGAACTGAAGACCGGCAAGGTTAGACCGAGACTTTGCCTTCCCCTTAAAACTTGATTATTTACCGCAAACGACCTCCGTGGTGTAGTGGCTAAGCACGCTGGATTTCATGGCGTTGCCGCTCCGAGGTCCCGACAAACCTATCAGAGCAGCGACCCTAAAAAGAAATTGTTTAGTAAAGAGTTGATTTAGGACATTTTGGTGCATTTTGTTTTTTTTTTTTGTTTTGTAAAAAATAATTTTATTTGTTTTTTTTTAAATTTATTACAGGACAAGAAAGGGAGAGGGGGTAGCACCTTTCAGAGTCAAAACTTTGTTCTTTAAGAAGCTACCAATTACGTATCAAAAGTTCTGTCACCATAATCACTCAACTCCTAAGTGTTAAAGAGTTCCACCATCAGCTCAGCTCCACACAATGATCACTGTCAGACGTAACAACACGTCATCATTAAGATTCTATTACGAAAATACTATACGTGTTTTTCAAATTTGAGGGTTACCCCGATTACACCAAAATCTCATCATCAGGTCCCGGCTTGGCAACAATGGGACTAATTAAAAGGTATTTACACCAAAATCTCATCATCAGGTCCCGACTTGGCAACAATGGGACTAATTAAAAGGTACAACCTCTAGGTTGAATAAAAAATCCACAAATGACTGAGATATGAGATAGGTAACATACTCGTGTATACAAAAAAACTATAGGGGTTTCGTTTTTTGCCATTTGACTACGGAACCCTAAAAACAACATACAGTCGAATTTATAACGTCCTCATCTTTTAATGTCGGTTAAAAACAATACCTACTGGTATATTTACACAATTATTTATCAAGTAATAATATAAAGTCGCATCGAACTGTTGAAAGCTATCAATAACCTCTATTGTTTTGCCCAAGATATTATTTTTCGTACATTATGTTCTCTGCTCGGCTATCTCCATTCATTCCGTACCGACAATAAATCGCTTATCCCATAAATAAATGATAATCCACTCTTTCCGACCTTAATATGAAAATGTCACTCATTTCTCGCAATATAATAGATTACTGGGTGACGTCAACCTTTGCCGTTTCTACGCACATTAGAACCTAAAATAATATTAGTATAGTGGGTAGACTTTTAGCCCGTTAGTTTAAAAAAAATCATTTTTGTGAAACGCGTTGCAACGAGATAACTTGCAAAAAAAATATTATTACTATTACCTATTTTTTTTTGGGTTTTCTAAAGGGACACTCAAAGTAGCCAGTTGCTAACTATTCAGTAGGCCTCTACGAAGAGCGAAATTCTTCAATACGATTATCGCTTTTCGGATCTGAAACATTTATAGTATGGAATCCGTAATATGAAATACTTCAATTCCGCAAAACGATTAGTGTTTTGACGTATTTCGTTTGTTGTAGTAGACACCTAGGTGCTGGTGTAATAAATAAGTTATTAATCACACGGAACTAAAAACTATCATTCAATTTGATACTCGTATATGCTTAACTCAATATGTTATCGATTAAGTCCTTTTAAAACTCTTTTTTATTTACTTCGTTTCCTTTGGCCCTGTCCCGCCCTAAAAGTGAGTTTACACTTGAATCTAGACGTAGCCAGTCGTCAAGATCTTCCATTAACGAACTCGGAAACAATTACACTCTTCACTCTTATTTCCCAATCCGTCATGATTATAGCTATAAATAAGGTTCCATTTAGCACCCTTAAGCACTCCGGCCTAATGCACTCAAGACACTTTGACGGGCCCATAATTACGCCATTCACCGTAAATAAGTCTGCGGCATGATTCGTATTTTGTCATTGTTGTAAGGGCCTACGCTAAAATACAAAGTAAACTTGGTGATTTTTACTTTCTCTGACTAAGGCATTCCAAAATCTATGGTTTTAATAACAGAAAATTGTGTCAGTTAAGTAAATCAATCACTTATATGTAACTTTAGAATGGTTGGACCGATTTTCGTAATTTAAATTGACATTTACATAAATGATTACTGACAAATAGATGCCATTTTTAAACTAGGCGTATTGTGTTATATTTAATGAATATTCCTTATCTGACATTGGTCAAATCGACACTTAGGTACTAAAAATACATTCTACATTATGCACTTCTAAACTCGTACATTAAAAAAAATACTTTAAAGATATTTGAATTGCAGGCAACAACTAACTGTTTGGTGTTTTAAAACTTTGAAAATATAATATGTTTATTTTTACAAATTAAGTGGGAGTATAGTAACCTAACCACATAATAATGTAAATGTACTAAAACCCGTAAAATTGTTTCAAACGAGCGAAATACCGATTCAATATCATTAATATTTAATGTTTGGTCAAACAGTTCCGATTGGAAGTAATAATTGGTTCTGACAGGCATGCATGCTTAATTTTTTATTTAAAAATTGATTATTAAAATCGAGAACATTTTCAAAAGTAATTTTGGTATACCAAAAGTATATCGCTTCATATTTTCTCTGATCTGTAAATCAGCAAAAGGCACTTGCAGTAAACGATACATAAATGTACTAACAATAGGTTTGATTGCGCAAACATATAACAAGAGAAGTGATATTCATAACAGGAAACTTAGAAACACGAGTAAACTAGTTTACAATAGTTTGCCAAAGCTTCAGCATTATCACAATCAATGTGATGCCATGTGCGTCAAGATTTACAATGCTATTCCGAATGACATTAAAGACCTTCCCACTATTCGCTTTAAAAGAAATTTGGTAAAATGGCTTAGGGACAAGAACTTTTATAAGATTAGTGATATTTTTAAGCAATAATTATAATTACAAAATCAAATTGATATGAATAAAATCTATAGGGTACCCATTAATTATATTTGCATTCCATATATAAAGGTAAAACATGAGTGTTATATTCTTTCAATGTTATTTATACAATCTGCATATGCTGTTATGTTTTGGGCAAATAAACATTTTCATTTTTCATTTTCATAATGTTTACAGTACAAGGAAAGAAAATATTATCTTTGTTGACAGCCGTGCATATTAGCAATCGATGTCCGGTGGGTTGCAGCGTTTAATTGTTGTATTTGCGTGGTTCTTTAGCGCTCGACCAAATTGGAAAGCCCCACGATTTGTCCAGAGTCGGTAAAATATGTCACCTTTTTGCAATTAAAGTTGCTTTTTACAGCTTTAGAAGGAGTTATACATAACATATCAAAGGCAAGATTATTTGTAGATATTATTAGAACATTACTTATTCTTAATTTGTACTTATGTAGTATCAGTGAAATAAAGGTAACGAAGTGTATTATTGAATAAAAAGTAAACAAAACTCAACCACAAAATGGCTGCCTAAAATAAATTTTATTATTTATCTATCTATATATTATCCTACCTTATCTAAAATTTAGCCGCTGAACCGTCCCAAAAAATCCGTCACTTTTTTTCAAGTCACTGCCAACAA
Source organism: Pyrausta purpuralis (assembly GCA_963924145.1). Classification (NCBI taxonomy): domain Eukaryota; kingdom Metazoa; phylum Arthropoda; class Insecta; order Lepidoptera; family Crambidae; genus Pyrausta; species Pyrausta purpuralis. The sequence goes on from OZ001666.1 coordinate 21,398,402, forward strand.
AAAGCTAGGCGTTTAGCTTTTAATAGACTTACCGCTAAACGGGTTGACGCCATTTTGCTGACGCTCCCTGGCAGTGACTCGCGAAAATGGACTCTAATGGCTTAAATTAATGAGTGCTTTTACATCGCTGAATGTAACGGTGACAGGTCGGAAACAATTTTGTGGTGGTGGAATAAGCGTAGTAATATAGTATGATAATTATGGCAAGCATTTGAGAGACACTGATTGTAATGTGTCAACAGTGAGGAAAAATGACTCTGATCTCCATAAATCTTCAGAAAAGGATTTCCTTTTTACATATGAATATTCAGATATCATAAACGTAAAATAATTAAAGTTTATTGAATTAATTTTTAAATCTGACGAGTATTCCTGACATTTAGAGATCAACCATTCAAACAATTTCTTCAGCTTTTTGTGTAGTATCGATTTTTGTAATAAGGTGTGTAATGTCCTCTATGCTCGTAAGGCTCGTCCTCTTCTTGCTATTTCCATACTATTTCAGCTAATTCATATTTTTCCACCCCTTGGAAAAAAAAAACACAAAACATTCTAGTGACGTTTGTCGCGAACACTTTTAAGCCGTAAAAGTGATATATTGGGCGGCACTGAGCGACAGCTGGAACTAACTGCTGGGCCGAATGAAAAGTGTTGGAATTATTTATTGTACAGAGTTCTGGTACTAGCAGCCCAAAATATATAAAATAGTAGTTTTGGCAGTCTCTGGAAAGCGGACCGCCAATGAGAAGTTGAAAATTTGAGAAGCATTATGCTAATGGTAACTAAAATACAGCTGTATCAAACGAAAACCCGTAAGTGGCTAAGTCTTACGGCAAACTTAGGCCAGGTGTTAAAAAAAGGCTTTTTATAATTTTAATTTAGTTAATGACTGCAGGAGATTACAATAAAAATATATATAACAATTACATAACTCTATTATTAAGACACTATATTATGTAACTATCTGTAATTCTGTTTGTGTACTGAATAAAAAAAAAAACTGTGAAAGCACTCCGGGAGTGCCGGCAGAAGTGAAAACTTGAATATCAACGTTGTGCATTTTTGATTTTTTGGAATAGTTATTATCAATATAAAAGTATGTACAATCATTTTTGTGATAGAATACAATAATAATAATAATAATATAATATTTTTATAGAATACAATATTTATTTATTGCGCTATCGTACACAAACATTACAATTTATATTATATTAAATTACATTAAAAAGTTTATCTCTCAGAAAAATCAACTTACATCCAGAATTTCGATCAGCCCACGTGTCCTGACGCGAGTTTCACATTTTTCCCCCATCCCACAAAAGTGCTCAACGCCGCTAAAGAAGTTTTCACTTCAAAAAAAAGTCAAATAAAAAAAAAATGAATTAAATAAAAATAAATTCAATAAAAATCAATACTTTATAATATAACATATTCACTTCAACTTGGGTAAATTTTGGTTTTCACTTCATGCTTAATTCTTGGTAATGATATACTATTGCAATAACAATCTAGCCATTATTGATATGAGATAAGATATCAATACAGAAATAAGTTGTAGTCGACTCTAATAGAAAATGCTGGTAAAATTAAAACTGTTTTTTCAAAGAGGCATTTGATTGTAATCCGGTTCCATCTCAACTAATGACGACCTCCGTGATGTATAGTGGCTTAGCACGCTTGGTTTCATTCAAGGCGTCGCTCACCACTCCGAGATCCCGGGTTCGATTCCCGGTCGGGTCAAGACTGTAAAATAAGTAGTAGAACTTTTATATGCAGAAGAAGATGAAGATGATTTAATTTTGTTTTTATATTATTATTACAAATACAAAAACAAAACAAAGATTACTGATATAGATGAGTCTACGTCCGTAAAATAATAAGTAGACACGTGCGACCGCGACACCAAAAGTCTGGGGCAGCAACGGTCTGGCTGTCTTCTGTCGCGCGCCTCGGTCTCGCTCGCGAACTGATGCGCATAAATTGCATAGCATCAAGTGATGGTCGCGGTCTTCGGTTTTGGTCTCCGGTCACGGTCTCTTGCCTCTGTTGTGGCACGCACCCGAACCATTAATATAAATAAAATAAACTACCTTATAAATACAATACGTCATTATACTATACAATATGCAACTAAACATTAAACCCTAATCTTTTCCAGTCGGAGCGGCTCAGAGAAACATTAGCGCCACCTGGCGCTGAGGCAACGAACTAACGATTCAAAAATTACTCCAATCTGCATCACTTTTCTTGTTAATTTATTTCCTTGTTTTGAATGGCACTTTAATTGTATGGCTATTGAATGAAATAAAAAACTTTAAAGTCCAGGTATGTTTGGGAACCTAAATATTTGTAAATGACTTATAAGTTTTAAAGTTAGGTAACTTATTTGTTACATAAATAGACCAACTGACAATTTTGATGTCTATTATAGATAAGATGATAAAAGTGTTATTCATTTGTTAATAATGTATTTATTTGTTAATGTAGTTAATATTTATTTTTTAATGTTAAAGAATATAATATGGTTTAAATCACTTTATTTCAATAATTATCTATTTTTTTTCAAGCTAGACGGAAAATATTATAAAATAAAATCTATCAATATAAGTTTTTCTGACTTGACACACTTGAATTGACGTCGCGATATAGCAACTTGAATAGTGTGACCAATATACTCAGACAATTAGACAACTAGCGCCACCACACGCTTACAAGAAACAACGAGTTTTAGCTGTAACCACACGAGCGTGTTTAATCGGTCCGCAAAGAGGTTCTATCGTATTGAAAACCTTCGGTAATCTAGTACGGAGGTACACAAAAGAGGGCGCTACTAGCCAGCTGAAATAGTGTGAGTTTTCACCACCCTCCACTCGATGGCACTGTGCGATAGCATTTTCAGGAAACTTTAATTTTCAGATAGGTGGCGCTATGATCTTGCTGAAAAACAATTTCTTTCCTCTGTAAAGCACTGTGGCCAAACTCTAAAACATAAGAAATATAAAATTATTGGCATTTCGCGTTTATGATTTAAATTTTCTGGTTTTCTGCTACGTTAAATAACCTTTGAACTAACGTATCTTTTAAAAATTGTCCTCAATCCAAAACACCTATTTCTCTGCATTTCCAAGCAGTTGACTGGTAGAGAATGCCTTATGGCATTAGGTCCACCAATTGTAAAAAATACAGTGCAATAAAGTTTAAATAAATAAATAATTGTTTTTGTTAATGAATTTGATATATTCAACATTATATTTTAATCTTTGAGAACTAATGACGTTGACACCACAACACACATCACATACACACACAGTATGTGATGTGTGTTGTGATGTCCTCATTCGATAGACGCTCTTTTTCTTTCTTTTTGAAGTTTTATGAAGATCGTTAGCAACTTTTAACGCTATAACGTAAGATGTACTAGCATTTAAAATGTAGGTTCCACCTGTAAGCATGCGATGTTACATAGAACACTTGTTTTTAAAATCATTTACGCAGTAAACAAAAAGAAAAATAATACATTAGATCATCTATCAAAAATATTGCAAGGAAAACATGACAGCACCACAAATCATCGGAACCTCCGGTGGCCCGTGGTGAGGAAAAACCAGGAAAACGCTAGAAAACTATTTGTCACGGATTCAAAAGACTAATGATGAATTTTCAAATGATTCCCGGATATCTTCGGACGCTTCTTCTAAATGGAATTCGTTCGTATTGTGTAAGAGAGAGAGTGATCGAAGATTTTCTATGTAAGAGTAGATTATTCATTATGGGAATAAAGTTATGCCTTTCTGCACGGGCGCCATCTTGAGTCACTCGCTATATTCGTGATCGCTTTATCGGGAGTAAAAATTGAACCGACTAAATTGTATTAGTCGGTACAAGTTTTACTCCCGATCGTCAGTCAGCGAGGGAGGTAATAGCGAGGGATATAAGCTGACTCAAGACGAAGACAACTTTATTCCCGAGGTAAACACTCTTCTTTTCGCTTCCCTTTACAAGACAATAAAAATTTATAAGATTATCTACTGAGTTCATACTATTCACTTGAACGCAAGCAATGCACTGTATTGAATCATAAGTTCCCCACTCACATAAATACGATTCGATAAGTAAGTATTTTGATCTTAAAGCAACTGCCTATCCATCCTTTTCCCAAATGGCTTGGTTAAAAAATCAAAAAGATGATCTGTAACAATTTCTACAAAATCTTTTAGTTTCCATAATTAATAACATTCACAAAGACAAAACATTCATTTTGTTAATGAGATTGAATAATACCTTTCACACTATTTACATAACAATGTCATTGTTTTTTAATTTCTTACGAATAAAAGACAATGAAATATGGTCCCGTGGCATTAAGCCAACACTTTTTTTTCTTTTTTCCCATCGTGGCCATCTCGATTTTCTAATTATGACCTTTTGGTGCAACCTCGCGCACACTGCTGCGTTCATAATAAAAATTAAAAAAAAATTGCACTTCGGGAGTGCCGGCAGAAGTGAAAACTTGAATATCAACGTTGTGCATTTTTGATTTTTTGGGATAGTTAGGGAATAATTTTGAATGAATTGCTCTTATAATCAATATAAAAGTACTATCATTTTTGTGATAGAATACAATAATAATAATAATCATAATAATATAATATTTTTATAGAATACAATATTTTTTTATTGCGCTATCGTACACAAACATTACAATTTATATTATATTAAATTACATTAAAAAGTTTATCTCTCAGAAAAATCAACTTAAATCCATAATTTCGCCAACCGTCTTACGGTTTTTCGATCAGCCCACGTGTCCTGACGCGAGGTTCACATTTTTCCCCCATCCCACAAAAGTGCTCAACGCCGCTAAAGAAGTTTTCACTTCAAAAAAATGTTTACTGAAATTCATTGGTTCTGAGATACATCTTAGAACTAAAAATAATCACTAAGTGCATTCTCTTATTTACCTGAATGAGCTGGTCTTACAAATTTAAATCTCATGATAGGCCGCGATGGATTTTCATACTATATTTCAGCGCGTTAGCGGAGATAAGTCACTTTCAGACAACTTTATATGACGTTTCTGAGCATATTTTTAGTGCATGTTGATTTTGATGACGGTTATTACTTTTTTTTAATTATATTTATTTGTTATTTGCACCTGGTCCTTAGGAAGCTACAAATTACCTATCATAATTTCTGTCATTATATTCACTGAACTTCTAAGCGTTGTAGCGTGTTCTACCATCGGCTCAGCTACATACATACAGTCAATTTTATAACCTCCGCCTTTTTAAAAAAGAATAAGTACAAAATATAAAACGTCATCGTCTGAGGTCCGACGAGATAACGGGACATCATTGCCGGAATCGAATATCCGATTGAGTGGGTGTGGTCACAAAATCAGAGGTTGTTTTAAGTCTTTTAATAAGTTGACTAACTTGTTATTACGATTAAAACCGTTAAACTAACGTTTTAAACCGACCTTAAAAATAAGTAAATTTTTAATTTGACCGAATATGTTTATTGAAGATATGAGTTTGACTAAAGATTAGTGCCTTCTTATGGAAAGTCGCATAATTTTCAGTTATATACAAAACCTAAAGTTCTTTACAAAACACCTCATGCCTCAGGCATGCTTAAGAATAAGAAATAAATGTTTTATAAATAAAATACAATGATTTATGACGGGTATGGAAGTTTTATCTCACTTTTCCGTCCGCCATTTTTTCTTCTTCAAAAGTAGCGGCCATTAATTAAACCTTAAAAAACGATTTCTGACGTTATTTCACAAATAAAGTATTCTAAGACAAAACCTGTTTGATGTGTTTTCTTATGTCCTCGTGTCTTAAATCCATACGTGTCCTAGATGTGCGATAAGTGTTCAATCTATAAATAAAAACAAATACTCATCATATAATCCAGTATGGTTTTCTTTATTTAGTTTTCATACACACATACTTTGTCGCTTTATAAAATTTGCGAATATTTTATTACACAACAAACGAAAAATCGAGAGATTGACAGACAGAAAAGACTAAGACATTCGAATATCGTTTCGTATTCGTATCGTATCGTATTCGTTTGACGTCCCGTCTGGTGTAGTGGTCGAGAAATCGCTTACTACGAAGCGGGTTGCCGGATCGATCCCCGCACAATACAAACATTTGTGTGCATGAACATGTCTGTTTGTATTGGTCTGGGTGTTTTCTTCATATATGTATTTACAAACAAAAAGTATTTAAGTATTATATCCGTTGTCTGGCACCCATAACACAAGCTTTGAGTAGCTTACTTTGGGACTGAATGGCGATGTGTGGGAATGTCCATAGGATATTTATATATTATTATATATATATCAAAATGGACTATTTATATTACTTTTTCTCAGTTTGAATTCCAAAGAGTCGAAAGGATAAGACATAGAGATTTTACGCAAGGCGTCAAACCTCTACAGTTCTACCGGAATTTAAGGTTTACGCCATGGCATTTACTTACAAAAAACGAAATCGGTACCAAGTGACCTAGGCTCCATAGTAAAACTACTTAAGCCCTTAAAAAATCTTGTGAATTGCTGATGTATTACTCCTGAACTTGATCTTTTTAATTCAAAGACATACCACAATTTTTTTTTTACGAAAGTAAAATAACTAATCCAAAAAACATAAAGATCGCCGTTTTCCTAGCCCTCTAAAATGGCGGCTCTCATTCAGCTCCGGTTATTTAATTCCTAGACTGTTCAGCGCATTCGGTCTGATAAGCTAAGCAATGCTCAGTGACGGGCTTTAACATGACCTGGGGGTATTGAGGACTGGTAAATGGTTTTAGTAACAAGATACGACTTGGGATGTGGGTATATTGAAAGTATTAATGGGTTAGGTGACGTAAATCGTAAGCTTGTGTATCAAATATGAAGGTTTATTGCGTGAGAGGACGTTCTGCTGTGCCCCATAGCTCGATATTTTTTTATTTATTTTCAAATAGAACAAAGTTATAAAGTGGACTTGATAATTAACTACCAAGACTCTAGTCTTTAATTAACTATAATATAGTACGTAAAAAATCAGTCTTAATCCAGGGTATTAAACAATTGAAGTACAAATAAAAATTAATGCAAGGTATTAAATTAATATGGATTGAGGAAATAAAAACAATTCTACTTAAAAGTACTTAAAATCTGCAAAAAGACTCTTGCCCCAACGCAAAGGTATGTTTACTAAAACGAAAACCGGGTAAAAATGGCTTCCACTCAGCATTTCTGAAGAAATGTGGTAAGTGGTAATGCTAGCCATTGAGGCACAAAGTAATAACAAGCAAAAGGATCATTACACTACATGATTATTTGAAAAAAAAGCTAACGATTTCACTTGCGTTCTTTATCAACACGATAGCTCTCTATGTTAGAGCATGGCATGGGTACGCCGAGGTGCGAGCTAATGCTAAGACGAAAATTACGTAGGTGCTAAAAGTGATTTTCGGGTTTAAGCACCACATGTCCCTACCACCTTAACCTGGATTCTCGAACCTTCTCGGCAACAGGACCAACCTTGAAGGTGCTCCATATGTGCTCAATTTGGACTTTATCTTTTAGGGTAACTGCTCCTGACCATCGGAGCATGCAAATTACAGCAGTGCAAAGTTTTTAGTAATGGGTTTTTTCATAGCCCACGTTTCGTTGCCGTACAGTAAAACAGGTCTAACGGCAGTTATGTAGACTTTGCATTTGGTCTTTACTGGCATTTTTGGATCGTATAGGACACCAGTCAGTTCTAAAGACATAAGTATTGTAATTTAATGGATTGTGTACTAGTTCCATGAGATAAATGAGCGATATTCTACCATTTTGTATTTCAAAAATTGCAATAACATAAAGCTCGAAATAAAAGGGTATGACCATGTGAACTGATTTAGCTACCAGCTAATCAACAAATTGTCTCGAAGAGTGGTGAAATTCACTCAGATTTTAATTGTGTTAAGGTATTGGGCCTTACTGGCCCTGTGTGTATTGTGGTAAGACATCTCTAGCTTTCGCTATTTCGTGGAGGCTACGTCGGGGGAAATATGAAAACTGTTTTACGGATAGAAATAACTAAACAGATAAAGGGGCGAGAGCGAAATTTTGACATCTCATGTCGAAATTACGTCAAAACTTTGACTAAAATTGGTATAACTCAAAGTAATATAACAACAAATTGTAAGCTGGAATACATTTTTATCTTAAATTCTCGTATTTTTATAATAGTTTAGCTCATTTGCTTTCTTTGTAATATTGTCAATTGGTTAAGATTCCAAAGAATTACAAAAAAGGATATTTATAACACTGCCCCTATTAAAAATTACAAGTTTCCAAAATAGAAAAATACAGACTAAAAGAATATTTCTACAGTTAACCTTTGCCCGCCAAATAAAATCACGAATAACAAATTGCCGCACAGATGACACCTGTCGACGTAATGTGGCGCGTCATTATCTGTCGCCGTGCGTAATAAATGACAGCTAGTGTTGTCGCCGAATCGCGAACGTCGTAGTGTAGTCTTTGGACAAAAATAATAACATTAAAAAAAACCGGCCAAGTGCGAGTCGGACTCGCGCACTGAGGGTTCCGTGCCAACTTTAACTTAATGAGGGAATCCAATTACTTCTACTTAGTAAAATACCACAATATTTTGTTGACTACAAATATAACATTGTTTTTCATAGTGTTTGTATGAAGTACAAAGTTATGTTTGCGGTTGTTGAAAATGTGCTATATCTCAAAAACTACTTGTTCGATCCTGTCCAAACCAATTTTCGTTGAAAGTATTTATTAAGATCTACATCACATATTTTTTTCAAAATTTACACTTGCTTGGTTTAGAAATTAGATGGGGGGGACGCCCATTTTACCACTTTGGAAGCGTCTAGCTATGAAACGTTAGACTTTAAAAGAAAACGGTTTTAAGAACCTCTATGTTATTTTAAAAGACCTATCTATAGACACCACACACGCATAGGCTTGACAAAAAATTTTTTTTTTGGTTTTAGTTTCATGTATGAGAGCCCCCCCTTAAATGACATTATTTTTTATTTTTTGTATAAGAATCGGTAAGCGGTTAACAAAATACATCTTCCTACCAAATTTCAATTGTGTAATGCTTATAGTTACAGAATAAAAAGGGTGTGACATACGGACGGACAGACAGACAGACAGACAGACAGACAGACAGACAGACAGACAGACAGACAGACAGACAGACAGACGGACAGACAGACAGACAGACAGACAGACTTGACGAAACTATAAGGGTTCCGTTTTTTGCCATTCGGCTACGGAACCCTAAAAATCAACATGTACTTCGATAAATTACGGATTTTTAACCTATGTCCATTTTCAAGTAACGTAAATACATTCGGTCATAGTAAGATTCTAACGTAATGCACTCGTCATCTACATTAACGAATAGAGACGATTTAGGTGTTCACTCATTTACATTATTATATATTCTTTATTGCACAAACAAAAGTAGCACAAATGGCGGACTTAATGCTTTAAAGAATTTTCTACATGTCAACCATTGGGTAAGGCAGAAACAGTTGAGGCAGCGTAAAAAAAACATAAATAATAATGAACTACATACACCTACATTAATATGTTGAACAGATGTTTTGTTAATTATTTTCATTGAGAATAAGATTGCGTATAGACTTTTTGTACACATGTGTTTTATTAACCCATTATTACCCGTAATAATTTCTTACACAGGGTGACTTTTTATCAGTACCAAAATTTTGTGTAAAGACAACTGATGAATATGAACAACTTTTACTATAGGGGCAATTGTAAAATCGAGAAAAAAAAATTAGCTGTTCAATACAAAAGTTCAATTTGGTCCCCAGATAATATAATACTAACTATTTTGGTCGCAGTCAAAATGTATGGAACAGCCGTTTTTTTTTCTCGATTTCACTAATGCCCCCATAGTAAAAGTTGTTCATATTCATCAGTGGAGTCTTTACACAAAATTTCGGTACTGATAAAAAGTCACCCTGTATATTAGCGAAATTTCTTATATGTCTTATCAACCTGGATCAATTAATGATCCAGGTTGATAAGACGTGAAATTGAACAAAAATAAAAGTAAAGAAAAATTATAAAATGTGTTGAGTTTTATTGACGGCTGCTTTTGAAAACCAAATACATTTTATTTGGTATCGAAGTGTCATACTCCGTTAATTTTACTTGCATGTTTTATGAAAAAAAAAAAATATTGCTATCTTTATGTCAAACTAGCGAACTTTGTTACGCCCCGAGCCCCGTCCCGCCCCGGGCCGATCCCACCCAGCCCCGTAATTTAATAGTTAGGCAGTCCCAGCAAACATTGTTTCGCCCCGGCCCCATCCTGGCCCAGCCCTGTTCCCGTCTATCGTCCCGGGATAAACAGTATTTTATGTCCTTTTCCTGATTCAAAGCTACCTCCCACCAATTTTCAGCCAAATCGGTTTAGCCTTTCTTGAGGTATAAATAGTGTAACTAAAACGACTTTCTTTTATCCAGAGGGTTGTTTTGGTCAGTGACATCCTACTCTGGGATGATAAAGTGAGTTATTCTTATTTTTCTTTAAATCTTAAAATTATATCCAAGTTTTATAAAAGAAAACCTTTTCACAACATTTTTTAAAAAAAAGACGAATGGAGAACCTCGCACCATCGCGTATCTACGAATACTACGCCTTAGCTAGTAAGCTACGAAGAGGGGATCTGGTGTTGGAAGTTTGACTCGCTCGCTATCGCAATAAAAAAATGATTTCCTTTGTGTTTTCCCTTTTTTTTTTGAATCAGTATCGTTTGTACAACCCCTGAATCGCTCATCGCTGAACAAAACAACACCTTGTACATGAAGATATTCGTAGCTTAATCCAAAAACTTTTAATTATTAGGCTACACAGGCTTGGAACGGACTTAGCCAAACGTCACTAAACCCCCGTTCTCAGGAGGATTAATGTACATACGAGGGTCAAACTGAAAGTTCTTAGAAAATCAAAAACTGATTACATTAGCCAGTTATTAGTTTTATTATATCTTTTCAAAATATTGTCCATTGACGTCAATACACCGCTGCATGCGATGGAACCACTGGGAAAAGCACTTTGCCCACTCGTCCTTAGGGGTCTCTTCAATGGCATCGCGATACGCAGCCACCGCTTCTTCAGCATTCATAAACCGCTTTCCTTTAAGTTTTTCTTTAATTTTTGGAAATAAATAAAAATCACAAGGCGCGAGGTCGGGGCTATACGGCGGGTGACCCAGTAATTCAACGTTTGATGTCGCCAAATAGTCGATCGTTCGCTTGGCGGTGTGCGACGAGGCGTTGTCGTGGTGAAGGAGGATCCTACTGCGAGGTCGTTTTTCTCGAACTTTTTCCAAGACAAGTGGCAAACAATTGGTAGTGTACCATTCTGCAGAAACTGTTTTTTGATCCTCTAACACAATTGTTGCGAAATGACCTATCCTTCCAAAGAACGAGGCCACCATTTTTTTTCCCGCACTTCGATCTCTCTTCACTTTAGTTGGCAACTCCTCGAAAGGAAACACCCACTGAGCAGATTGTCTTTTGGTTTCAGGATCATAACAGTAAATCCAGCTTTCGTCACCTGTTAGTATGTCGAACACAGCATTTGAGTCACCTCCGTTAAATCTTTCAATCATTTTACGGCACCAATCCACACGATGGAGTTTTTGAGCCTTAGTCAAATTATGAGGTATCCACCGGGCGCAAAGCTTCCTGACCGCTAAATGTTCGTGGAGGATTTTGTGCACTTGACTCATACCGATGCCTAAGCTTGTCCGAATCTGCTGATAGGTCACTCTTTTGTCAGTCTCTATCATACGCCGCACAACACAGATGTTATTTTCAGTCGTCGCCGTAGAAGGCCGTCCCTCACGTACATCATCAGTGAGATTAGTGCGACCACGTTTAAACTCATTAAACCAGTTGTAAACAGTCGCACGAGATGGGGCTTCATCGTGAAAGGCCAATCGTAGTCTATCATAACTTTCTTGTTGACTTAAATGACATCGAAAGTCATAAAAAATCATTGCACGAAAATTTTCTCGTGTTAAATTCATGTTGACGTGACACAGACAATTTTCAATTTGCCGCCAAATCGTAAAACAAATGACAAATGAATGAAATATATACTCAGTAATATTGGCAAAGAGTTCTATTTTCAAATTTTAGAATTTTTTTTTTATTATATTGTTTATAAGTGGCCAGTTCTAAAAACTTTCAGTTTGACCCTCGTAAATCCTAATGGAAAAAGTTAAATCGAATACGGCATAGTTACCGATCGCCTGTGGTGTGAGTAATGTTCGCGATACATGTGGTATTAGAAAATACGCTTCACCGAGTCTTTGACTTGGGATTTGAATACACGATTCAAATGGAGGTATTCGTTTCAATCAAGGTGTAAGGTAGTTACTTATAAACCAACAAGGTTTCTTATACTAAGTAATAACTAATCAGGAAATTAGTTGTCTGTATGACAAGTTTCAAAAGTGTACAAATCTTCCAAAGGTTATGCAACGTAAGATCAAAACAAATCCTTTTTAGGGTTCCGTAGCCGAATGGCAAAAAACGGAACCCTTATAGTTTCGTCAAGTCTGTCTATCTGTCTGTCCGTCCGTATGTCACAGACATTTTATTCTGTAACTATAAGCATCACACTGTTGAAATTTGGTAGGAGTATGTATCGTATTAACCGCTTTACGATTCTCATACAAAAAAATAAAAAATAATGTCATTTAAGGGGGGGGGGCTCCCATACTTGCAACTAAAACAAAAAAAATTTTTAGTCCAACCTATACGTGTGGGGCGTCTATGGATAGGTCTTTTAAAATGACATAGATGTTTCTAAAACCATTTGCTTTTTAAGTCTACCGTTTCATTGATAGACGCTTCCAAAGTAGTAAAATGGGCGTCCCCCCCATCTAACTTCTAAACTAAGCGAGTGTAAATTTTGAAAAAAATATATAATGTAGATCTTAACAAATACTTTCAACGAAAATTGGTTCGGACGGGATCAAACGAGAAGTTTTTGAGATATAGCACATTTTCAACAACCGCAAACATAACTTTGTACTTCATACAAACACTATGAAAATCAAGGTTATATTTGCTGTCAACAAAATATTGTGGTATTTGACCTAAGTGGAAGTAAGTGGATTCCCTAATTTAGTTAAAGCTGTCACGGAACCGTCAGTGCGCGAGCCCGACTAGCACTTAGCCGGTTTTTAACTTTTCATTTCGACCGTATAGTTTTGGTTGAATAAAGAATATATTTCCACTGTTCCATGCTATACCATGACATTGCCAACACCGTGCTAGGAACGTGTCAGGCACAAAAAGCAACACGATACGCTCTACCTTGCCAGCTGAACGGATTGACGGCGTTCTGTCTCACCGTTATATGTATTAAGCGAGAGCGAGAACGAGCGATAACATATTTTGCCGGTGCCAACACGTTCCGTGCATGGCACGCTACGGTTTTGGTCAATGACGAACGGTCCAGTGGGCAAGGTGCCATAGTTTTAAATTCAAATCACGGTCATGTTTAAATGCTACGGTCTGCTGGGCGCAAAGAGCTTTAACATTTATGAATAGATATTCTATGATGGTTAATCGACTTTTTTCTAAATATTAGACAGGCCCTGTACATAAACCCTCCTAAATCTTAAATACCTTCTCACATTGAAATACTTTTAAACTTTCGCGTTGCATTTAAAGTACACTTATATATACGGGAATTATCTTTAAAGTTTTACTAAAATAATTAGTGGTGACTGAGTTTGTTCCGGCGTTTCTTCTCAGCACTTGCTATATTGTCTGTGTCTTGTCTCGAAGCGCTAGTAGGGCCAAAAGATAAGGAGACACGTTCTAGTAGGCCATAATTGATTGATATAACACTAATTATTGACGTTCATAGGTGGCATTTTGTGTCCTCAATCGAATAAATTATTTTAGATTTTTGACTTTGACTCGAAAGCTAAACTTCACAGTTTGCAAGAATGTCTAAAAAGATTCGTTAAAGTTGCGCATTAAACTTTGCGTAAGGAACATAACCATGTTTGCTTGTAAATCTAGATTTAAGGTCGAAACTTGGTAGAGATTTAAAATTTATGTCCTTAATGAACTGATAGCTCCGCAATGCGGTCTGAACCCTCATCTTATTTCTTACTGCCCCAATAATTTCAACTTGGTATATGAATAAATATTGTAAATAAAATTATTTAATAACGTCATTTTCTTTTCGGGTGCTAGAATTCTTCAGATTTACCAGGCCACTCTGGAGCATACAATTTAAATAAATAAACAAGGATGTCATTTTTTTTATTAAGTTGACAAACTTGGGAAAAGCTGTTTTAAGCCAGATATGATCTTAAGGCTACATCGTCAGTAACATCGAATGAGATTGCTAAATGACTGATATAATAAATTAAATACTTGAGAAATACATTTTTTTCGACAACAAACACTTAAAATGTATGTACATTTTTAAATGTTTACTTTATGTGAATGTGATCATAAATAGTCTGTAAAAACAAAACATACTCTGCTTGAAATCTCCGTAATGTAATTTCACAACATCATGTAAAATATTTAACTTTTATATGAGTCTGTGTAGAGTACAAACAAGCCTGATGAAAAATTGCTACACATTCCTTTTTCTTGTTTCTCATTTATTAGGTTTGTTTAATCCTTATAAAAATCAAGTGTTGAAACAGATAAACTCAACAAGAGAATACTTATATAGTAACCCATTAATGCTCGCTAAAGAGGGTGCAAAAATAAAATATAGATAACATTTCCGTAGCCGAAATTCCACTCGGAATCAATTGAGCTAAAAGGAACCGGTAGCGGCAGGGTAACCATGAGTTGTTTTTTTAGGGAAACACAGGACTAAAAAATAGCGTAATGAATTTTAAAATAAAGCCTACAGGGTTTAAAAATATTGAACATTGGCGGCAACTTTGGGGGAATATTTAACAACTTGGTATAATTTACTTGCTTGTTGGAAATATTGATCTATGATTCTGCTAAAATATTGTTAGTTTGGCGATAATATTAATGAAAAAGCTTACCCAACCTAGGCCCAGAATATGAATGGAAGAGATTAATAGTGTAAAATTTTAGATTCTGTATACATTGCACGATATTTAGACATCACATCATATTTGTTTGTCGACCTATATCTAAACCTAGACCTCATCCAAACTTGACATCGGGTGCGATCGAGATAAAATATCTGTTTAGCCGTGAATTTAAAAAACAAACAGAGTAAAACTCGCTTTGAAAAAGCTTATTTGTCGCTGATGAAGCTATTTGAGTAAACTTACCTATATCCTAGAAATCCACAAAAATATGACCTCCTACAAACTTCGTAGCCTTTGTAATAACTTCAGCGAGAGCCGAGAAGATTGTAGCCCAGCCATCCGCACTCACCTTGATACTTCATTCTTGGTAGAACAAGGAATGTCTTCTTATTGTACTTAGTTGAAACTATTTTAGTTAGGAGCATATATGAGGCACTGCAGTTGGATGGAATGTAGTGTTAGATTTAAGATGAATCCAAACATAAAGTATTATGAAAGGCATTATAGAAGGCAAATTAATTAAATTAAATATACATAGATTCATTATACATGATGTACAAAAAGTCAAGGTCAAGGAACCGGCTGACAGGCTAAGCCACTACAGTCACTTGGAATAATAATTCTAACGTGTACTTTTTGAGTTATAGACTTTTGAAAAAAAACAACAACTTGCAATGTTTTTGCTACGGTGGACACAAATATTAACTCTATTAGATACTTTTTGCACTGTAAATCTAAATAGCCCTTCTGTTTTTGTCTGTCGCATTTTTTATTTTATGATATTTTTAAGGCCAACCAAGAATTCAAACTTATTTCAAGGCCCAAATTTAACTCACGGTATCGAAAAAATGTGGAGGGACTACTACAGCAACTTTCTTCAAAAGATTTACTTAAAAATTAGAAAGTCCGTAGCTAAAAAGTACATAACTTAGAATTTCATTTTATTTTTCAAGTGATTGTCATAAACTAGTCTATCACACGAATTCGGCCTGACCTTATCTTTCTGACAACCTGTATATTAAACATTATTCTTTGAATGCCACTAAAATAATAGAAAAGTTTTGTCTCCTCCGGTTCAAATATTTTTATAACCAATTTATAATAATTAATTTTGATAAGGACTTTCGTTTTAACAGCTTTACATTGAGCTTCGAAAAAAGGGGTGGTACTTGAACAAGTATTTAACAAAAGATAATCGAAAATAAAGGTCTTAAACCATTAAAAAAAGTAATGTTACTTTTGTCCCGGAATGTTCCTAGTAATATACCTTTTTGAATAATTCACCTGAAAATGACGCGCAAAACAGTTTTGCGAAGCTTCTCAAAATGTGCTCCGCTCCGTACAAGTTCGGATCTGTATACTGCAATTTCAAAGTTACATTTTTCATGTGTCGCTCTCTCAACCAATCTAAAAGCGATTTGGCAGGCAGACGTACTCAACATATTTTTCTTCTGTTTGGTATGTTTGTGCGGTAACGTGACGAAAAGTTTTGCGAAGTTTTATTGGGGCCTAAAAAAGCTATTTCATTTTTTTACGACTTCAAAAACAGGAGTTAAATAATTCAATGTGTATGTATGTGATATTGTTGGAATTTGATATTATTTGGGTATGATTTGATCTATATAGTATAAAGGCGTGCATACACGTGTGCAAAATTCCGTAAGAGTATGTATGTTTGTCCATTGATTTTTCGAAAACAAGAAGTCATAGTGTTTAATTTAACGTTTATTTCTTTTAAAAGTAACTTATATTCTTTTCGTCTGTCGCACCGCCCACAATCATTTCTGCAAGGCTCAAAGGTATGACTGGTAGAGGATGCCATATGGCGTTAAGTCCGCCTTTTTTACAAATTTTTGGTTGTCCTATGATACTTTTTAAGTCAAAATAATTATATTTTAACTTAGATAAGGTGACAATCAAAATCGGTTCAGTAGTTTTTTTAAATATGGTTAATGAACTAAAAATCATGAAATAAAAAACCTTCAGTTCAGCCTTCATGAAAATGTAGACTGTTGGTGTAGGTAAGATAGACATCATGCACCGACTCTGTTTCTCCTTAACAAACGCATTACTTTAAGCTTTCTAGACAGTTTTTAGAAAACGGTTTAATTTTAAAATGCACAAAATAGTAATGAAATTACATAAACTTTATTTGAATAGTTTTGTAAATCAGCAGGCTTACTACACAAAAATAAAAACAAAAATAAAGAAGAATAAGACCACAAAAATAAAGAAAACCATTCTAGACCGATATAAAATAGCCTTAGAATATTATCTTCCTGTTAGCACTCCCTTAGGAGAAACGATAGCACATCTTACTAAGACTTCGGAAATAATCGTATTCCTGGGTTTTATACTTAACAACACGCTTTCTTAAAACCATTTTTAAGGAACGGTACATCTGTTGGTAAAACTCAATCAAATTTATTGGTTTTTCGCACTTAGTTCATGGTAATAAAAATCATATCGTTAAAAAAATATACTTAAAAGCTTGAAATATCGCATTCGTCTTCTACTTAGAACAAACTCATTCTTTTGAGATGTTGCATGATGTGTGCTATGAAGCTTGGTACTAAACTAACCAACACAAACAGTCTACACACATCATGCACCGACTTCATTTGAATGCGTTTCTCCTAAATAGAAGACAAATGGTTTATTTTAAGTTTTTTGAAAGCGGTTTAATTTTGAAAATAATTGTTTTATTTTATATTTCTATGCAGATATTGTACTAGCTAAAATCAATTTTATTATGATATGAGTAACCCTAGACATTTATTCGAACGAATATGATAATATTATTATTTAATTAAAAAATAATTATAGTAATAATTAAATTATATTATTAATTATCATGTTTTTTTTTCGATGTTTAATTTTAATTTTATTTAATTTATTCAAAATAATCTACTTAAAGCCTCACCATCTGGTCTAGGTGATGTATCAAATACATCACCTAGACCAGAGACAATATAAAAATTTAGATTTATTTATGGGCCAGACCAGGGATCGAGCCCGGGACCATGAAAATGGAGACATGTTGTAAACCGACGTGGTCGTCATTTCCTTTTGAAAAAGTAAGATTGAGGAGCATTAAAAAATGTTTTTGTATAATACTATAAGTTGCGCCGAGCAACTTAGAGCAAAATGCCACTGAAACTAGTGGAAAGATTCAAACTTAATTTCTAAATTAGTTCCATGCAAGAAATTGCTAAGATTTACTCAGTGCGGAATTTAAATATCACAATATCAAGTTTTGATAGGATAGTGGTGCAATTTCCTAGGATTTTGAGCGTACTTTTATTGACTGTTACCGCGATGTCATTGGCAACTTCATTGATGATTTTTCTCCGCACCTAAGTTTTCTTGATAATTGAGCCACTTAAACACGATCCAACCGTAACTTTCTGAGATTAGCGCATTTAAATATATAAAAACTTTTACTTTTAGGTACATATACGAAGTAGGTACACGGTGGAGCAGGCAGGGCCGAAAAACGTTATTAAAATAACGTTTTTAATACGTTAGAAACGGTTCCTTGCATAGTCTGTACAACATTTTGTTCGGAACAAAAACGAAATAAGGACGTCTTGTGAGAACGTGCAAAAACGGTTTATTCAAAGGAATCAAAGGATAAACTTAAAAAAGCCTATCTCCACATCCGTAAAATTACAACTGGGCTGGCTGCGAATTATTTTATTTGTATTTCAGAACTGAAAAAATTGAAAAAAAAACGGTTAAAATATTTTATTAAACAAGAACTATTTAAAATTTCGTTCTCTTTAACAACGTTTTTATGATGATTCAGTTCGAACAAATACGTTTATGCGTAACCTAATGCGTTTTTAAGGTGTTAAAATATAACTTTATCCGAGCCCGGTGAGTTGGATCACGCAAAAGAAGCCTTTTCACTTTATTCTTGTCGTTGACTTAAGATAGTTTAGTCGCGATCAAGTCTACTTAAAAGGAATCTGATAATTTGAATGTGACCAAGGATACTCAGTATTATCGCGGTATTCTGAAGTATTATTTAAAAGCGTGTAACAAAGCAAACAAAGCCCGCATTGCGGCTTGAAACACGAGGACTCCCGAGAGCTCTTGTCTCCTGTTGTTAGCACAGTAGGGTTGCCAATCGTTTTGTTTAATTAACTGATTTTGTTAAATTTCATTATAAAAATATTTATGGATAATAAAACCGTGTTCGTAGAATAAAGGACGCCATAGCTAAAATAAGGCACGCTGGATCTAAAGAGAGGAATAAAAAAGTTAAGTCATTTATTTTGCATGTGGATTTGAGGGCTCATTTGAACACACATACATCACACGTGCTATCATTGTGTGCTAATGTTTGTTGATATAATCATTTTACTGGCGGTCCTCCGCGAAATTTCAGATTTACGATAAAATATTTCAACGCAGAAAACATATTTTTACTGTCAGTAAGAGCCCAGCAACCATTAGGTTATTGCAAGTGCGCGTTGAACTTAAGCATTATTTTGGCGAAGAGTTATTTTAAAACTGTGATAGTTTCTAAGATACTTATTGAAATCATATGATGTAAAGGGAAATTTTGTTCAAAATGAAATAGGCTCGTGATGATAAATATATGCTCGTGTTTATCATCATTAGGCCTTATTCATCTTGACAGATGATTTAAACAGCGCCTACGCGAACGATATTTTACGGCACACGTAATGAAAGTCCGTTGTGACGAAACCCTCTGCACGAGCAACAGTATTTGTTTCCGAGATCAACAACATTTGTTCCCGTTTTTGGGCCAGAATTTGAAACCAGGCTGTATCATGGGCATCACAGCCCTCGAAGATGGCATTTCTCCACTCATCGCGGTCGGTAACCAGATCCTCCCATGTGTCGGATTCGATATTGAATGCGATCATGTCACGTTTTGCGCAGTCTTTGAATCGCAGTATGGAACGTCTAACGCTTCGAGAAAGCGACTTGACTTAACATGGTCTGTCTGACCTAAAGGTACGTCTGGGAGAGAATGTTTTTATCATTAAGTCCACTCTTTTTACACTGTTATTTGTACAGTAAAGTTTTTAAAGAAATAAAAAGTTTGTAGTTAGGAAACCATTTAAAAGAGAGATATATGCTGTCGCGGACTTTTTTGTAGAACTTTTAAAGCGGAAAAATCTCGACTTACACGATTTTTGAGAATCTCTATTCTAGTGCTGATGACTTTGTCGTGGACGATACTGTGATATGGCAAGTAAACGCCGCCATTAAATAAGCGTTCCCCTGTTGTTGGGTAGCAGCAACATCAGTACTTGCACAAGGCTGAAGATAAAGTGTATCAGGAAAAGCTTTCGAATAATTTTTGGGTATTAAGAGGCGGGAAACCTTAACTGCGGTGGAAAGCAAGAGAGAAACCACCCCACTATTTTCCTTAATTTGGAGATTATGGTTTCTTTTCTAAATCTTGATATTAGTTTTTTTTTAAAAATGATGTTGGCTTCCTTCATAAAGATCAATAGAATGCTGTTTTTCAATCGTGGCAACCCTACCGCCATCTTTTCTCTCACGCTTTGTAACGGAAGCAGCTCTCTAGCAGGTTTTCCACATCGCTTGTTGGTATTAAGTTCTAGCCTGTCCGGTGCTGACATTGTTCCTATCGAACTAATGATGAAGAAAACCGTAGAATTCAAAACAAAACACGCTAAGGCTGATTACAATTCGCGCACCGAGGACTCAATTTAACAATTCTATTTATTTTTATTAGATTAAAACGGAAAATACGACCTTTTTGACGGGTGTTGTAAATGTTACGTGGTTTATCCTAAGTGGTTTCTTATCAATCTTAAAAGAAAAAAAAAATATACACTTTGAAAGTCAAAAATATTGAAAACAATGATCATATTTACATCTTGGGAAACAATCACAACATTTTCATGTTAATGAAAAAAAAGAAAAAAGGAATTAAGGTCACAATCATTTTTTTTAATCGGTCGTAATCAAAATTTATTCATCGAATTGCAAACTAATCTTAGTTTGAATTGACGGTCTCATCAGTTGTCTATTTTATGATCATACGTATTATTTTCATACATATTCTGGGTTGATTAAATATTATTCCTACACACATAGCACAAGAGTACAAATTACGACATTTAAACATACTTCTTAGAGTAGTTTGAAATAAAGCAGTCGCGCCAAGCTACAAGATAAATTTTGGCGTAGCCAAATTTGCATGTTTATACGTCTGAACAAGAAAACTACATTTTGGGGAAACGACACTGTAGATTTAAAACTTTAACTAGAGGCTGCATACAAGATAAGAAACGCTGAGGACTTCTCGACAAATAATGTAATTTTCTTTCTTTGATATATTTATAATTTTTATTACTTTGTCGCCTTCAAAAAAATAGTGACACTTTTTGCGAGGATCTCAGTATTTCTTATTTGGGACCATTTTATGAAGATTATATATATAAATATCGGACACCAATCACTTACAGTAATCTGATCCCAAAGTAGCTAATCTTTGCTTATATAATGTTGTTGTTTAGTTTAAGTTACATACATACCTGTATACTAAGGGAGATTCGCACTAGCAGTTAACCACGAAAGTGGTTTGCGAGGCAATGAAGTTAAATTGATATTGTTAAATTAAAAATAAATAATAAATAAACAAACAATAAACTTGTGTTATGGAAATCAGACACAACGGTGGCACCACAAAATCCAAACCCGAGACAATATAGAAAATTTTAAGCCCTGAACTAACGTTTATTTCTTATAATATTGAAACCTATAGTAGATAATACTTCAGTGTCGGAAGACAAAAGTCTTAACTGAATGAGTTACCAGTGATGATGGCATACGGATCCGAAACATGGTCTCGTACTATAAACCTTATAATGAAGCTCAAAAACACACAGCGACCAATGGAATAGGCTTTGCTCGGTGATTCTCTACAATATCGATTATGAAATGAGGAGATACATACAACAAAGGTAGTTGACATAGCCCTGAGAATCGGTAAGCTCAAGTGGTAATGGACAGGGCAAACAACGCGAAGAACTGATGGCTGTTGGGACAGAAAAGCAGCGTAGGACGTCAACCGACATGATGGACAGACGACCGGGTACAGATGGCAGGACCAAACTGGATGCAGACCGCTTGTGATCGGTCGCTGTAAAAAACCGTGGGGGAGGCCTATGTCTAGCAGCGGACGTTCTTTGGCTAATAATGATGATGATAGTGGATAATATTAAAATAACTGAACTGAACAAAACTAAAATAAAGTATTAGTTTTTTGGTGAGCAATAAGTAGAATTTAACTATCTAACCTATACCAATCCGTGTATGTTCATCAGAGTACAATGTGCCTTGGGCTATAAAACTGCATAAATTTCAATCCAAATGTTGTAACTGCTGTATATTTATACTTGCAATTTACAGAACATGACCGATGCGATATTAGTCAGATATAATATGTGAAACTCATGGTTTTTTTAATTTAAAAAAAAAACTTTAACTTAAAAGACTACACCTTTTTAAATTCAATCTGCCAGAAATATTCTTAAGTAGTTACGTTAAACAAATTCAACTCGATTCAGACGTAGAATTAACAAGATTTGGCTAAAAACTTTTATCGTTGAGTAAAGTTAGCAATGACAGCTTCAAAACTTGGAGGCTGTTTGTTCGAGCTAAATCAGATTGTGGGATGTAACAGTGGATCGTAGAACAAAGATAAATAAGGGTAGATGACAGCTGTTGCCTGATTGTATTTCATTTTGTTTGCAAATAAGTTTCCGATTACCATTTTCGTGGTGGAGACTTTGCTTTTGTTTTTTAACGTCTGGAGAGGATGGGTAAAATTTAAACACGCAATGGTTTTAAAATACATAAATTTGAAGTTATGAAAATTACCTGCACCCTGAATAGTATTTACCTCATTTTTTCATTCGAAATGGGTTTGCTTATGAATGTAGACTAGACCTGATAAGACGGTCAACGATGGAGCGAGCTTACGCAGAAGAAGCCTTTTCACTCTGACTTTGAAAGTCTTCGGGTTATATTTCCTTGGTAACACTGATGCGGGCAGAGAGTATTTCCATGCAAGGTAATACAGGTTGTTGTTTTGGTTAGTGACATCCAACTCAGGGATGATAATATAAGTTATACTTATTGTAAAGACGTATCGCGTTTGTACAACAACCCTTGACTCGGGCGTCGCTGAACAAAACTACACTGCATATTGAGCAGACTGGTTATCACATTTAATTTCGAAAAAAAATATATAATAAATCTGATAAGCTAGCTCTTATATTAATAAGAGGATTGGAAAAGGAAGGAAGGAAGGATTGGATAAAGAATCGTTAGAAGGCTATTTCAGTCAGTTACAACAATCGAAAACAGTTTTCATAAGATACTAGCGGTCCCCCGCGACTGCGTCCGCGTTTTTTGAGCTTCCCCTCCCGTGGCAGCGTGATGTTTTATAGCCTGAAGCTCTCTTCAGTAATAAGCTATCCAGCACAAAAATATTCATAATATTTTGGTCCTGTAGTTTCAAAAAATAGCAATAAAGCTCAAATTGACTATGTTTCAGTTTGAAACCATTTGTATTGGAAAAAGAAAAGGGCTGTTTTTATGTTTTCCCCAGCAATTATTTGATTTTTTCTCGCCGTTAAACCATCCTTAAACTTCCACTAACATTAAAAAAAAGAATTGGCCAAATTGGTCTAGGCGTTGTTGAGTTATAGGTTTAGGTTTAAAGATCTTTATTATCATACGAAATTACATTTCATTTATAATGAGATAAGAAAAAAAATAAAAATATAATCTTGTGTAATTAGCCGGTATTCGACTCTAGATACAATTTCAGCTTATTTTTCAATATATTCATACTTTCACACTCTTTTATGGGGTTTGGTAGCATATTAAATAGCTGTGCTCCCTCAAACAGTATAGTCTTCTTTCCATAGTTAGTTCTAGGCGCTGATAATTGTATTTTATTTTTGATTCGGAGGTTATGCGGGTTGCTTTTTATAAACAATTTTTTAGGAATTTGTTATTAATTTTTTGACTAAAATGCATGTTTTGAATTTGTACAGTTGGGATAAATTAAATATTTTAGATTTCTTATATACCTGATTAGTTGGTGTATGAAAGGGATATTGGAATAAAGCTTTTATAACTTTGTTCTGGGATCTTTGCAATGGATTAAGGTTCGTAGGTGCTGCAGAGCCCCAAATCTCGATAAGGTAGTTTAGGTGTGATTTCGCCAAAGCGTTATACATAGTTAATTTAACCTTTCGTGGTATGCAGTGGGCTATCTTTCGAATAGCTCCTACCAAGGATATCAATTTTCCTCTAACATGGTTAATGTGCGTCGTCCATGTTAATTTGTCATCAATGTGTTATGCGCTTACCAACCCATTTTGCAATTCATTTTTAGAGTTCCGTAGCCGAATGGCAAAAAACGGAAGAGATCGAACGAGAAGTTTTTGAGAATTAACGCGATCGCGATAAAAACATAAATATCTTATGTTTTGGCCTGACGTTTCGATCGGGTTTCACCGATCGTAGTCACAGGCGAACTGATGAACTGCGATTTCTGCGTATATATAAGTGTATTTAAAATGCAACGCGAAAGTTTAAAAGTGTTTAAGTTTTTGAGATATAGCACATTTTCAACAAGAGCATATACATTAACATAACTTTGTATTTCATACAAACTTAGTGAAAAAAAGTTATATTTGTTGTCAAAAAAATATTGTGGTATTTTACTACGAGTAAGTGGATTCCCTAATTCAATTAAAGTTGGCACGGAGCCCTCCGTGCGGGATTCCGACTCGCACTTGGCCGGTTTTTTATTATATTATAGATGATCCACTTGGCTATTCCCGTTCTACAATTTCTTATTGAATTCAGCTTCTTCTATTCGAAACTTACTCAAAACCGCTTAGGAACCATTGTCCAATCCTGCTGTCCAAGCCTGTTGAAACAAAATTTGCTGTGTCCGTTAGTAATTAATGAAAAATATAACAAAGTGAATAGACTACGTTTCTTAACCCATATGAAAATACTGGTACTTAACGCTTAGACTTTACATCAGGTAAGGATGCATTTTTTTTTTCTTTTCATAATATTAAAAATCTCGTCATTTAGTTATGAATGAACGTCCTAGTCGTAAAAATATCCAGAAAATTACTTATCTGACTGTGTGAGTCCGTAACCCAGGTTTTACTGTCAACGAGGCCGTAAAGAAAATGTCAGGAACTAAGATTGGTGGCTGGAGAGCGGTACTGTCCGATGGTAATAAAAAAACCCGGCTAAGTGCGAATCGGACGAGGGGGCACGAAGGGTTCCAGGGTACTATGTATGTGAGCACTTTTATTAGTAATCAATTTACACCTGTTCAACGATTTACCAGACGATGGTTTGGAAAATAAAAGGAAAAACATCAACGTTTTGGTGTACATCTCATACAAGTGACATGCACTTGTATGAGATGTACACCAAAACAAAAATATTTTTCAAATTTTTATTTATAATTTAGAATTCATACTCATCCCAAATTATAGTTTTCTTAAGGAGTTGAATTGTGAACAGATGGAAATAGCGAAACTCTCGGGGTTCCTTGTTCGACTACGGAACCCTAAAGAGATCTAGCTATAAAAGTGCCTTACCAGAGATTATTGTTTGAGAGTTCTTGTCCTCTTACTATTTGTATAAAAATACCTACATAACTTCGAGATTTATCCGCATAATTTTTTTCTGATATTTAGAAATGGTATACGAAATCTACTACTTATTTATAAAAACCTTATTTCAGCTATAGCGTATTATGAAGTAAAATTTGGTGTAAGATAAATGTTCAATTATAATCGTTCTCAAATTATGGTTGCGTTTTGAACACCATGTAAAATAAGCTTTTATTGGGTCTACTGGTTTTATCCACGTGCATTGTGTCCATATATAAGTATAGATTAACAGGCTTCTAAAATAATATATATAACCAAATTGTCCTTTCTTTATGATTTGACAAAAAAAGCCGCTACAACATTTTTCGATAACCTACAATATTGGAATAATTTCCCTCAGGGATCCTGGGTGTAGGTTCGATTTGAATACAAAGAGGCTAAGTCTTTGACCGGGCGCGTTATGGAGTTGTTTCGCATTATTACATTATTATTTAGGGTCACAGAGGTAAGAGGTTAACCGGGATGGCGGCACCCGAGATCAGTGGGAGATTATATTATTTTGGTATTTTTTTACTGAATGCTGAAATCCAAAGTTGACTCTGTGAGAAGGTTGCACCAACTTTTCTCGTAAAATTTCTTGTTGTACGTGTCAATTAAAACTGTTTACGGTACAACATAAAACTAAACTCATAGTGCCTAGAGCATATGTAAATTATCCTAAAAGGCATCCAAGCCACGGATTGCGATGAAAGAAATCCGTAAATTAGTACTATTTCTGTGCATACTCAAAACAAATATTAATATTCTCAGAGATGACAGTTTTTATTTTTCAATTTTAATCGTTCTAAGCGAAATTATGGGTTTTTATATAGCCATAACTTTTTTGGGAAGTTGAGCATGAATAATACTTCTCTTATTGGTGAATATACATACTTACTGAAAATAAGTTAATAAGATGCTTTCCTCCAATATGGGCCAAATATTCTATAGCCAATGGTCAATTGCCTTTGTTATCGTGATTTGGTGATAAGTATAGAAAGAAATGATATTATCAAGAACATCGTTTTGAAAAATTTTCTTCACGCAAATTTTATTTGGCATTCGAATTTATTTCCTTTTTGAAATTTAGATTATAACCAGTGTAACTCAAAAATATCCATAAAGATAACGTCAAATGACAACGTGACTGTGACTGGAGCTGTGATAAATCACAATTAGGGTAACAGGCGATAGCAGTTGGCTGTGTTCCAGCATGTTACCGAGAAGTGTTATCAGTGTTAGTGTTATGTTGTCTTGTGAGATTAGTTCGAAGATCATCGAGAATGCAGTTATAGGGTTATGCAATCGATAAACTTGGAAGTAACACGATTTTTGACACTTATAGGCCAGGAATTGTTTTTTAACTTGATTTTATACCTAGGTTGAACTGATAATTTGCTCCCAAAATGGTTAAGCGTAGGCGGCCTCGATATCTATTTTCCTTTTAACTATGATTTGGTAAAGTATCCTCAATTTTAAAATCAAGCACTTTAAATAGGCAAATATTATTGAAAATTATTTAAAATGACTGAAAAATTACCTTTTACGATATTAAATTTTCGCGAATCAACACAACCTAAGAAGAATTTCTACAAATGGGTACATTTCCTCAGAAACTTCAAGGTGACGTGTCTAAAAAGCTGAATAATTCACCAAATCGCAAACCGAGTACCTGTTACGTAGTCACGGTTCAACTAAAACGCGGTATTAACGAACTCAAATCGTTTTTAAATTGCAATCGTTAATGACAACATATAACATAATGATATATCGAAAGCACTTAGTTACTTACTTGTTGTGGTGTGACCCTTTAAAAAATATATTTTCATTTTATTTATTTTATTTGTTGGTTTAGTACTTGAGAGAAAACGATAAGCAGTTTATTCTGTGTTACCTCATTTTTTCATTCGAAATGGGTTTGCTTATGTATGTAGACTAGACCTGATAAGACGGTCAACGACGGAGCGAGCTCACGCAGAAGAAGCCTTTTCACTCTGACTTTGAAAGTCTTCGGGTTATATTTCCTTGGTAACACTGATGCGGGCAGAGAGTATTTCCATGCAAGGTAATACAGGTTGTTGTTTAAGTTAGTGACATCCAACTCAGGGATGAAAATATAAGTTATACTTATTGTAAAGACGTATCGTTTTTACAACAACCCTTGACTCGGGCGTCGCTGAACAAAACAACACCCTGCATATTGAGCAGACTGGTTATCGCATTTCATTTTGAAAATTTTAGTTAATAAATCTGATAAGGTATCTCTTATACTAATAAGAGGTTTGCAATCGTTACAAGGCTATTTCAGTCAGTTACAACAATCGAAAACAGTTTTCATAAGATACTAGTGGTCCCCCGCGACTGCGTCCGCGTTTTTTGAGCTTCCCCTCCCGTCGCAGCGTGATGTTTTATAGCCTGAAGCTATCTTTAGTAATAAGCTATCCAGCACAAAAATATTCATAATATTTGGTCCAGTAGTTCCTAAAATAGCAATCAAGCTCAAATTGACTACGTTTTAGTTAGAAACCATTTGTATGGGAAAAAGAAAAGGGCTTTTTTTATGTTTTTCCCGGCAAATATTGCCGTTAAAACCATCCTTAAGCTTCAACGAACATTCAAAAACAAAAATTGGCCAAATTGGTCTAGGCGTTGTTGAGTTATGCGCTTACCAACACATTTTGCAATTCATTTTTAGAGTTCCGTAGCCGAATAGCAAAAAACGGAAGAGAATTCCGACTCGCACTTGGCCGGTTTTTTATTATATTATAGATGATCCACTTTGCTATTCCCGTTCTACAATTTTTTATTGAATTCAGCTTCTTCTATTCGAAACTTACTCAAAACCGCTTAGGAACCATTGTCCAATTCTAACACTGGTGTAAAACTGTTTACTCTAGTTACGAACAGATGGCACTTTGCTACACGATTCTGCCTTACTCTAATACAGCTCACTTGCGCAGACCAGATAACAGCACTGCTATGTCTCTTCTTTTAACGAAGGGTTAAATGTTACAGCACTGAGGCTTGCATGATTTGGATTTGTCTTGAATAGGAAAAAAAACTCATTTGAAGTCGGTGCATGATGTGCGTAAGTAGACTGTACGTTAAATAAAAGGATACTTTTTATCCCATAAGACGTGGCCGCGGCGAAACAAAATTTGCTGTGTCCGCTAGTAATTAATGAAAAATATAACAAAGTGAATAGACTACGTTTCTTAACTCATATGAAAACACTGGTACTTAACGCTTAGATTTTACATCAGTTAAGGATGCTCTTTTTTTTCTTTTCATAATATTTGAAATCTCGTCATTTAAGTTATGAATGAACGTCCTAGTAAATTACTTATCTGACTGTGTGAGTCCGTAACCCAGGTTTTACTGTCAACGAGGCCGTAAAGAAAATGTCAGGAACTAAGATTGGTGGCTGGAGAGCCGTACTGTCCGATGGTAATAAAAAAAACCGGCTAAGTGCGAATTGGACTTGAGCACGAAGGGTTTCGGGGAACTATGTATGTGAGCACTTTTATTAGTTATCAATTTACTTCAATGATTTACCAGACGATGGTTTGGAAAAAGAAAGGAAAAACATCCTCACGTCACTTGTATGAGATGTACACCAAAACAAAAATATATTTCAAATTTAGAATTTATACTCATCCCAAATTAGAGTTTTCTTAAGGAGTTGAATTGTGAACAGATGGAAATGGCGAAACTCTTGGGGTTCCTTGTTCGACTACGAAACCCTAAAGAGATCTAGCTATAAAAGTGCCTTACCAGAGATTATTGCATGAGAGTTCTTGTCCTCTCACTGTTTGTATAAAAATATCTACAGAACTTCAAGATTTATCCGCATATTTTTTTTCTGATATTTAGAAATGTTATGCGAAATCTACTACTTATTTTTAGAAACCTTATTTCAGCTATAGCGTATTATGAAGTAAAATGTGGTGTAAGATAAATGTTCAATTATAATCGTTCTCAAATTATGGTTGCATTTTGAGCACCATGTAAAATAAGCTTTTATTGGGTCTACTGGTTTTATCCACGTGGATTGTGTCCATATATAAGTATAGATTAACAGGCTTCTAAAATAATATATATAACCAAATTGTCCTTTCTTTATGATTTGACAAAAAAAGCCGCTACAACATTTTTCGATAACCTACAATATTGGAATAATTTCCCTCAGGGATCCTGGGTGTAGGTTCGATTTGAATACAAAGAGGCTAAGTCTTTGACCGGGCGCGTTATGGAGTTGTTTCGCATTATTACATTATTATTTGGGGTCACAGAGGTAAGAGGTTAACCGGGATGGCGGCACCCGAGATCAGTGGGAGATTTTATTATTTTGGTATTTTTTTACTGAATGCTGAAATCCAAAGTTGACTCTGTGAGAAGGTTGCACCAACATTTCTCGTAAAGTTTCTTGTTGTACGTGTCAATTAAAACTGTTAACGGTACAACTTAAAACTAAACTCATAGTGCCTAGAGCATATGTAAATTATCCTAAAAGGCATCCAAGCCACGGATTGCGATGAAATAAATCCATAAATTAGTACTATTTCTGTGCATACTCAAAACAAATATTAATATTCTCAAGATGACAGTTTTTATTTTTCAATTTTAATCGTTCTTAGCGAAATTACGGGTTTTTATATAGCTAAAACATTTTTGGGGAAGTTAAGCATGAATAATACTTCTCTTATTGGTGTATAGGGCTACATACTAACTGATATGGACCAAATCTTCTGGCCAAAAGTCAATTGCCTTTGTTATTGTGATTTGGTGATGAGTATAGAAAGAAATGATATTTTATCAAGAACATCGTTTTGAAATTTTTTTCTTCACGCAAATTTAAATTGGCATTCGAATTTATTACCTTTTTTAAATTCAGATTATAACCAGTGTAACTCAAAAATATCCATAAAGATAACGTCAAATGACAACGTGACTGTGACTGCTGTGATAAATCACAATTAGGGTAACAAGCGAAGCAGTTGGCTCTGTTCCAGCATGTTACCGAGAAGTGTTATCAGTGTTAGTGTTATGTTGTCTTGTGAGATTAGTTCGAAGATCATCGAGAATGCAGTTATAGGGTTATGCAATCGATAAACTTGGAAGTAACACGATTTTTGACACTTATAGGCTGGTCCAGGAATTGTTTTTTAACATGATTTTATGTTTTTTACCTTGGTTGAACTGATAATTTGCTCCCAAAATGGTTAAGCGTAGGCGGCCTCGATATCTATTTTCCTTTTAACTAGGATTTGGTAAAGTATCCTCAATTTTAAAATCAAGCACTTTAAATAGGCAAATATTATGGAAAATTATTTAAAATGACTGAAAAAATACCTTTTACGATATTAAATTTTCGCGAATCAACACAACCTAAGAAGAATTTCTACAAATGGGTACATTTCCTCAGAAACTTCAAGGTGACTTGTCAAAAAAGCTGAATAATTCACCAAATCGCAAACCGAGTACCTGTTACGTAGTCACGGTTCAACTAAAATGCGGTATTAACGAACTTAGATCGTTTTTAAATTCAATCGTTAATGACAACATATAACATAATGATATATCGAAAGCACTTAGTTACTTACTTGTTGTGGTGTGACCCTTTAAAAAATATATTTTCATTTTATTTATTTTATTTGTTGGTTAAGTACTTGAGAGAAAACGATAAGCAGTTTATTCTGTGCCTACCCTCTCACCGGTCATATCGGATCTGCCGTCTCATCGAATAATGAGAATGAAAGAGCAGTAAAGGAGTGTATTGTGTATTGTGCCCACACTGGAGCACTATGAATAATGTACTGCGCCGATGGCCAATCACAATCAGTTGAGAACGACCGTCGTGGTTAGGTACGATCAGGAAAACGTTATCGTTAATAGAGGGAAATCGATAGGTACTAAGTTATCCATCTCAAATACACTTTCTGATTAGTTTTAGTTGCAGAGTCCAACAGAGTTCAGTATTCTCCTGAGACTTCTTTGCTGTTACTGACTACTTATGAGGCCAAGTTGTAGAATGATCCTAACAACACATGGATTGTGGAGGTGGGAAAAGACTCATTAACTCCTATTTCGTAGTAGTTGCGATCGTTAATGACATCACGACTGGAGTTTATTATGGAAATTACGCCATTT
Source organism: Pyrausta purpuralis (assembly GCA_963924145.1). Classification (NCBI taxonomy): domain Eukaryota; kingdom Metazoa; phylum Arthropoda; class Insecta; order Lepidoptera; family Crambidae; genus Pyrausta; species Pyrausta purpuralis. The sequence continues at coordinate 21,430,387 of OZ001666.1, forward strand.
GCAGTCCTGTCCTATGATTTGCTTGTTTGCTTGCTTGCTTTTATCAAAAAAAGTTTGCGGTCACTTTTAAAAATCAAATTATTTTTTGTGACTTGTGTAAATACATCATTACATATTATAGTTATTAAAATATTTTTGGAATATATATTTATGTTTAAAGAAAACACACAACAAATAACTTTGCATGATACAACTATGTAGTAATTCAATAGTTTTATTTTTAAATTCAAACAAGGTTTTCTATTTAAAGAAAACACTCAACAAATATTTATTCTTGATTAGGTCAAATAAAAAAAGCTTATGTTATTGATCATAATCCTATTGTTTTGTTTTATAAAGCAATAGTATTTGACGACCTCTGTGGTGAAATGGTTAAGCACGCTGGGTTTCAAGGCGCCGCTTTGAGGTCACGGGTTCGATTTCCGGTCGCGTCAATGTAGAAATCATAATTTTCTACTTTGTTTCCAGTCGTGGTACCACTTTTAGGATAAGACCATGGCAAGTGATTGGTGTCCAATCTTTTTCGCTTTGTTACGTAATACACCGCAGGAGCTGTGATTTATCACTATAAAACACGATTTGCCGAGTGTGGCACTCGATCAGATAGCTGAGTCAGCGGCACACCTTATCGGTTATATTGTTTTGTGATATATTTTCACGTTTCGGATGATTTATTCCATAAAATTTGTGGTAGAGTACTTAAAAATAAAACAGCGATATTGAAATAAAATATCTCTAAGAAAATAGGAAAATCGTTATCGCGACAAGCTTTTATAAAAAATATTGTGTAATAGGTACATATTACTAAAGTGATAAGGTCTCTTAATGAAAGCTTGTTTTAATAAATTTTTTTTACAGGTAATTATTTTTTTATTTTATAAGTTATTATTTTTCATTTTGTATATGGAGGGACCGACCCTTACAATGAACTCAACTGAAAGCCTGCGCGTTGCGCAGAGGGCAATGGAGAGAGCAATGTTGGGCATAACTCTACTCGACCGGATAAGCAACGAACGTATTCGTCAAATAACAAAGGTCAGAGACGTTGCTCATACAATAGCCAGACAGAAATGGAAATGGGCAGGACATATAGCCAGAATGGACAAAAATCGGTGGACCAGAAAGGTTATGGAGTGGCGACCATGGGCCAACACGCGCGGTAGAGGCCGCCCACCACTTCGTTGGGTGGACGATATTAAGCACCACGCCGGACGGAACTGGATGAAAGTGGCACGGGAGAGACAGAAATGGATAAATATGGAGGAGGCCTATATCCTAAAAGGACTGAAATAAAGGCTGCGATGGATGGATGGATGGATAAGTTATTATTGAGCATTTATCTAAGTCTGTGCATTCTACAGTCTAGTTCTTTAATTTTTAGACCCTCTAACGCTTTCACCCTGCTTAAAATCACGTGAGCTTAACCAGCGACAAAGAGCTTTGAGCCAAAGAAGGCAATGGCATAGACGACTGTACTACTCTGCATTTTATGAACTGTGCAAGCCCACCATAATATAAATGGCAACATTCTTCGTTCTGCAGTAGTATTTACCATTGTAATAAATTAAATTAAAAGACTGAAGGCAAATTTATTTTTGTGACGCTATTTTCTTCGTATTATTCTGTGTAACCCAAAACCTTTTGTTTGGTACCCATATTGTTTTATAATGCCCTGAATTTTACATTGTTCATCACGTTGGATTTGACGTCACGTGATTTTATTTTTCGTGTTCTCCTCAGCAAGACCTTTTATTTGATACCTACCTATATTGTGGTAGCGCAGAAAAAAAAGTCCGCTATCTTGTGTAATCCACCATATTAAATTCATGATAACATCACATTGCTAACCATGCATTGTCATTTAAACTAACCGTGTATACAAAATTTCAGCTCAAACGGTTGATGATAACTGGTTCAAAATTAAGTTGCAAGATTCCACACGGCAAATCTACATTGCCAAGTTCACGTCAAGACGAATCATACGAGCCCAAACTGGATGGGGTTGAGTCATTAAATTACTGAGTTCCTCTGACCACCTTCCAGCTCCATCATCAGACCCAAGTGATCATATAGTACTAAAGTACTCGTCAAGACGAATTATAAGAGCCCAAACTCAATGAGGTTGTGTCGTTTAACTACCGAGTTCGTATGGCCACCTGCCGGCTCCATCATCAGATCAGCTTACACTTGTATGCAGAATTTCAGTCCAATCGGTTGAAGATAACTGGTTCAAAAGTATTTTGCAAGATATCCCTCGGACACACATTCATTGCAAGTTTATTGAAAGCTTGTAAATAATAATACAATAAAAACTAATTTCGGTTGGTATTCCTGGCATACGCTTGGGACGTTTTAGACCGGACATAAGCTTCGGACCTTTGTTGAACAACCTTTGTGTGTACAAAAGTTGGATTGAACGCCATGTGGCACACCTATTTTACCATTCATTTATGATACTTAGCTACTTAATCTATACTTAAGAATCAAAATCGCTTGCACGCGCCGTCTTTTGCTTGAAGTGACACCCGTTTTTGTGTGATGTGTGCAAGCGATATTCGTCATGCAGACAGGTGGCAGATACTTCGACCACTACTATGAAAAAGATACGTGGTTTGCGTTGAAACATTTTACGAGAAATCTGAAATGTACGCAGGCAACGCCGCGGGGGACCGCTTTATTCCTAATAAAATAAAAAAAATTGCACTCCGGGAGTGCCGGCAGAAGTGAAAACTTGAATATCAACGTTGTGCATTTTTGATTTTTTGGAATAGTTAGGGAATAATTTTGAATGAATTGCTCTTAAAGTACTATCATTTTTGTGTTAGAATACAATAATAATAATATTAAGAATAATAATAATAATAATAATAATAATAATATAATATTTTTATAGAATACAATATTTATTTATTGCGCTATCGTACACAAACATTACAATTTATATTATATTAAATTACATTAAAAAGTTTATCTCTCAGAAAAATCAACTTACATCCATAATTTCGCCAACCGTCTTACGGTTTTTCGATCAGCCCACGTGTCCTGACGCGAGTTTCACATTTTTCCCCCATCCCACAAAAGTGCTCAACGCCGCTAAAGAAGTTTTCACTTCAAAAATAGTTTGCGTATTTCTGTATTAATACGAATGTTGTGACGCATGTATCCAGAAAGCAACTAATATGAATTCACTTCCTTTAAAAATACATACATTTTATTCACATAATATATAGGTTTCAACTTATAGTTGTCTAGTGCACTGTTGAAATAAATTCAAAGCTCAATAAGCTCAAAAGCAATAATTTCTTCCTCAATAACTTTGAATGCGTATTGACAATAAATTTTTCTTCGAAGCGCCTATTTTTATAATCGGTGCTTGAAAACGACTGCTCGTATTTCAGCACTTGGACGGTTATATACGAGGGTCAAACTGAAAGTTCTTAGAACTGGCCACTTATAAACAATATAATAAAAAAAATATTCTAAAATTTGAAAATAGAACTCTTTGCCAATATTACTGAGTATATATTTCATTCATTTGTCATTTGTTTTACGATTTGGCGGCAAATTGAAAATTGTCTGTGTCACGTCAACATGAATTTAACACGAAAAAATTTTCGTGCAATGATTTTTTATGACTTTCGATGTCATTTAAGTCAACAAGAAAGTTATGATAGACTACGATTGGCCTTTCACGATGAAGCCCCATCTCGTGCGACTGTTTACAACTGGTTTAATGAGTTTAAACGTGGTCGCACTAATCTCACTGATGATGTACGTGAGGGACGGCCTTCTACGGCGACGACTGAAAATAACATCTGTGTTGTGCGGCGTATGATAGAGACTGACAAAAGAGTGACCTATCAGCAGATTCGGACAAGCTTAGGCATCGGTATGAGTCAAGTGCACAAAATCCTCCACGAACATTTAGCGGTCAGGAAGCTTTGCGCCCGGTGGATACCTCATAATTTGACTAAGGCTCAAAAACTCCATCGTGTGGATTGGTGCCGTAAAATGATTGAAAGATTTAACGGAGGTGACTCAAATGCTGTGTTTGACATACTAACAGGTGACGAAAGCTGGATTTACTGTTATGATCCTGAAACCAAAAGACAATCTGCTCAGTGGGTGTTTCCTTTCGAGGAGTTGCCAACTAAAGTGAAGAGAGATCGAAGTGCGGGAAAAAAAATGGTCGCCTCGTTCTTTGGAAGGATAGGTCATTTCGCAACAATTGTGTTAGAGGATCAAAAAACAGTTTCTGCAGAATGGTAAACTACCAATTGTTTGCCACTTGTCTTGGAAAAAGTTCGAGAGAAACGACCTCGCAGTAGGATCCTCCTTCACCACGACAACGCCTCGTCGCACACCGCCAAGCGAACGATCGACTATTTGGCGACATCAAACGTTGAATTACTGGGTCACCCGCCGTATAGCCCCGACCCCGCGCCTTGTAATTTTTATTTATTTCCAAAAATTAAAGAAAAACTTAAAGGAAAGCGGTTTATGAATGCTGAAGAAGCGGTGGCTGCGTATCGCGATGCCATTGAAGAGACCCCTAAGGACGAGTGGGCAAAGTGCTTTTCCCAGTGGTTCCATCGCATGCAGCGGTGTATTGACGTCAATGGACAATATTTTGAAAAGATATAATAAAACTAATAACTAGCTAATGTAATCAGTTTTTGATTTTCTAAGAACTTTCAGTTTGACCCTCGTATCTTTTGGTTCGGATTTCAAAGCCCTCATTAATATATCTCTATACAAAACTCCAACAGAAATAACTTAAATGTTTATACAGGATGGCTGTGTCGAAGAAAAATATTGAAGTTATGTTAATTTGAGATCAACTTTTGTAACCAACTATGAGTTTTTAAAAATCAGATAACGAAGCAGTTTTTTATCCAAAATTATGGTTGTATTAGACTTAGACCTAAATATATTATTTGCCAGTCATGCTTTTATGCATAAAAAGAGGTGGCAATAGGTGCAGTAAAAAATATTAACGGGCTGTAATAAGTATTTTTTTAACAACACGCTATGTTATTGTCACTAGAATTGCGGATATTGAAGTAATACTTTTTATGACCTTATTGCTCTAAGAAAAATAGTGAAAAGTTTGTTATAAATGATATCCACCGACAAAACCCTATGGAGTTCTGCTCAAAATTTTAAACATGTTTTCCCAACCAAACTGTACTCGTTTTTCAATTTCTGATTGGCTTTCACAAAGTTGGCGTATCAAGTTCGGTCGCCATGGCAACCGCTCGCTCCTGTTTTATTCTGTTTAAGTTCCGCTAGTCCCAAACTTGGTCTTTGCGTGATTTTTATCAAAACTGTATAGTCAAATTTTAATTTGTTTTGTGTTGGACTAGTTTTGGATAAGCGGAAGAAAAAATGTTTCATTTCCTGAACATAGGTTAAGTTATTTTTATTTTAAACTAGTGGTCCCAATGAATCTCACACCGTCCCCAGCCTTGGCACACTCCAGCCTTGTTTCATGGTTACTTTCCTATTATCCGCCAAGAAATATTCAACCAAGTAATAATCATCAAAATCGGTCCACATGTTCTCTAATGTTATAAGTGGTAAGTACAAACACGACTTTTTTAAGTAATCATCAGATCAGTTATTTAATTTTGAAATGTCAAGGAGCTAACAAATAGTAACTAATAGAGTTGAAGAGTTTGTTAAAACACGGATGAACTAAAAACGAAGAAATGTTTGAACATTCCAAACAATGCATTGTTAACGAAGAACGAAAAGGTAGACATTGCTTTGTTACTCCTACAATCAAAAAACTGTCACATAAAACATCCTGTATGTCTCAATAGATACAAGAACAGTCGTAACCTAGAAAACTAGGGTCCACCCAGCTGTAACTAACACGCAAACAACGTGTGTGGAAATGTTGGAATTTTCCATTTTCTCCCGAATCCAGTGCGAGCGTGGAATTTCCCGAATTTGCCGACAATGGTGGAAAAACAACGAGTGTTCGACGTCCGAACAGGTGTGAGGACGTGACCACACTGCGTGTTTGTTTAGTGTCTCTTCGTTGAATTTTATACTAAAACAAGCTGACCCGGCAAACGTTGTTTTGAATAAATCACGATTAAACTCTAATAATAAAAAGAAATGTTTATTTTCATAAAATAAATTTTAAGTTTACCATAAGCTAAGGGGAATTTTAATCGGAGTACAGTTAAAAACACTATAATTCGTCAGTTATCGAGCGGGATGAAAAATGATTAAATTACTAAAATGGCTATAAAAATAGGGGTTGGTGATGAAATAGTAAAAATTTAGGATTGTACTCATATGCATATTTAATGACACATTATATTTTTTTTAAAGGGTGAACAACCCTTATCACTTAGGGGTATTAAAAATAGATAGTAGCCGATTCTCAAACCTACTGAATAGGCATATAAAATTTGGTAAGAATTGGTTAAGCCATTTCTACGCCGTACTCCTCGAACGGTAACTAACATTGTGACATGGAAATTGTATATATTAGATTATAAGCTGAAATTTTGTTTGTTTTAACGCGCTTATCTCAGAACCTTCTAAACCAATTTGAATAATTATCTTTGTGTTAGATAGCTTATTTATCAAGGACGGAGAGGAGAAGGCTTTTAAACTATAAAAGCAGAGCAACAATGAAAAATGATGCGATTTTTTTTCACCTTTTGTTGCGTATTTACGTTAACCGTTTAAGATACACAAAAAACGCGTGTGACGGGATTGTTTCCCATTAAAAGATCTTTAATAAGTCCGTGACAGCATATGTCTATCTTATATTATGGTTTACTCACTACAAACTATTTAAGTTCATAAATCCGGTTAGAAATAATGATCTATTTTCAAAGATGTTTTGACACACACACATGGGTATTTATTGTAATCAAAATAAACATATTAATTATTATGAGCATAACATTTTGAAATACCTGAGAAATCACTGTGTTAGTAATTTTTGTGCGTATGAGCTCTGAATGTATGTATAAATAGTATTCATTAGATAAAGCTGTAGAAAAAGCTTGCTTTTAAATTCTTATTTCGTGTGAACACAGGCTTAACTCTATTCCCCATTCGCACGGTAACATTTGCGGTCGAGTGAGCTGTGTCAATATTATCTCACCACACGTAACTAGCTCGGTTTGAATTAAACTTTGTATACATTTCCCTCCATACCCACTTCAGTGTCTCCTAATAATTACAAATAATACACCTTCAAAGCCAGAGTGAAGGCTTCATTTGACTGAGTTCACCCCATCGTTAGCACTGTCTTTGTCTCACTTAGTTTAGAGTGTAATGCAATATTATTATATTATGCATTTTATCTATATATAAAAACCGACCAAGTGCGAGTCGGACTCGCGCAATGAGGGTTCCGTGCCAACGTTAACTGAATCACTTACATCCACTTAGTACCAAATACCACAATATTTTGTTAACAGCAAATACAACTTTGTTTTTCATAGTGTTTGTATGAGAACAAAGTTATGTTTGCGGTTGTTGGAAATCCCGTCCAAACCAATTTTCGTTGAAAGTATTTGTTAAGATCTACATTATGTATTTTTTTCAAAATTTACACTCGCTTAGTTTAGAAGTTAGATGGGGACGCCCATTTTACCACTTTGGAAGCGTCTAGCTATGAAAAGTTAGACTTTAAAAGACACCCCACACGCATAGACTAAAAATAGTTATTTCGGTTTTAGTTTCATGTATAGGAGCAAAAAAAAATATCTCCTGTCATAACATTTGTTCAAAATACCGAGTGTTACTTAGACTTGATAATTAATACTTAGAATGTGAAATTTGTTAAAACTTGTTTTAATTACTATTTGAGTAGTGTAACTGCTACTTTCCCAAAATTGAAAAATCATAGAAAATGATCAAGAAAACATAATCTTCTCTCAACCTTAGCATACCTTCTTAAAATTCCGTCCTCAAGATGCAAGACCTGCTAATATCGACGAAATGGAAATTTCCAATACTTGCCAAGTGTCTGTGAGTTCCATTTGGAATATTCCAATATTTAAGAGAGGTCTGGAATGAATTCCGATCGATTTTTTTTATTTTGTTTACGGGTGCGACGCGGACTGAGAAATTAAAGTTATTTGTGCTTACGGGGTGAATTTCTAAATATAACTTCATAATCACGGATAGACTATAAAACCAGGGCTGTGCGATTTGCAAAGTATAGAGATTTTGGCTTACTCGTCATTGACAAGAAACAATATTAAGATTGGAAAGGAGCGAATAATTCATTTAATAACAGGATTCAAAATAAATTTCACTACGCGAATGCAAAAAAAAGTTGAGGACAGAATAAGTTATTAATAAAATTTCGGCTACAAAGCTTATAAGTTATCAGTCAAATAAAAATGAAGTTGCAACAACTAAAAAACCGACTACTAAAACACGCCCTAAAAAGTACGAAACAAGAAAATTGTCTCCTCTAAAATTATTATGTACAAACTATTGTCAATTATGCTGTAATTATAAATTATAAATGCTTTAAGCATTAAGTCCGCCATTTGTATTTTATTTTTGTCAATGCAATGAAGAATAAAACATTAAAACTAAAAATAATTATCGACTAGTAATTATATAACTTACACGTATTATATTTTAACGTAATACTGATAGGGATATGTTTAAAGGATAGCCGTGATCGCATGCCACTTTAAATTTATAATTTTAATGAATCTTTTTTGCAATAGGTAGTAGGTGTAAATGATTGATGAGATTTGAAATTTGCTAAAAGAGCTCTTTTATTTGATACCCCACTAGACACCGTTGTTTTTAGTTCCTAACTTTAAGTGTCCTAGTTGTTGCGCTGTAGTTAATTTAACGTAGGTAATTTTATGTAGCCTGCCAGCGGACGATCAAGAGACTTCTGACCTCATTTGTCCTGTTAATGTAGTAATTAAGTTAGTTTAGTTAATTATGATAAATAGTTTAGTAGTCATGAGTGCACAGATGAACATCCATACCCACATACATACAGGTCAAAATCATAACCAAGGAGGGTTATGATTTTATTTTATGCTTCGCCGTAGTCAGGTGAAAATTAGGTGTCATTAACTAGGAAAATTACTTTGTATAGTTTTGATTGAAAGAGTCGGGAGGAAGCCTAACTATTTTTCATTAAAAACCAACCAAGCGCGAGTCGGACTCGCGCACTGAGGGTTGCATGCCAAACTTCAGTAACGTTGAAATTAATAAGTGCCTCAAAGTAAGTTTTCGATATTCGAAAGGCGTGAATAGACTGTTGCAATTTTAATGATGAGAAAATGTCCCAAGAGTTAACATCTCTTGTTTTTCAACACAGCTCATGTTTTTAAACGAAAACTTTTCAAATCCTCTTACTTTTCATGTCTCACTTAGTTTATACGAAGTGGCGCAGTCCACGTATGTTTTATGAGAATAATAACACCTATTTGTTATTCTTGTCGTTTGTGAGTATGCAAAATGTGTTTTTTGAGTAGCTCGTTGGAAAATCGTGTAAGCGTCGTATTTGTAAGGATTTATGCGTTTTGCGGAATGTGGTATTGTTCGCCTTGTTCAGTTTCTGGATATGTTAGTATAGAGTGAAATGCAAGCAAATAAGTTAGGTATCAATGCTTAAGATAATTTCATAGTTATACTTGAGATGAGGCCTTGGCCCAGCAGTGGGATGTTCACAGGCTAACTACAGTTACTTTTTAGGGTTCCGTAGCCGAATGGCAAAAAACGGAACCGTTATAGTTTCGACAAGTCTGTCTGTCTGTCCGTCCGTCCGTAAGTCACAGCACATTTTTTTCTGTAACTATAAGCATCACACTGTTGAAATTTAGTAGAAAAATGTATTCTGTTAACCGCTTTACGATTCTTATACCAAAAATTAAAAATATGACATTTAAGGGGAGGCCCATACATGAAACTAGAACAAAAAAAAATTGACAAACCTATACGTGTGGGGTGTCTATGGATAGGTCTTTTAAAATGATATTGAGGTTCTTAAAACCATTTTCTTTTAAAGTCTAACGTTTCATAGCTATACGCTTCCAAAGTGGCAAAATGGGCGTCCCCCCCCCCCTCCCATCTAACTTCTAAACTAAGCGAGTCTAAATTTTGGAAAAAAATATATAATGTAGATCTTAACAAATACTTTCAACGAAAGTTTTTGAGATATAGCGCATTTTCAACAACCGCAAACATAACTTTGTACTTCATACAAACACTATGAAAAACAAAGTTATATTTGATGTCAACAAAATATTGTGGTATTCTACTAAGTGGAAGTAAGTGGATTCCCAAATTCAGGTAAGGCTGGCACGGAACCCTCAGTGCGCGAGTCCGGCTCGCACTTGGCCGGTTATTTAGGTAACAGTTAAGTAATAGTTATAGACAATATGGGTAAATTGTTTGCTTTATAGAATGTATTACAATTTAATGTAGGTTGATGCAACCTCTCTCAGACAAAGAATACGGGAAACGGCGGCAAAAAAAGAAGCTATTTGAATCAAATTCCTGTCCGCAGCCGTTCTACGGAGTTTGTACTTAACTCAATTCAAATTTGTCACATATTGTAAAGGTTTTCAGTGCGAAGCCCTAAGTTATCAGTTCATAAAGTACTGAAATCCAGTCCCGTCGGCCCCTTAGCTTTCTGAAGCTTTCCCTCGGGAACACAATCTTGGAAGGTTCCCAAATTTTCGTGTATCAGAACGTGCTTCTAAAAGGCTTTGATCACGAGTTACATGCCAGAGTAAGGAGTTGGGAAGAACTTGTATTTTAGTTGACGTTGGAAAAATCAAGACTGAATATGTATAAAACGACCGATTTTAAAATGGCATTTACTTAAATACTTACAAATAGGTGACGTTTCCAAATTAGGCGTTTTATGTTGTTCGCTTGGTACCTAATCCAAGGAAAATATCATGACTAATTTTATCGAAACACGAGTCTCTCTCTACCCAAAGTTTATTTGACCAAATGTTTTGAATTTGTTAAGATTTGCCATTTGTTATGACAAAATTACGTAGTGAATAAATGTTGGTTTGAACAGGTGTGAAAATGTATATTCGAATTTCTGGTGGTTCCATTTGTCTAAAAACCAAGCGGCTCGTTGGTCTAGTGGTATGATTCTCGCTTTGGGTGTGAGAGGTCCCGGGTTCAAATCCCGGACGGGCCCTACTTTTGGCAACATTTTTAACAGTAGGTATACGAGATTTATCCTACGTTTTAAAGATTAGTTTATGAATGCAATAATGTTTAAAAACTTTCTTTTGATATACCAGCACCCGGGACCTTTGGAGCAGCCGTCGCTTTAAAATGCGACCGTCTTACCGCTGCGCCACAGAGGCAGGCCAAAATATATAATAATAATAGAAATAAAATTATTTCAAATCGGTGCATGATGACGTCAACTTTTAACAGCAGCAGTCTACACATCGCTGCGTTTTTTAAGGCGGCTCAATTTATGTGTTTTTTAAGGAACACATTTTTTTTGTCTGGTTTTTCTAAAACATATCTAAAACTATAATAAACGTGGAGAAAACGGTTTCACGCATAAATATAAGGCTCTTATCTTGAATTACGCTTGAGTTTTAGTATTCAGAACAGTCGACATATTTTGCAATACCCCAAAAACCTAACTATTACAGGAACGCGACTTTGAGCACTAAATAAAATGTACCATAAAGAGCTCAGACAAAATGTGAGCTGATATACTAAAATTTTGCTCGTGGATAAAATAAAGTCGCAGACATACCGCTTTATTTTATGCCCCCACCACCCACTTCTCTATGAAGATAAGGGAATTTAGAAGTAGAAGCTGAAACATTGGTATTTGCGAGGATTTGAAAAACCTGAAACTGAGGGTGGATTTTCAAATGTAATATTTAGAAGTGACTAAGTCCAGAATGGTATGTACCTACGGAGCGCAGACGTGGTCATTGACTGAAAGTAAAAATCCAAACTCAAGGTTTGCCAAATTGGAGAGCCATAGAAAGGAGCGTGTTGGTATTAAAAGGATAATCCGAAATACAATACGCTCCAAAACTGGCATAGTAAACGTTGGCGTAAAGACTGCAAAGCTGGGAGTGGGAGTGGGCTGGTCATGCGTGTAGGATGCACCCGGATAGATGGGCGCAAATCGTCACGAGTTGGATACCATTCGATGGCTACCGCCGCAGAGGCAGACCGAAAAAGAGACAGAGTGACGATTTGGTCAGTTTTCGCGGGACTGGGAGTCGCTGGCTTCGGACAGAAATAGGTGGATGAGCTTGAAAGAGGCCTCTGCCCAGGATTGGGATAAAGTAGGCTAATAAATAAAAGTCTAGAATAGCTCCGAATTTCTTTTACCAGAAGGATCATTATTTAGGGACAATTTCTTTGATTCTAAGTCCTAGTCACTGCCTTTATGTCGCATTTTTTTCGTGTTTATAAAGTTTTTGTCATTTTATCTTTTATAATTGATAAATACCACTTTAACAGCGGATCACGAGTCCAACTCGTGGTTAAGTTTGTTACGAATTCAGTGTACAGGACGAATTGGTACGTGATTCGCGTTTAGTGGAACAGATAGCCCAGTATTTCAGTTACACAAACGTGCAAATCATCTGTGCAATACCGAACACAGGCAAAGACCGAGGTCAGAAGAGTGCGTAAGGTTTGCGCCGATACTATCAATGAACACAGGATTTTCAAGCACCATTTCAAGCGTCATTCATCTGGAGACCGACTGAAATAATGTTTTGTCTGAAATGGAGTCATTTGAAGAGTTTATTCAAGACTTTTAGTGTATTTTGAAGTCGGTTTCAACTTATTTTTATAAGAGTAATTTTATTTACGTGTGTGAATATAAAATAGATATATAATAGGATAATTTTTTACTTCAGCAACAAAACAAGCGTTATCAAGAGACATTGGCGCAATGTTGCCAGTACACGAATTAGGTAATAAATTAACGAACACAATTACGCGCGCGTCTGGCTCGAATAAATACTGAACACAGCCTCAGGAGAACAAACATACCAGTGTCCCCCAGATAGTAGCACAAGAATCAATAAAAGAAGTTTTAATGTTGACCTGTCTATTTATAAATAAGACAAGCCATCACGTGCGTAAGACCGCCAAAATACGTAAACAAGCAATAGTTAGTTATTTATGAGCAAAGATAGTAATCATAATAATTTTAACGCGGTGCAGAGGTCAGGTAATATACATACCTAACGACTTCTCCCTCAATTGAGTCTCCCCTATCAACAGAAAGAGAAGACGCTAGCTTAGTAAGTAACTTAGTGCTTGTTAAACTAAAACACCACTTATAACCTTAAATATTTTTTATTTCTTTCAGAATTAGGTTGATTGATTTGATAATCGTTTGGGGTGTCGGAGGTTTTGCGAATTTAACATTTTGTTTGATAGATTATTGGACACCAATCACATACATTACTCTGATCCCAAATTAAGTAGCTAATTGCACTTGTATTACGGAAATCAGACACAACAGTGGTACCACCACACCCAGACCCGAGACAATATAAAAAAAAATTGCACTCCGGGAGTGCCGGCAGAAGTGAAAACTTGAATATAATATAAATTGTAATGTTTGTGTACGATAGCGCAAGAAATAAATATTGTATTCTATAAAAATATTATATTATTATTATTATTATTATTGTATTCTATCACAATAGATTACAATAATAATAATAATAAAATAATAAAAAAAAGTTTATCTCTCAGAAAAATCAACTTACATCCATAATGTCGCCAACCGTCTTACGGTTTTTCGATCAGCCCACGTGTCCTGACGCGAGTTTCACATTTTTCCCCCATCCCACAAAAGTGCTCAACGCCGCTAAAGAAGTTTTCACTTCAAAAAATGATTTCTTTATTGACCCGAACAGGAATCGAACCCAGGATTGGAGCGGCGACGCCATGAAACCAGCGTGCTTAGCCACTACATCACGGAGGTCGTCACATTACACGTTGTGTACTTATCACAAAGTGACACTTAATGCTACTTTACTTCAAGATAGTCGTGTTAGTTACTTCACTCATCGAGAACAGGTGGACCAATTTTCATGACTTTTAAATTGTTGAATTGGATTCGACGTTTTGTATTAGAAACACACGGTAGTTCAGGTGGAAATACTTTTTGTCGTGAAGCGACAAATGTGAAGAAGTAGAAGAAGGTAAAAGAAAGAGGTAGAAGAGGGAATAGAATTTATATTAAAACAAAAAAAATACAGTACCGAAATATGAAATGAGGTGATGTCTGTATGAATGTAAGTAAAGTGCAGTGGGCGTGAGTAAGTATCTTCAAATCTTCAATAAGTATTGTCCTGGAGGCAGCAAAGGGCGGCGTCGGAGTGCAGGGCCGACACAGCGGAGGTAGCAGCGACGCCGATGTGCAGCGGTGACAGGCGCCGTGAAGAGCAGTGACGCCGATGTGCAGCGGTGACAGGCGCCGTGAAGAGCAGCGACGCCGATGTGCAGCGGTGACAGGCGCCGTGAGGGAGTGACTCACAGCAGTAATGAGGGTAATGGGCACTATATAGAAAATGTTATGATCAGTTGGAGTGCCAGAAGTACTTGGTCTCGGATCCTCTTCCGAGAAGGAGACAGGTCCCTCCCCTAGAGCGAGGAGGTGTTACTGCAGTCAATGGGCTCGGATACTCCTCCGGTGTCCGGTCCCTCCCCTAGCGTGAGGAGGTGTTTCAGTAGTCACCGGCGGTTCTTCAAGACTTCTTGAGGGAAGATGTAGAGTGTTAATTTCTTGAAGTATAATAGAACTGTTCGAGCTTAGAACTCGGAATCGAATGAATTGAATGAAAAAAGTAAAGGCTTATATAGGGGACCTAGGCCGTTCAAATTTAGATCGAGATAGGTTCAAAAATAGAACATGAATACTGGTGGTTTACAGAGGATTAAACCCGAAAAAGTAATAAACTTTGATAGAAGTTGTCAGACTTTGAAAGATATTGTCATAACAACCATGTCAATAAAGATTAAAATATGTCAAAAATCAAGCAATTTAAAGAAATAATCAAGAAAACGAATCATCACCCAATGAAAATTAAAGGAAAATTGCAAACAAAGGTAAAACACGGCTATTTTTACAGTATTATGTACAGAAAAGTAGAATAACAGAGCTTTGAAAGTTTGACGTTTTTAGATTCACAATAAATATTGTTCAAAAAGGATTAGAAAACAACAAATATCCAAAAATACAGAGTAATAGTATAAGAAGAGTAGAAAGGCAGGTAATGCCTATAGTTTAATGTCTACAGTACGACTTTTTAGGGAGAAAATACGAACTGCGTTATGGTAGATAGAATCTATGATTAACTCTATGTTCGTGTTTACAGCAAATGAACCAGCAATCTTTGGATGGAAAAAGGAAATGAAAGCATGGAAAAACAAAGATAATGTGATGAAAATGTTAATGTGGGTCCGATGAATACTAAATATATTTAGGTACTCAATTTATTACATATAATACATGTACAACAGTACATTTTCACATTTAAATCGATCATACAAAATGGTGATTAACTTCCCAATCAAACTTTTGCCGTGTGATAATTCAATTGCGGGTGAACTTTTTCTTGTATACGACCTGCAAGAGAATCTGCCGCCTTGTCTCATTATTCAGAAGTCTGCAAACTTTTAGTGTGACCCACACATAACTTAACGCCATTGCCAGGAGATAGCGCTGTATCTACAATCGTAAGTAAAGCCAATGGGCCATGCCATGCTTAACGGATGTATCCGATAATCGACAACATATTTGAAAACCGCTTAAAAAGTGCGTCAGGCATTTGAACCGTTATCTGTTTGATCTATTTAGGATGTGCTTAAGGCTTATACATCCGTAATGCAGATTATACGAATCACCACGACAGAAAGCAGATGGCAAGTGGAGTAATCCGCGATAATGATTCGCTATTTCACTGCTGAACCTTGAACTGGGATAGTCAAGGATAGGATAAACAAGGAGTTTTTGGGGTTCCGTAGCCGAATGGCAAAAACGGAACCCTTATAGTTTCGTCAAGACTGTCCGTCTGTCTGTCTGTCCGGCCGTATGCCACACCCACTTTATTATGAAACTATTAGTATTACACGGTTGAAACTTGTAGGTAAATGTATCCTGTAACCGATTTACGATTCTTATACAAAAAATAAAAAATACGAGTATGATATTATTTCACCCAAACTAAAACCATTTTTTTTTGTTAAACCTTTGCGTGTTTCGAGGTTCATATAGCCATTTTCTCTGCAAGTCTAACGTTTGAGTGGTGAAATGGGCGTCCCTCTATCTAACTTTTAAACTAAGCGAGTGTAAATTTTGAAAAAAATACATGGTGTAAGTAGATCTTGACATCGACTTGGTTTGAAAAAAAATCGAATTAGTATTTTTTGAGATAGAGCTCATTTTCAATAACTGCAAACATAACTTTATTACACTTACTTTATTACATTAATTTCGGTCCTATGTAAATTGCTACATTGCTGACCTGCGTTTGAATGCTCAGAGCTTGGGTAGCTTTAAATTTATGGAATACTAAAAATATTTTTTCTCGAGTAACTTAACACAAAAGAAATAAAACCACAGTTAATAATTTAGTTACTTGATCCCAGTAGAACAACTTACCAGTTTAAATCATTTTTCCAAGTTTACTGCGCCCCAGAGACCAACCAGTTATGAAATATAACTTAGTGGTGAAGTTTGGAATCAATTGGATTCATTGAAGCTAGGCTCGCGTGTGCTAGAAGTGAGAATTTTTAAGAAAAGAGCGAAAATTTCGAATCTTTAATGCTTTTTCTTTGCACCGTCTTATTTACTTTTAAGTAACGTAAAACAGCTAAAAGGATTAATTATGAAACCAAAAATTCCGCAGGAGTGGGATTTGAACCCATGACCCGTGGCGAACCATTTTGTTAAACAGATAACAAATGCCAATCATGGCTGACGGAACAGTAATAATTAGAAATAAACTAATAAAAAAGGAAAAATCCGCGCTCACAAACTACATGCTACAGTATTATTGAATCTCATAACTAAACTAAAATGTGATAAAGCAAAAATCAGGGCCCGTCCGGGATTTGAACCCGGGACCTCTCACACCCAAAGCGAGAATCATACCACTAGACCAACGAGCCGCTTGTAAAAGTGCTTTTACAAAACAGCCATTAGTTTTGACTAATTAATTTAACACTTGAATAAACATTCAAGATTGTGTTTTCTATTTTATAACATCTGTCGTGAATTAAACATTAAACTCGTTTCTTTAAAATAAAGTTAACGTTAACAGGCTCGTTGGTCTAGTGGTATGATTCTCGCTTTGGGTGTGAGAGGTCCCGGGTTCAAATCCCGGACGGGCCCTGTTTTTGCATTTTGCAACTAAATTATGGATTTTCCTTAAACTTTATTATGTGTAGAACCTTGTAAAACCCTTATAAATCAGGCTACTCTTGTAACTCGTTCGGAATGAAATATGTAGAAAATAATCGATAGCTCTCTATGCCCATTATCACCAGAGACACTCTGGTACATTCTTGGGACACCCTATAGGGGCGGGTTAATAACATAATGAAAACAAGGTTAGTTGGTTGCCTTCCAAATGAGTCTAGCGATCCGCACTGAGCTCTCGTGGTGGAGTATGGCTCTTACATTTACTTGAAGTGAGCCCTTAGCCCAGCTTAGTGATACTAATAGCCTAATACTTATTTTGATTTCGTCGGTAAACAGTCGATCGATCCTTGGTGTTACTTGGGAAGACAAAATGACCTACACCATCACAGCAATTCTAAAACAGAGACGTCTTCGCTGGCTGGGCCATGTTCATCAAATGGATCCCCATAGATTGCCACGAGATGTCATGCTTGGGCAGGTTAAGAGACCCGTAGGCCGTCCCATGCTGAGATTTAAAGATTCCTGCAAACGCGATATGAATTCTTTCCATATCAACGTCATCAAATGGGAAACTCGCGCTGCCATGAGACCGGAATAGCGTCATGATATTGACCTTGGAATGTCGCAGTACGACGAAGTCTGGCTGGACCACCTCAAGCAAAAAAGGCTTCAGCGCAAGGCCGCTCCTCTCCGTGATATCTTCTTTACTTGCGACAACTGTGGCAGGAAATGCCGTGCCGCTATCGGACTCCTTAGTAACCGGAGACGATGCACCCCCCAAAACGGACCTCCATGACACGGCAACAATCATCTGCCGAGATGCTGTGGCCTATGAGTGGTAAACAGTGCAGTCCAAATACTTATTTAGGTCAAATATAGGTAAGCTGCATAAATAAATAGTTACTAAAGTAAAACAATTGAGAAAGAGTAAGATATGGCGAGTAGACCATAACAAATGGTTCAAGACTTGAAGTTATGGGCTTCTATCACGTAAGCTGTTAACTACCGCTAGTATTATTTGTGACAAAATTGTTGGAAAGCACGAAGCAAAGGTGTGAATGCACCTGAAATGCACACGACACAACTTTCAAAACAGGGTGCACTCAAAAGTATTTTTATGACCAAAATAAAAAACTTAATAATGCACAAGTAAATTGAATAAAGCCTAAGCCCATCGGCATAAGACCTGGATCGTTAAGGGGGTTGCATCAGAGTCATCTCTTGCCTAAATCTAGCGTGAAAAACATTTATTGCACATCTGTGAAGTGTAAGAGTTAACAAAAAGTCGTACTTCAAAAAGCAGGAATAAGCCTGAGTTTAACTACTTTCACAGCGAACACAATGTACTCTAGTAGAAAAAAAAATCAATAGGTAATAATAATACAAAAACCTCAGTTAAAAAAACACTTTAGGTCATCAGAAGTTTCTTCTTTTTTTAAGTAGGTAAATTATAAGTAAACGAATCAGAAAAACAACTTTACTCTCTAGTCCAAATTTTATTCACCTCCATTTCCTCCGATTGTAATATTTGTTTGAACAATCCATTTCGTTCGCTGCTCAGTATTCATGAGCTTTCTATTTGTTTAGTAATAATGTACTTATTTGCGTTGTAACCGAATGAATACCGTTATCTTGGGGTTGTAACGTTCTTTCAGGCAAATTCACTGTAGCGTGTCTGACGTAATTTTCGTTGGGAACATTTGGGGATACAGGATTTGGTTTGGAGACCAAAGAAAGTGTTTGGTGGTCGTTTTTCATTCCAAATAAAATATAAAGATAGATTTGAAATTATTGTTTGAATTTGTTACACTTGCATTGTGCAATTGATAATCGATAAGACTCCATTAATTCATATTAATTTAAACTTTGAAAACACCGAATCATTTTTTTACTCTTTACTAGGTAGGTACAAATTCCCTGACACACGGAAAATACAAATAGAAAAGAAACATTAACCAAAAAGCTCAGAAATCCAATGAATGTGTTCTGGCAAAATAAGCTACCAAACTTCATTCGATTGCTCATATTTGTCGCAAGAAGTAAATAATTTACTATTTACTTTTACTATAAAAAACATACGAATACAAGTAGCTACAATTTTCCTGAATCTTTTTCAACCATATTAAGGGCAACCATTCTTGTAAGAATATATCACATTTATACGAGAAGCGAAATGATACACGTGACAGGTATTTGACATGGGACAAGAAGATTTATCATCAGAATCACAGGAGTACTATTTAGTAGTACAATTTGTCTTACCTGCAACTTTTATAGACTGAATACATCTTAATTTTTTATCAATGCAAAAGTTAATGAGGATGGTAGTTCGTTATTCCTTCATGTTAAAACTACTGATTGAATTTTGATGAAACTTTACAATATTATGGCTCTTAATTTGGAGTAGCTTGTAGGCGCATAATATTTTGTGAGAAATTTACACGAGTGAAACCTTAAAAATTAGCTAATCATGAATAGAAAAAAATTCTGAAAATTAAACCTGTTTAAAATATTACTTGCAAGTTTTATAAATGAGTTTTTTTAACATAAAAACTTGAATCGTCAAATGTACGTAGGTTCCTTGGAAATTATTCAGAAATCTATATATATAAAGTATAGTCGTTTTAGTTACACTATCTGTAACTCAAGAGCGGCTGAACTGGTTCGGCTGAAAACTGGTGGGGAGGTAGCTTATAACCAGGAAAAGGACAGGGTACTTTTTATCTCTTTGACGGGGCCGGGTCTAAGCGGGACGAAGCTGGTGTTGAACGGGGCTGGGAGCGAAACAAAGTTCGTTGGGTCCGCTATTTTACATATGAAAGCTGGTAGGTATAAACACAGCGAAAAAAAATAATTGTATACTCAAAACGAATATCAATATCCTCTGGGATGTTCTCAGATTTTTTTTACATTTTTGATAGATAGAATCTGAAGCAAATCAGATCTAAAACGTCATTTCGGCTACTTTTAACATTCGTGTGCTGCCATTAGCAGGTATCCACTGCCCTAATAAAACCTTTTCAAATGCGCTACCTATATAAAGAGAAAAGCGTAATCGAGTTGATTCGCTTCTTTTTGACGCACCATGCAATATGCTTGTAGCGTGTTATTCGTTGATTTCGATGAAAAACGCTTAAATCTGTATCAAAATGTGCTCCTGCACTGACGATAATAGCCTACGAATGAATTCTGAACTTGGTACCCACCAATAACGTCAATACAAGTATACCTGCATTGACACTATACATACTAGGGATGGCAGTTTTATCTAACTAAAACTTTTGTTCTAACTAAACTATGGCCAGTGGTCACTTGCTATTAAGTTTGTCTCGTGTCGGTGGAGCTTTTTCCACTCTTTCTCTTGACCTCCTGATACGACACGACACTTATCATTTACCTACCTTATTTGGTCCATACAGCTTATTTTCTTCCCTCTATTAAAGTTTTGATAAAATGATCGTGTTGAAGCAGGTGTCCCAACATTCAGTATAATTACAGACGGTATTAACAATCGGCGACAAACTGCAACACAGACGTGACGACGAACGCAATTCTCCTAATGCACTAACATTTGCATACACACACGGAGCACTGTGCACTAAACAACTAGGCAGTATGCTCCGCTGAGATACGCTCCGATAAATTACTGCAAGTTACTGAATACCTATGTGAGTTTAATTGGTACACGATACTCAATCGAATTCGTATAGTTTCACTATTTCATAAATGCATAAGTTGTCGCCTTTATCGATCGAGTCTATTTGACAGCAATGACCATGATGGCAAAGCAAAAAAACAAAAAAACAGTTTAGACAATAAAATAAAAATGCAGATAGAAAACTGTTATTTGAAATGGTCATGTATTCTAATCTCCTGCCAAAGTCTCATACAAGTAAGATAGCGATGTTATTTTTTTCTTTTTCCAAACCCATTGTATAGCGTATCGTTGAAAAGGTAATTTAAAATGATTGTAAGTTTGATTGCATCAGAGTTTTGCCTTAACTTAAAGATATGAAACTGAAATTGTAGTCAAATATTGATTTTGATTGTCCTGTTGTAAAAACATTAAAATTGTAAATCAGCGTCAACAAAAGATTTAAACAATTTTATTTCATATTTTCGGATATTTTGTTAATTTAAGGGAATAAAAACCGTATAAAGGCGATATTTATCATGTTTTATAGGACATCATTAAGGCAATAAAAGTACTTGCATTCATAGTAGATACGGAACCCTTCTTGCGCGACCCCAACTTGGCTGGGTTTTATGTGTTAGCTCTGGACTCTTAAATAGCCAAACGTGGCAAAGACAGAGTCGACTGTGAATTGAACTCGTCCAGAAAAAAAAACTATTTTTTTTCAAAAACAGGGCCCGTCCGGGATTTGAACCCGGGACCTCTCACACCCAAAGCGAGAATCATACCACTAGACCAACGAGCCACTTGTATGTAAACTGAAGTCAATTGATCATTTAATTTTTCCACAGCAATGAACACTTGTGTACATGCTACTTGATAACGTTAACCTAGAACCATTGGCATAAGATTGGCCCATGGAATCGAATACTTAGTTGCCAGGAATCATTTAGTTCACATTCAAAAAACTACATGTAAAACTATAGTAGTGAAATAATCTTTCAACCGACAATGTAACTACCGAAGACGATCAAGTCCCCGCATGATTTCTGTTACACACACTGCTTAAGCAGACTTCAGTTAAGCCTTGAATTTATAATAGGTTTGTAGAGAACCATTAACAGGAACCATTCTATACATAAGTGACGCATACGAAGTACTTCCGTTTCCATTTCGGCGTCACGTCCTGTCACTTGGCTGTGCTGCATTGCAGATGTCCTGTGGTTGGTGTAATATTACGATATTACGAGAGTTGAATCACGAATTTATTACCGATCAATAAAGGTTGATCGGGATTAAGCAGTTATCATAATGTAAAGTCTACTTTTCTTAGCTAGTCGTACATTGTAAACAATCTTTTTATGAATAGGTATTGAAAAAATGTTACTGAATAGAATTATGAATTTATTTATTAATTAATTATTTTAAAATTGTTGATTTAAAAAGATCTTAGTGTTAAACGTTCAATTACCCAAGTACTTTTTGAGTACGTGTGTATTTTAATTTAAAATGAATAAATTTGCTAAATGATCTGTCAAGATTGTTAACAATATTCGACAAGCAAAAAAAGACCATAAGCAAAACAGCGTTAACTTTATGTCCAAATGTCGTTATTTTAAATAGACCGACTTGTTCTCAAAATTTTCTCTCAGCGTATGTTAATCTAAACATAACTATATTGTATGTATAGGCATGTAGAAATAAAACTTTAGGGGCAATATCTACGATGAATTTCATCGAGGACAATACCTCATAATTTATAATAAATAAATCCACTTTTAAATATGAGTAAATGGATCTTTTAAACGCTAATAAGTCTTGAAATTATAGACTAAAAGTAGTGATTGGTTAAGTAACTCTACTTAAGTATATATTTAAGTACTCAATTATTTTTACTACACTACACCAGACGACCCGTCTGGTGTAGTGGTCGAGAAATCGCCTACTACGCAGCGGATTGCGGGTTCGATCGCCGCACAATACAAACATTTGTGTACATGAACATGTCTGTTTGTATTGGTCTGGGTGTTTTCTATGTATATCATGTATGTATTTACAAACAAAAAGTATTTAAGTATTATATCCGTTGTCTGGCACCCATAACACAAGCTTTGAGTAGCTTACTTTGGGACTAGATGGCGATGTGTGGGAATGTCCAAGGGATATTAATTTGTATTTTATTTATTTAAAGTAATAAAAAACCGGCCAAGTGCGAGTCAGTTCGCGCACTGTGGGTTCCGTGTCAACTTTAACTGAATTAGGGAATCCACATACTTCCACTTAGTAAAATACCACAGCAAACATAATTTTGCTTTTCATAGTGTTTGTATGAAGAACAAAGTTATGTTTGAGGTTGTTGAAAATGTGCTATACCTCAAAAACTACTCGTTTGATCCCGTCCAAACCAATTTTCGTTGAAAGTATTTGTTAAGATCTACCTTACATTTTTTTTTAATTTACACTCGCTTAGTTTAGAAGTAAGATGGGGGGGGGGTCAGTATAGTGGCTACGACATACGGATGGACAGACAGACTTGACGAAAATATAGGTAAGGAATAAACGGATAAACATTTATCCTTCACCTACCCTATCCCTCCTCTTTGTCTTTGTACTTTATGGCGGCGACAGATACACCTTAATGAAAAATGACGACCGAGTCAAATCGCAAGAAAGATTTCTGTGTCTGTCATGCACGTATCATTAACCGTCACTCCCCGTCAATCATAAATTATTTCAAATATTGCTGGCAAAGGAAAAATTGCCTGTAAATTGCTATGAATCCTAAATAAGGCTTCAAGTTTAATATGGCTTCGTTTTGATGTCTGTCTTATTGAGAGATTTTACTGGTATAATAAATATAGATGATATTGTATCAAATGAGTACTTTGATCCAATATCAGCACGTGCTACCTATCTGAGAACTCTTTATGAAATTAATACCGACTTTAAAAAAAAATAGATTATCAATTCGTCGTGTAGGTATGTATGTGATTTTGTTGTGATAAATAAAATTAAAAAATGATTTTAAATATTTTGAACTTTAATTATTGTTCCTTATGTTACAAGTGTTACCAGTAATGACATACGAGTACGAATCCGAAACGTGGTCTCTAACTATGGGCCTCATAAAGAAGCTCAAAATTACACAACGAGCGATGGAGCGGCTATGCTCGGTGTTTCTCTACGAGATCGAATCAGAAATGAGGAGATACGTAGAAGAACTAAGGTAACGGACATATTCCTACGAATCAGTAAGCTCAAGTGGCTGTGGGCAAAAAAGTTCTAGATTGGAGACCAATCGACCAAAAGCGTAGCGTGGGACGTCCACCGACAAGATGGACTTGTTAAGATCGCGGGATCACACTGGATGCAAACCGCTTGTAATTGGTCACTGTGGAAGGTCGTGGGGGCGGGGGGGGGGGGAGCTGTGTTTAACGTTTAACAGTGGACGTCCTTTGGTCGATAATGATGATGATGATGACTATGAAGGTTAGGTAAATTAAAGTTACGCACAGCCGTAAACATTGAATCACCGACAACGATATTTACCCATTGGTTGAGTTTAATATCGATCAAGACGCGCTTAAACGCGTAATCTAAAATACCCTAGTAAGCATCCTTGCAAAAAATATGACCAGACATGTTCAGCATTAAATTATGAGTAGTACTTGACTTATATATTTTGTGACTAGTGTGACCCTGGCCACCATCCAAGTCCTTCGTTTGAAGCACAACTTGACGAGTGACAGGGGTAAGTTGAAGTTTTTGTTGCTACTATTTTGCAAATTTACAAGATACTAGCGGTCCCCGCGACATCGCTCATTGATTAATGTGAATATCTGGATTTCCCGTAAAATATTTCAAAGCCAAACTCATATTTTCATATAAGAGGCAAGAAACCATAGTGGTAAGCGTAAGCGCGTGTTGTACTTAAGTTGCGAGCATTTTTTGGAGGTATTAGAAAACTGATAGCTTCTAATATTTATTGAAACAAATGATGTTAAGGGCAATTTATTCAAAATGAAACGTGTTGATGACTAAATTAAGAATTTTCAAAAGGGTCTAGTAGTTCTAGAGATTAGCGCGTTCAAACAAACAAACTCTTCAACTTTATAATATTAGTATGAAGATTTGTGGACCGGTTGCCTTTTACCTAACCTCCGTTGTCATCATCATCATCATTATCAGCCAAAGGTCGTCCACTGTTGAACACAGTCCCCTCTCCCCCACGACCTTCCACAGTGACCAATCACAAGCGGTCTACATCCAGTGTGATCCTGCGAGCTTTACAAGGTCGTCTTTTCATCTTGTCGATGGACGTCTTACGCTGCGTCTGTGGTTAAAGGGTATCCAATCTAGAACTTCCTGCCCAACGGCTATCTGTTCTTCGGCTATGTGCCCTGCTCACTGCCACTTAAGCTTACTGATTCTCAGGGCTATGTATGTTACCTTAGTTTCTTCTACGCGTATAACGTCGCAGTGTCCAAAAATATTAGCAAAATGAAATAACAACTATCACATGACATGACTGATATCATACAAAACTGAATTGAAAATGTACCTATTTAAAAACGAAACCGTTTTCTTGAGGCAAGGAGGCAATGATGCTGACAGCTAACTATTAAAGTTTTCACGAAAATCGAAAGGAACCTTTATTTTGTCAGATAAATTCGAAGTTAAAACAGTGCTGTTTTTTGTGCTTGGGAGTTAATTTTAATTTAACTTAAGCTACGGGTTAAGTTATTGACATTGTTGGGATCAGTTTTCGTTGTTTTCAAAATCCCTTAAAAATTTACTTACACACGAAAGATTATAACACTACAATTTCCTCAACCGTAAGAAAACTTTCGCAAAATCACGCCAATATGATATTCTAAACCAGTTTTAATATCCTGCACGTTGTTATCACAGCAAACAGTTCAGTTTGCAGTGAAAACACGATGTTTGCTGCACTTCTCAACTAAGGCTGGGCTGAACATGTGTCGGATCTGTGTTGATGTTTGAAGTTGAATAGGTAAGGTGTTGCAGATGTTTTCGTGGTATATTTTATAAGAGACTGTGTAGTAAGATGTGCTGTTGTATAAAATCATAATAGGTACATTCAGTGTTATATCATGCTTGCATGGTATTATATTTTGGGCATTCAGATTGCAGTAGGTACAGTCAACAGCACATCAGTTTACCCGCTTTTGTTGCAAACTAGCTCTTATTACAACTGCATAAGATACCGCAGAGTTTACCTTGACGTGCTGTTCTCCGTACATTAAATAAATATTGTTGGTAAATGGATTTCACAACTTTTGGAACAAAAACGTTCAAGGATATTTAACTTTATTTATTTAAACTTTATTGCACTGTAAGTTGTACAATTGGCGGGTTTAATGCGGACATGAAATTCTCCACCAGTCAACCACTCGGTAATGCAGAGAGCTCAATCAGTGGCGGAATATTAATAGGCAATGAGAAGATTGGTACAAAAAAAAAGAGTAAATTGCACTAAATACTATACCAATATTTCACAAATATTGGAACGTATGTTTAGAGCCACCTCAATCGTTTCTGCTTCACCCAATGGTTGACTGGTAGAGAATGTTTTAAGCATGAAGTTCGTCGTTTAAATAAATTAAATATTGGACACCAATCACATACATTGCTCTGATCCCAAAGTAAGTAGCTAATGCACTTGTGTTATGGAAATCAGACACAACTGTGGAACCACAACACCCAGACCCAGTCGTTAGTACTTTCGTTTTGTCAGTGCAATACAGAATTTAAAACAAATAACTACATTATAAGATATATAAGCAAAATACTAATAAACACATAAAATACATATACTTAATAAATACGAAATTCAACATGAGTTAGTATTCTATGAATACTAACTATGAATTCTATGATTCTATGATTCCAACGAAACTAAATGTGCTACAACTAAACCCACTTAAGATTCAAAACAAACGATTTACGTAGAGTGCCTTAGGATAAAGAAACAAAACATAAAACCAAGTTTGTTTCACAAGCTCAGAATCCATTACCCCAGCAGAAAAAAATGTATGTTCATACGTAGTTGAACTAAACGGCTGTGCTATCCATTGCGAAACAATTTCTCGAATATTCGTCAACAGGCTGGATCGAGCAGTTCCAGCATTGACGTGCATTAACAATTTAAAGTATATGGCTTTGAGCTGGCTACGCACAGCTATGTTGCCCCGGATATATTGTGTATCTTGCAATTGATAGAGTTCAAATTGCAATTTACAGACGCAGCGAGCACTTTAAGCACTTGAAAATGAAATGGAAACCGTACACTAAAGCGTTGAAAAAATATTATAATTATTTCAAAAATCTGGTTGAATTGGTATTTGCTAGTTAAAGCAGTTTTTTTTAATAGTAGTAGTCCCCCTAGCCGATTTCGCCTACGGTGGCAGGGGGGTGTCACTCCGAAGTTTAGGTACGTTTGAGCGACTCGGTACGCCGAGCATGAATGAGCGCGGGGCTGCCGCTCGCGGACCGCGCCACGCGCCCAAGACTGTGTTTATTTTCTCAGCCTGTGACTGACTTCGTTACAACGAAATAACTGTTAATAATTTGAGATATGTGTTCCTAATTATGACATTATTTATCAAAACAAAATTTGTAGGTAGGTATTCAACATTTCTTGATGAAAGAAATAGGTTTGAGTTTAAGATACCTACCCAGTTACTAACGTCAATCTAACTTAAAATAAACGGAAACAGGTCAATAAACTTACTTTAAATTTAGCATAATATTTATTTACCAAATTACTGAAGTAATTTTGTGTTAGGATTTTACGTCCAAAATCTAATAATAAAAGAGCTACAGTTCATTTTTTTACTTTAGCTATATTATATCACCCTTAATTTTTAGGTATTCCAATAAAATTAATCTTGATTTTGATAGCATTTATAAAGGTACGGTTATAAATAAGGTTCACATAAACAAAAGTATCTTTTTGTAGTTAAGTACGGACAACAGCAAATTTCGGTTAACACTGGTATCTTATGCAGTTGACATTAGGGCTAGTTTGCAACAAAAGTGTGTGTAACCTAAGATGCTGGCGAATGTACTATATATTTTTTTATAAAAAATAAATTAATATAAAATATTATATTTTTTAAAATTATTTATAAAAAACTTTATTTTTTTAATTAATATAAATTTTAAAACGGCGGTGCGCCCGCGCAACATAGGTACTCACCGCCCTAACCGGGCTGAGGCCGAGCTATGATTTATGACCCAAACTGCACGGAGAAAATAATTCTACTATACAATTTTATTTGGTTAAGTGTGATGTACAGTCGACAGCACATCAGGTTATCCACTTTTGTTGCAAACTAGCCCTTATTACAAGTGCATAAGATACCGCAGTGTTTACCTTGACGTGATGTTGTCCATACATACATGTGTGTTTGGTTTGTACTTTCATTTCTCCGAATTCAGTAATTTTGTACCAAATAATTAAATTAGACAGAGTAAACACTTATTTTAATATTAAACGAACGCTGACACTATCAATTACTTTCTTCGATAGAACACAGTCAAGAAATGTGCTAGGTCCTCTAGACTATTTATTTTATTTGAGTAGCGCGTTGTGTACCTACGCGTATGTTCGGGCCATGCGCCGCTCGCAACCCTGATACATTCAAGGCCGCGAAACAGGGAAAGCGTTACGTGTTAGAAAGAGACAGGTATGGATAGGTATATGAAACAACCTTGAATTAAAATCGTGCGAAGTGAATTGCACTTCATTGCGTTGCAGCGAAAGTTGTTTTTACTTTATCATTCTTAGCACAGTGATCCTTCTGTACGTAGTACTATTATATTTTCTGTGACGGTGGCCAGTCACAACGACTAGGACATATTATAGTGCACAAGTGTGTGCGCAAACACAGGTGCACTCTCTATTCCTTTCACTCTCTTAGCCCGATGGGAAAGCAATCTGACACGACCGGAGAGAGATCAGACGCAGGACCAACGGCTTTACGTGCTTTTCCGAGGCACGGGGGTGAAACACCGCCAACTTCCAAACTCCAGGCTACCCTAAGAATTTCTGAACAGAAAAACTCAGGTTTTTTTTTTGGTCGGACCCGGGGATCGAACCCGGGACCTCTGGCGCAGCCGTCGCTTTGAAGTGCAACCCTTTTACCGCTGCGCCACCGAGGCAGTGTAAGATTTTTTTTATCACTGCGTCAGACCACTTAGTTCTGCGGCAATTGACAACCACGACTGAAGCCGATGTGTTGATGATAGCAGTCGGCAAGTTTACTGCAGCCGTTGTTAAACTGCAATTAAAAAAATTGCTATCAACCATATCAACTTGACAGACACACTAGCTTGTACGGTCACACTGGATAAAGACCGCTTGCAACCGGTTGCAAGAAAAGTTTAGGGGAAGTCCATGTTTAGCACAAGCACAAGCTGAGTGTAAGACTTTTACTAAACAACTGCTTAAGCAAACACTTAAGAGCTAAAAAAACTAGGTATTACTATCCTCATCATGTCTTCAACTATATATTTGAGTGCGAAAGCGATTGGGTTTGGTAATAGCTACCGGAAACAGTTTCCCGGCCTCGATGCGCCTGTTGGAGACCCAACATTTTGTATAGCTGACCTGTGTAATGTCAATAACAGTTAATTTTAAGCTCTAGATCGTTTGACTTTTTAAACTGGAACAAGAAATTGGTCAGGCAATTTGATAAATATATTCAAAAAAGTTATTTCAAGTACCTAAGTTTAATTTTCAGATTGTGATAAAATCATCATAAATTTTAGTAGTATTTTATTTTTTGTATAAGAATCGTAAAGCGGTTAACAGGATACTACTCATTTTCATGAGAGTGATGCTTATAGTTACAGAATAAAGTGGCTGTGACATACGGACGGACTGACAGACAGACATACAGACAGACTTGACGAAACTATAAGGGTTCCGTTTATTTGCCATTCGGCTACGGAACCCTAAAAATTGTTTTGAACGAGATCGACTCAGAGTTTATGCGATATAGCAAATTTTCAACAACTGCAAATATAACTTTGTCCGTTGGGAAACGGCTGAACGGATTTTAAGATATGAGGAGTCATTATTAAATGTGTAATAATACAAAAAGTGACATAGGCTATCCTAATTTTGAAAATGGTGACCAATAATTAGGAAAAGGGAGGGAGGAGGGATGTATTTTTTTCATATAATAGCAATATGGGTATCAAATGAAAGCTAGCAAAAAGGACATTTCAAAAATATATGCTAATATCGGATATTAATATAGTTAAACAAAAATTGTTAAAAAGCTTAGACATACATCGTCTCGCTCGACGACGAAGTAGTCGCAAAAAAGAGCGTTTTCTACCAATATAATAAACCCAAATCTTACTTATTATGAGCGTTACATTTCATTTCAATTTAACTTAGGTTACTGATTAAATGTTATTATTATTGCAAATTATAATTTAATGTAATATTATTTTAGTTTTGACATAATTATATTTTTTTTCATGATCGTTTTAGTATATTGTTTATTAATTGTGTTTAAGCTTGTATACGACTTGGTGTAGTTACTGTAAGCTACAAGTGAAAATTGAATTGAAATAAATAAATAAAACTGCCTCTATGGCGCAGAGGTAAGAGGGTCGCATTTTAAAGTGACGGCTGCGCCAGAGGTTCCGGGTTCGATCTCCGGGTCGGGCCAAAAATATATACCAGAGTTTTTCTGTTTATAAATTCTTAGGGTAGCCCGGAGTTTGGCGGTGTTTCACCCCGTGCCTCAGGACAGCACGTAAAGCCGTTGGTCCTGCACCTGATCTGTCTCCGGTCGTGTCATTGCTTTGTCCCATCGGGCTATGAGAGTGCACCTGTGATTACGCACACACTTGTGCGCTATAATGTGTCCTGCGCAGTCGGTTAGTCGTTGTGACTGGCCACCGTAGTAGAAATCGGCAAGGGGCTTATTATTACTATTAACTGCTTACAAAAAGGCACTGAAAAGGAAAAAAAACCTTATATTGTAATACATCCTGAAAAAAAAACCCCTTCGGCCGCATTCGAAACCAAGGTTCGAAACTAGTTTCTAAATAAGAATAATGTTTCTTCTTTCGAAACTAGTTTCGATATAAGAATTATATTTCTTTTTTCGAAACTTGTTTCGACAAAGGAATAACATTTCCTCATTCGAAACCGACAAATTAAATCAATACCTCTTTAGATATAAAGCGTATGGGGATAAGTGAACTATAGTAAAGAAAATTTTCGTTTGAGCGGTACCAATATTATTAAAAACACTGTGAGTGTCAAATTAAATAATTTAAATAAACTACATGGAAATAAAAGCCGGTGCGTTTCCATACATACACGTATATTTAATTGAAATAATTTAACGAGTAAGATTAATAATGCAGTAAAAAGGGGGAGATAATTTCAACGCAATGGCCAACGGAGATTTCTTTCGTTTGAAGTTGCAGGATTGCTAATTTAATTTCTTCATAATCAAATATATAAGTTACAAAAAATAACAAAAACTGATAGCAGTTTTTGTTATTTTTTGTAGTGGTCATGCTTGTACATAGTTAATTTTTTAAACTTTATTAATTAATTATTTACGTGTATGTATGGAAACGCACCGGATTTTATTTCCATAGGTATAGTTTTATTAAATTATTTTTTGATACTCACAGTGTTTTTAATAATATTGGTACCACTCAAACGAAAATTTTCTTTACTATAGTTCACTAATCCCCATACGCTATATATCGAAAGAGGTTTTGATTTTAATTAGTCGGTTTCGAATAAGGAAATGTTATTCCTTTGTCGAAACAAGTTTCGAAATAAGAAATATAATTCTTATATCGAAACTAGTTTCGAAAGAAGAAACATTATTCTTATTTAGAAACTAGTTTCGAACCTTGGTTTCGAATGCGGCCGAAGGGAAAAAAACACATTATTTTATAAAATTTAATAATAATCACACCAGCTACGGAGTTATAACTCACATGACGACAGAAAATGTTTACATTTCCCGAGTAGGTATTGTTTTTGCTCATAATTACGCTTGTAATCCTCCTTTATGCTCAGCAATGTGTGTTTGAGTTTGTTTACTGAGTTTTTCTTTTTGAAATATACCCAGCTTGGAATATTACCTTTGAATAATATTTTACATAAATAACATTTCTCAACATTCCTCTGTGGTCGTCTGTTATGGTAAACTTTTTAGAAGCAAAACAATGACAAATAAATCTGAATGGACAGGTTGACAAGGAAACTCAAAACTTTTGTAACATTACAGAAACCTTATTCAGACCACATTTATCTTCTTTCTATACAAGGTGTTGTTTTGGTCAGTGACATCCAACTCAGGGATAATAATATGAGTTACACTTATTCTAAAAAAATGATCGCTTTAAATTATGAGCAAGTTTTAATACAAGAAACCTCTTCACAAATTCAAAAAAAAAATACAAAACGAATGGGAAAACTCGCACCCGAGCACGTAGCTAGCGCTTATCTACGAAATAGTACGCCGTAGCTAGTAAGCTACGAAGAGGCTACCTGGTGTTGGTAGTTTCGACTCGATCGCTGTACCGCATAAAAAAATGATTTTGTGGGTTTTTTCCATTTAAATATATATATATATATATATATATATATATATATGTATATATTTGGCATCAGTATCGTTTGTACAGCCACCCCTGAGTCGCTCGTCGCTGACCAAAACAACACCCTGTATATGTACAGTCGACGTCTTTGCTGCATAACTACTTTCAACCAAAATCGCTTGCACACAAAACACAAATACGGGCGTCATTTCAAACATAATGTAAATTCAATAATGCATCTTGATGAGAAGAAATCCTTTACGTGACCTAAAAAAGAAATATAATTTCAAAGCCCACGCCTAAAGAACCCTTACAACGTCAGCGCAAAGCGAGGACTTCATCAAGGGTCTCTTATTAGCCCACTTTTATTCCTGCTTTTTGTCTGAGTGAAAGAGATGGAATTACAGCTCTATATTTTTGTTCAGCTTTAACTGGTTGTAAGCAAAATAAATGATGCACTATAAATTATCAAGATTCTTACTATTTCCAATGCAGTGGAATTGTGATATTTAAGGAATTCATCTTTATTTTGTATATAAATTGCTTTATTTAATAAAGAAGATGAACACATTTGATAAAATAATGCAGAGTCGGATGATCAGATTACAGTTTTCTTATGAATATTATTAGCTATGGAATCAACTCTGTAATCAACTTTTCAGAATGGAATATTTCAATTTAATTCAGAGGTTGTGATATTGTGCCACACTTAGTTCTATTGTTTATCTATTTTCAGAAATGTTATAAATGTATTGCCAGCTTCAAGGCGAAAAAATGGTACCCATAGCGTTTATTAACAGATTACTAAAGTTATTTAAAGATTAGTCTATTTCACAATTAATTTATAGAAAGGTTATTATGTCAAAATTATGTCAAAAGAAATAAATAAAAACCGGCCAAGTGCGAGTCGGACTCGCGCACTAAGGGATCCGTGCCAACTTTAACTGAATAAGGCAATTCACCTAGCTAAAATACCACAGTATTTTGTTGACAGCAGATATAACTTTGTTTTTTATAGTGTTTGTATAAAGAACAAAGTTATGTTTGCGGTTGTTGAAAATGTGATATAACTCAAAAACTACAAGTTCGACCTCGTTCAAACCAATTCTCGTTGAAAGTATTTGTTAAAACCTACATTACGTATTTTTTTTCAAAATTTAGACTCGCTTAGTTTAGAAGTTAGATAGGGGGGACGCCCATTTTACCACTTTAGAAGCGTCTATCTCTGAAACGTTAGACTTAAAAAAACAAATGGTTCTAAAAACCTTAATGTCATTTTAAAAGACCTATCCATAGACACCTCACACGCATAGGTTTGAGTAAAAAAAAAATTCGGTTTTAATTTCATGTAAGGGCCCCCCTTAAATATTATTATTTTTATTTTTTGTATGACAATCGTAAAGCGGTTAACCGGATTCACCTTCCTACCAAATTTCAACAGTGTGATGCATAAAGGTAAAGAATAAAGTGGCTGTGACGTACGGACGGACAGACAAACAGACATACAGACTTGACGAAACTATAAGGGTTCTGTTTTATGCCATTCGGCTACGGAAACCTAAAAAGCACATTCATTCATATACACATATTTCAGTCTTGGGCCGCTACTTTGTAAAATAAAGTTCGAATTTAAGACTTTCCACATCCTCATTTCACACACTGCATCTTCAATGATTTGCTTAGGAAATTACAATAAATTGTGTAGTTGAGTGAAGTATATGCAAATTAGTAGCGACCCCTTGGTGTTCTCACTAAATTGTGTTTGGATTTCTAAAATTTCTTATTACTTATTCTTATTACGACCTGATTTTGGCAACGTCAGTAAGGGATATTCGTCGAATAAAATACAATTAGTCTTAGGTTCAATTTTACTAACGGCGAATGAGGAATATTTGTCGAAAACAATATTTGACGCCTAATTCAAAAATGTCACCTATTTGTCAGCAATCATTTATGTAAATGTTATTTTAAAATCGGTCGTTTTATACTTATTTCCTCGATAAGTCTTATCTGATGTTGGTAGAGGCCCTAAGGCCTGCTAGTGGGAGGTCAGAGAGGTCAAAAGAGCGAATTTGCTCTAACAGATACGTTACTTATTACGTTTTTATACGTCATTTATTCTTTAGCCATCCTCCTCATTCAATACAAGTTAGAGCGAGACAGTACAGCCTTTACAATAAATTCAAGGATTAACGAAGTTCCTAAATGCACACTCAAACGTTTTTTGCAGAAATACGAATAATTAAACCGACACAGTGTAAAAAATGCCTCGTCGCTGCAGTTTGTAGTGTCCATTCGACAAATCTTTTATAAGGTAAAACCGGCCAAGTGTCATGCCCATAAACTAAATAAGGATTCCACTTCCTTCCACGAAGCCAAAATAGCACAATATTTTGATGAAAGCAATAATAACTTTGTGTTTCATAGTATTTGTATGAAGGACAAATTTATATTTACGCTTGTTGAAAATATGCTATATATCAAAGCACTACTAGTACATTGTGCATTTCTTTGTCATTGCAAGTTAGAAGGGGGAACGCTCATTTTACCACTTTGGAAGCGCATTTCTCCTAAATGTTAAACTGTCAGAAAAAATGGTTTCAAGAAACTCGATGTCATTTGAAGAGACCTATCCTTAGACACCCCACATGCATAGGTTTGAGCAAACTTTTTTTGTTTTAGTTCCATATATGGGAGCGTCCTCAAATGTCATTATTTATTGGCATCGTAAAGCGGTGAACGGGATACAAGTACCTTCTAAGTTTCATCTGTGTAATACGAACAGTTTAAGAATAAAGTGTCTGTGACACGCGGACGGACAAACAGACAAACAGACTTGACGAAACTAGAAGAGTTCCGTTTGAGATGGCAAAAAACATACTGACTGAATGACTCTGAGTATTTGCTGTTTTTGAGAATACAACACAAATAAATAAATAGAATTTCGGGTCAAGCCAAACTGACTGAGGTAATGCATTTCACATTGAAGTATTGTGTACCTTTGTTCGATTAGTCCTACTCTATACTTCATTACTCTGTCACCTATAACATACTGCGATGTGGAATAAGTTTTAATTAAACCCGTGATACACACAAAAAAGAACATTCTCAAAGCATCTGAACAGAAAATGAGGAATATTTATGCAATGTTTTATAGAAAACATTATGAAATCCTAATTGGAAGGAAAATACAATGAACAATTTCAGCTACGAGACTTTGTACCGGTAATAGTAATCATGATATTTTTCTGAAATGCGAACACAAAAGGTTTTTTTACGCAATTTTATTACAAAGTAGATTATTAAGTTAGTTTATTTTACAACAGAAAAGCAAAAACAGGGCCCGTCCGGGATTTGAACCCGGGACCTCTCACACCCAAAGCGAGAATCATACCACTAGACCAACGAGCCGCTTGTGCATAATATATTTTTAGACCATCAAGTTATATTCACATGAACACTTGTTCAAATAAAAGGTATTAAAGAATAAAGACAACTGTTTTATTTGACGAATGTATTCATTTGTCTTTCGATCAATTACAGCTGTGGATATTCATTATACACTGAGTAAATATAATAGTTTTACAAGGGCCAAGGCCAAATTGTTAAAGCTGAAATTAAAGGGTCTATCAAAACTTAACTACATTTCTTCTTGGGGCTAATTTTGATGCTCAAGTACAACATCTTTTTGTTTGGGACCAATATCGTAATCCCAAAAACAATAATACAAGTTCCCATACTAGACTCATCCGATTAGCTGATGCTAGATTGTAAAAAGAAGTCATTTTTTTTGTATTTTAGCAAACAGCATCACAGCAACATCAGAAGGAATGCCGTTCATATTGTCAAACCCTGTATGTAAATAAATACCTTCAACATTTTCCTAACTTACCTTAAGGTAAAGGTACTTCAGGTAAATTACTATGTATAAGGTTCTCAAATTCTTTGTTTTATTATAAATGGTTTACTTACGACGGCATTCTTGTCTATGTCAGCAAAAGTAAGAAAGTTCCAACATTATTTTGTTATGGTTTTGAGATCAAGATTCCCTTGTAAAGCTTAAAATAACTACTACATGTTACAACGGACTACATGTTTCAGAGTTTTTATTTATTTTACATTGTTCTTGTTTGGAACAAGGGTTATTCCTAACGTGTCTGAGTAAATCCTCTTTAGGTGAAAATGCTTTGGTCGATAAATAGAGAGAGGTGGAATGTACTAGTTTGTTAAGGATTATAATTTGCTTAAGGACAAAAACAAATGCATAAAATACCTTTTAATAAGGATTGAGGACTAAAGAAACTAAGTTGTATGATATATCACACAACTTAGTTTCTTTTTTGTCACAAGTATCTGATGATACTTTTTTAAGTTAAAAACTTCCAAGTCCAGCTTAAAATATGTACCTTACTAAAACACATCATAAAGATTTCTTTATTTTATAAGGATTTCTTATTGGAAATCCCAAACCAATTAAAAACATACTTATTCTAAAAACTGACTAGCACGAA
This sequence comes from Pyrausta purpuralis, assembly GCA_963924145.1. NCBI lineage: Eukaryota > Metazoa > Arthropoda > Insecta > Lepidoptera > Crambidae > Pyrausta > Pyrausta purpuralis. The sequence goes on from OZ001666.1 coordinate 21,467,552, forward strand.
ATTCAAAGCCAACCCCTCCTACTTACCGGCTTTGCTGATAAAGATGTATTCACACCATATATTTTATCCCCCAACCCTTGTCAGATTAATCTTTTTTCGACCCTTTGACCCGAGCCGATTTGACAAGCCCATTCACTAGGACATAGAAGAATCTGTGCACACCGTAATATATTTCAATAAGACACCAGGTTATTTTGTTACTCGTAAACAATCGCGTCGCGGTGCGACTTTAATTGGCAGGAGTCTTACATAAAGGTATCTGCAAGATTCTGTCATATCTGACTAATAACAACCTATTCAATATTTACCTGGAAATGCCCGATACCCGTTTAAGAAACACTTGAGCCGGCACCGTATTAAATTTCTTAGACGTTTGCATGAGGAATATTGGAAACGTTTGGTGCGCGTAAGGGTGAAAGGTTTGTCCAAGGTTGATGAAAGCGACCGAGTTAGATTACTTATATCCCCGCTGTTTATCCTATACTACGTAAAACGAAACGCGAAAATGTGCCTGTGTCATAAATCAAATGAGTTTTTTCATGTCAAAAATAAAATGAAAAATATTAAGATAGCCAACAGCGGACCCAGCGAACTTTGCTTCGCCCCTAGCACCGTCCCGCCCCGGCCCCGTCTCGCCCAGCCTCGCAATTTTAAAAGTTGAGAATATCATTGATCAGTTATCGAGCGGGATGAAAAATGATCAAATTACTAAAATGACTATAAAAAATAGGGGTTGGTGTTGAAAAAATAAAATTCAGGGTTGTATGTATTTTTAATGCCCCATTATAAAAAAACTAGCGGTCCCCCGCGACTTCGTCCGCGCGTTTTAGTTTGCCCCCTCCCCTCCCGTCGCAGCGTGATGTTTTATACCCTAAAGCCTTTCTCGATAAATAAGCTATCCAAAACAGAAAAATCTTTTAAAATCGGTCCAGCAGTTCCTGAGAGAAGCGCGTTCAAACAAACAAACTCTTCAGCTTTATAATATTATTAGCGCAAGCGCACGTCGTACTTTAGCTGCGAACATTATTTTGGTGCGGAGTTATGTTAAAACTGTGATAGCTCCTAAGATATTTATTGAATTTAAATGATATACAGGGCAACTTTGTTCTAAATGAAATGCTCGTGATGATGAATGTATTTATTTTGATAAGAATAAATACCTGTGTGTATAATACACCTTTAAAAATAATGCATTATTTTTTTACAAATTTATTAACATAAAATAGGTTGTAGTAAGTCAACCATAAAAGATAGACATATGCTGTCGCGGACTTTATTATAGAACTATTAATGCTGAACAATCCTGTCATACATGGTTTTTGTGTAACTTAAGCGGTTTTCGCAGCGTACGCAGCGGAAGCTCTCAAAGGAATACCTTTGTCCCGTTTTCGCAACATTTTTCATTGCTGCTGTGGTCTTATGAGTCGTATCTTTATGTTATATAGCCTAAAGCCTTCCTCGATAAATGAACTATCCATCGTAAAAATATTTTTTCAAATCGGGCCAGTAGTTTCTGAGATAAGCGCGTTCAAACAAACATTCAAACAAACAAACAAACTCTTCAGCTTTATAATATTAGTATAGATAAGAACAAGTCGTCCAAAAATAAATAAATAAAAATTAAGGGTGAATAACCCTTACCACTTAGGGGTATGAAAAAAAGATAGTAGCTGATTCTCAGACCTACTGAATACGCATATAAAATTTGGTAAGAATCGGTAAAGCCGTTTCGGAGGAGTACGGGAACGAACATTGTGACACAAGACTTTTATATGTCAACATTCTTATTAAAAAAGTAATGATGAATATTGCTAGAATAAAACAAACATTAATAGGTCCGTGATGATTTTGAACGCATTAAAACGTCACATTTACTAAATGTACAGATAAAATGTTCTACCAGTTCCTAGGTCTGATTAAAAAGATGACATAATAAACATATATATGTTGCCATTTTTATAAGGAAATTAATTCATGTTACACAACTATGAATAAAGTAAACTAAAGACCGTGCATTCTACATTTAACTCACCTCGCGTGATAGTAAATGATTTCAGTGTTTTTTCTCACCACCGAGATGGCAACATTAAATCATAATGCATCTGATAAGCCCACTTCATTAGAATAATTTCCAGTGTTCCCATGAAATAGTGGTTTGTTCTATATCCGTAATTTCTACGAGGGAAACTAATTCTATTTTCAAAAGTGTTCGTGTTAGAAACAATTAAATATGTGTGTTATTAAGATAAGGGTGCATATGCATAAGTAACAAGGAAGCAAACTTACGGGTTTATTTTTAATGGAGTTTGTTAAAGCCCGATAAATTTTAACAAGCCCATAACCATAAGCTACGACTCGTTTGGTGTAGTAGTTAGAGCTCCTGAGTAGGTACTTAACCAGCGCTCGCGGGTTTGAATCCCGCAAGGGGTGAACGTCTGTGTGATAAGGTGATAAGCACGATATTTTGTCCGTAAGTCATAGATGTTATACTTATTCAGTATTTTCGGGAGACGCTCTCTATAATCGTTGTCTGGTACTTCGTAACACAAGGAAGAAAGTTTCTTACTTCTGGCGCATATTTATATTATAATTGCTAAGTATAATAATGTTAAAGTAAAAAATTAACTTGGTACGATTTAGTTGTAAGTAAAAAAATACTGACATCAGATGATTCCAAAAGTGAAAAAAAGCCATAACATCACTTACCTGGAAAGAAAAAGAGTTCATTAGAAACTTTGAAGACTAAAGTGCATTGTGATCGACGCTGCGTGTCAGCAAATACTAAGTCACAAAAATCTACGAGAATTCGTCCAGCAAAATGAGAGACCCACTAATTTCATGACATTATTGCGAAAAAGTGTGAGAGTTTCTCATGACATTACAGACTCCATATTTGTACCGACTTCAAAAAAGGAGATAATTCACAATTAAAATTAATAAAACTAATTACAATCACTAAACATTCATAATCATAAAAATCTTTATTGTAGATCACAGGTTAAAAACGTTGAACAATGGTAGAAGTACTCTATGTGTCTTGCCTCTAGCTAGGGCGTACAATGATAGAAGGGCACATGTTAAATACAGTTAATACAATAATAATTAAGGTAAATTCAATGGATTACAAAAATAAATTAAAATAAGCTCTCTCCGTCACAAAATCATTAATAGTATAGAAACATTTTCCAATTGAATATTCAATTTTGCAATTCCAATCGGAAATAAGTGTAATTTACTCTGATCATCCCAATCGTCATTGTAATCCGAAGGTTGCTTACTGCCTACTGAAACAAACCATGAAGGCGTATACATGCCTGTAAAACAGATCGGTAGCTTGCATGCCAGTTAATGGCAAGTGAAAGTTTAGCAATTTGCGTCCTTGCATGCTTATATTCATATAGTCACACGCGCCAGTTCTGGACTCTCCGCGTTCCCCCACATTGCATGCCAGTAAGCGTCTCCCTACACATACTAGTAGATGGCACGTGCAAGTAGCTGGCATGAAAGTGTGCCAGCTGCAGGCATTTGGAGCGTTGCCTTTACTTCATTGATGAGTATTTGTAGAAAACATTGTGTAAGACGGCACATCAGCAAAATTGAAGCACTAACGCCGTTTCCAAAATGTATGTCTATATAAGTTCTGTTTTACGTTATTTGTCAGAGGTATCAATATACGAATAACGTTGTATATTAGAATTATTCGTTAGTGTTTCGTGGGTTTGTGAAACAAGCCCTTTTTTCCCAAAAAATCAGAGCGTCCTCACGTTGCAGATATTATCTTCGGAGCGGCACTCAAAAGTCGTGACGTTCACAAATGTAAGACATTTATTTGGGAACGCGCCATAAAAGGCCCGGAGTAAAACCATGTGTAAATAAGTGCGTATATATGTGTATATGTATCTAAATAATAGGTAATATGTACGTGTTCATAGGTAGTGCAATACGACGTGAAATGTTTATGTGTAAGGTAAAATGTGTGTTGTTGGTGTACCTCCAACATCATAACTAAAATTACCGATTTTTTAAATACATCTATTTTAGGGTTCCGTAGCCGAATGGCAAAAAACGGAACCCTTATAGTTTCGTCAAGTCTGTCTGTCTGTCCGTCCGTATGTCACAGCCATTTTATACTGTAACTATAAGCATCACACTGTTAGAATTTCGTAGGAGTATGTATCCTGTTAACCACTTTACGATTCATATACAAAAAATAAAAAAATATGACATTTAAGGGGGGGCTCCCATACTTGCCCCATGTTTGCCTTAAACGGATTCCTTTCCTTTCAATGGTGAAGAGTTTATTTAAGACTTTTTAGTGCATTTTGGTTTTGAAGTCGGTCTACAAATTACCTATCATAAGTTCCGTCATTATAATTACTGAACTCCTGAGCGTTAAGATGTTCCACCATCAGCTCAGCCCCACAAGATGTTGACTATCAGACGTAACAACACGTCAACATTAAGATTCTAGTAAAGAAACACTATACGTGCCTTTAAAATTTGAGGATTTCCTTCGATTACACCAAGATTCCATCATCAGATCCCAAAATGGAAAAAATGGGACCAACTAGAAGGTACACGTAGGCGAAAAAAAATTTCGATTCGGTCGACAAACGACTGAGATATGAGGTAACATACATACAAAAAAAAAACTTACAGTCGAATTGATAACCTCCTCCTTTTTTGAAGTCGGCTAAAAACAAAGTTATATTTGCTGTCAACAAAATATTGTGGATTTTACTAAGTGGAAGTAAGTGGATTCCCAAATTCAGTTAAAGTTGGCACGGAACCCTCAGAGCGTGAGTCCGACTCGCACTGGGCCGGTTTTTTATTTAATCAAATAAAGCGATGATGTCGATATAAAAAACTTATACACAAAATTAGTATTTGTGCATAAATAGGTCAATCTTCTATCTACCCAATTGTGATGCGGACAAAGCAGAGGGTTAAGTATTTATTTATTTTAGTTGCAAATAGTTAAAAAAAACAATATCTCAAAGATGAATTAATATTACTTACAAATCTGTTTGGATCTTTATTGGTCTAAAATAAACGATTTATTAAAGTCAAAGTCGAAGTATAAAATAATAATTCAATTTAGGACACAAAATGCAACTTCTGAACGTCAATAATTAGTTTATATCAAACAATAATGGCTCATATGGGGCTAGAACATGTCTTCTTATCTTTTGGGCCCTACTAGCGCTACTAACCAAGACACAGTAATAATAATAGACCTAGACGCCAAAAAAGCAAGTTTAAATACATTAGTATAGTGATTGTCAATACAGCGTTTAATACCATTATATCGAACGTGGAGTGACGCAACCCATCAATGTTCTTTGATCATTTGATTTGTAAACTTAAATCATACAAACACAGCCTCTTTCCTTAACCTTACCTACTTGGGAAATCTTCAGAACAATAGAAATTGCCAATATGCCTATTATTGTTGCCCTTAGCATTGAAATCTTAATAAAGTTACTTATAATCTCTAGGAAATAAAAGATTTTCCTCGTTATTCGGTATAAAACGGATAATTTGAGGAAGTGAATTTATTTACAGTTTGATTTTTCAGACAGCAACATGAAATCTTACTCGGGTAAGTTAAAAATAATAATTTTCTCGTCGTGTCTGTAGACAGTAGTATGTAGTAAATAATAAATAACCAATAGGAGTTATTATTAATCTTTTTTGGTTCAATTATAACAGTACAACTGCCAATAAATTTCAATAACATCAATCACAACTTTTAAATAGTTAATTTCCTCAGTCAAGATAAAGCGATATTTTATATGTTATGAAATAGAAGTCATCGAATTCTATGACCGATTGTATCCAAAAAGTCTTAAAAATGAAAAACAACTCAAGAGTAAGCGAACTTACACCTATTAATTTTTATTTGCTAACTACTGTTCTATCAGTTATTAAGGCCCAATTTCTTCATCGATAGAAATGGTAAAATAAAATGGCGTTACTAGCGGTGGAGACTTAACTATTGTGCGTACTTTGAAGAAAAACCACCTTAACACATCGCCATGCTGACGTTTGGTTAAAGTATATTTTCTTAAAGAAGAAACTCAATCGTAAAAATTTACCACCGCTTGTAACGACATTTTACCATTTCTATCAATGAAGAAATTGGGCCAAAGTCTCGTCAGTAAAAAAATACATTCCTTTTTTTCTTCTACCAAATAAAGTGCTAAATATACGTTCAAGGAATATTAGGTTGTATTAAACAGCATTTTGTGTAAGTTTTAAATTATTTCTGATATCTAAACCCCTTTTTTCAGTTCTGCCTCTGCTGCTAGCAGTCATAATCATTCAAGTTAAAGGTGGAGTCATTTATGAAGAACCAATCTTAGGCGAAAGAAACGTCGAAAAGGTTACTAAAGTCGAACAAGTTTCTAGTAAAGGTATTGGCTTTGGTGAATTTGGGAACAAAGAACATAACGTGGAAAAAGTAACCACTGTTGAGCAATTTTCTTCTTTACATGGGGGACTATCAGGGGCGCTAAAAGAAGACCCTGCCATTGCAGAAAAAATAAGCACACTTGAGCTAGATTCGAGTGTAGATGGCGCTAATGAGGGTGAGGCATCTAATGATGGTGCCACAGGAGGCCAAATTGCGACTGAAGGAGAAACTGCTCCCATTAATGGGGGATTAGAAGTTCCTCTTAATGATGCGACTACTATAACAACAGGAGAAGAAATTCCTACCACACCCGGCACAATCGAAGTTGTAGATGATGGTGTTACCGTAGAAGAAAATACTACACTAGAAGTCATATCTACTGCTGATGGAGAAGCTGCAATCGCAGAAGAATCATCCACGACGCATGGGGCGTATGTCATAAATTGTCTGTATGAGAGACCGGATTGCTTCTGTCTGGACTACGAAGAGCCTGTTTGCTCGATCAATGGATGCACTTATATCAATGATTGCAGGTAAGTCATTTTTTTCACGTTATTCAAGCCTTTGCCTATGATAAGATGTTTTTAACCATCCGATACAAGCACTTAAAGAACTTATGGCGAACTCCTTATTGTAAAATAAACTGCCAATTAGCAAAATAAAACTTGTATGTCCGGACTTATTACAAAAGTAGATGCAGTTTGATTAGTTGTACTATAAACAAACTGAGGTCCAGTTGCAGGATCGATGGTTCATTCATCATTCCTCATCATCATCAACATATGTGTACAAGCGGTCTGCATTTATTTTGGTCCTGCGATTTTTACAAGGTCATCTGTCCATTTTATCGGTGGACATCCTCGCGTCTGTGACCGCGTCTTTGGTCAAAGGGTCCCTAATCCAGAAATTTTCTGCCCCAACGGCCTGGTGGATAGTTAACTCAGCCAATGGTCAAATGTCGTTACCGGCGATTGAATTTTACGTATTGTGCGCATTTTAAAGAAAAAATACCGTAACCAATAGTCATTAAAATAGCAATTCTGTCATTTGGTTGAGGTATTATTTCTTCAAAACGACACGCAACTGCGCTTTAAAAAAACGAAATAGTTTCTCCACTTTTTTTTTAACATTTCGTGGGAAATAAATTTTAAAAGTATGTGTTTTTTGCAGACGTGTTTGCGCTGAAGTAGAGCTGGCCTATGCAGGGCCATGTCACGATCATCTTGACGACCTCGACGATGACGAATGAGATAAAACACAAAAGAGAAAACGATACCTACATAGATTGCTCAGCGACAATTATTGCCCACCTCAATCAAAACACTATGGATTAAGTGGGCAATCACTTTAATTTTGTGTCACTCTTACGTGTAAAACGTAAACCTATTGTTAACGTTTTACACGACCTATTTTTTTAATTGACTGATTTATTTATTTTAACAAACAAGATTTACTTGTCTTCATTATACTTTTTTTCTCACGAGTTTACAATGCTTTTTCCTCTTTCCTCACTTATCTCTTTATACTGTTTCTTATTCTTGTATTTCCTACTAGTCATCTTTCTTTATCTTTTCTCTGAGTGTACGTAGGTATTAGGTTAATATTGTTAAAATAATTTATTCGCAAACAATTAACTGTGTAATTATTATATTTTTTTCTAAATGTAGAACTCCTTTGAATGTTATCTCATACTAACATTTATCACAATCCATAATTCTTAATTAACTTTTGTTTCGAATGTTTTTTCTTGTAGTTATAATTACACTGCTTTAAGAAAACTCATATGTAATTAACTTACATACACGTAAATATTTATTTTAAAAAAGTTTTGTATCATACTGCTTACAAAGAAAAGAAATGTTGTATCAAAAAATAAACGTTTTAATCAAATATTGCCGTTTCATTTCATTCCCGTTGAATTGTGTGTTTAATCTTACTACGAGGCGTATAAAAGCGTGCGTGTTTTTTCTTTTGCATATCAGTGAAAAGACAGCAAGATGAAACTCGTATTCGGTGAGTACTTGCGAAGTAACTTAGTAAAAGGCAAACACCCATGTGAAATTGCATTGCCAAGATTACATCCGAAACCTGTGAATCCTGCACATTTTTATTAATTAATTTTAAATGGATTTGCTCTTGACTCATAAGTAGACCATGAGTGTTAAAAATTATATTTCATGTTAGACTAAGAATACCACATTGATTACTTGGTGCTCCAAAATAATATTTCTTTTGTTTCCGGAGTCAAGAAGTTAGGGTACAAAATTGCAATGGTATGGTTTTGTTGAAATTAGCCATCATGTGTTTTATTATTTTTAATTGATCACTAGAATTTAGCGATTCTATATCTAATTACTATTTTACAAACCTACAATGTTTAATTTTGACTCGATACTTAGCTAATAAAAGTAATGCAGGTACAGTTTTAACGAAAGAACAACCTCACTTACAAGAGGCCTGTACATTTTTTGAACTTTTCAAGTTATGATTTAACCTCCATTATCTTCCTGCAGTGATCTCCGTGCTCCTAGTAGCGTCAACTCTGGCCTCTCCCTCTAGGCCTCCTCAGGACTGCTACAAGAACCAGGACCCTGATTGTTTCTGTCCGCTTTACTGGGACCCGGTGTGTGGCGTCAACGGGTGCACTTATGGGAATGCTTGCCAGTAAGAACCGTTTTTGCTTTGTAGAATCAAGTTTTATTTAAATTGAGAATATGATCTCATTCTCACAACAGCTTAAAAAAACCGGCCAAGTGCGAGTCGGACTCGCGCACTGAGGGTTCCGTGCCAACTTTAACGGAATTAGGGAATTCATTTACTTCTACTTAGTAAAATACCACAATATTTTGTTGACTACAAATATAACTTTGTTTTTCATAGTGTTTGTATGAAGTACAAAGTTATGTTTGCGGTTGTTGAAAATGTGCTATATCTCAAAAACTACTTGTTCGATCCCGTCCAAACCAATTTTCGTTGAAGGTATTTATTAAGATCTACATCATATATTTTTTAAAAATTTACACTTGCTTGGTTTAGAAATTAGATGGGAGGGGGACACCCATTTTACCACTTTGGAAGCGTCTAGCTATGAAACTTTTGACTTTAAAAGAAAATGGTTTTAGAAACCTCTATGTTATTTTAAAAGACCTATCCATAGACACCCCACACGCATAGGTTTGTCAAAAAATTTTTTTTTTGGTTTTAGTTTCATGTATGAGAGCCCCCCCTTAACTGTCATTATTTTTTATTTTTTGTATGAGAATCGGTAAGCGGTTAACAAGATACATCTTCCTACCAAATTTCAATTGTGTAATGCTTATAGTTACAGAATAAAATGGGTGTGACATACGGACGGACAGACAGACAGACAGACAGACAGACAGACAGACTTGACGAAACTATAAGAGTTCCGTTTTTTGCCATTCGGCTACGGAACCCTAAAAAGAGTAATGACTTGGACCGCCAAGGGTCTGCGAGGTTAAATCCCTCAAGAGCAAAAATTTTGTATCTCGTTTAAAGAGTTATAAGAAACCACTATTACTACCACTAAATAAAACATTTATTTACTAAACCATTGCTTAAAAAATAAGTGTTTAATTTTTTTTTGGAACACCTTTAATAAATCTAAAAGAAATGAAAAGCAGGTCATCATAATTTGGCCGCGCAAAGAATGCTAATTTAAAGGTTTCAATTTTGGCACAAAATATATGAAAAGCATGATACATTTCCTTTCGCAATTAATCTTTCGTTACGCAATTAGTTTTCTTTGAAAATTTGTAAATACAATGAGCATTCTATGGGCGGCTTTTAAATATAGTTATATTGATAAATTAATCGTCAACAGGTTGGAATGCGCTCGGGTGAAATTGGCGTACGGCGGCGAATGCAAAACTGATAGTTCCAAGTCATATTAGCACAACCCATAATAATAAATAAGGCATCATAACTTGCATGATCATCATGTTGTAACATATTTCAAATAAAGTAACCAAAATGAAACTGTGTTTTATTAGGTACTTATCACGCGTTTTGGCGCAGGTATTTATTACTCGTAGCTAAGACGAAATACATCGATTAAGAAAATAAAGCATTAAAATACTGAATTGATGTGGGACACCAATAACATACATTGCTCGGATCCCATAATAAGTAGCTAATTCACTTGTGCTAAAGAAATTTGAAATAAATTTAATTGACTCTCATTGGCTGCAAAATCGTTTATCTCTTCAAAGTACAGCTTTTTCAACTCTCGAACTAAACCAACAAAAGCAGTGCCATTATCACTATAAATCTCCTTCGGTGTTCCGAGATTATGCACAGACTCCAAATGTTTTTGTTTCTCCTAAATAGTAGGCTTAGTTTCCCCTTTGCTTAGGTTCTCCTTTGCTTAGGTTCTCCTTTGCTTAGGTTCTCCTTTGAGGTTGTCGCAGTCACTCCCGGCCAGTGTTAGAAGGTACTAATATTCAATTGAAATAAAGAAATCCGGGTATAGCATTTGGCAACAAAAGTTTATTCAAATTTGCTATTACACATCTACCTTTTAACACCTTTAAAAAAATCAAATACAAAATTTAATAGCTCAGAATTCAGTAGAGACTAGGTTAGGTTCTAATTTAGTTATCTATATTTATACTATTACAAATCTTTATGTTCACAAATTTCTAATTAAATAAAGATAAACCACCAATTTAAGATTTAATTTCCTAATTAATTCCAAAATTTATCCTCAAAGGGATTCCTAAGTTATGCTTAAATTAATAGCTAAATTATCCCACTTTTCACTAAAGTTAAAGTAATACAAGGAAAACCAACCTTGGATTTCAACGGAGGTTACTATTTCAAATTTCAAATCTTTGTTGCATCAAACTACAGACAACTCTACAACGTTACCCCAAAATTACACCGATACCGGTCCATCCTCAAAACAGCAGGCAAGAAACAAATCAATCCATCAGGAAAATCTGACTTCAAAAATAATCCAAATGAGGTCTAAGTAAGGTCACTGAGGTTACAACATGATCACCAAATTGTGACTGTACAACTTACAGACACATATCAAAAGCGAAACCTGCAACAGCTGGCTCGCCATATAAATTTTGAATTGATTACTAAACATTTATGCTAATTATTCTATTTGAGACCATTTTCCAGTCATTTATATCAAATCATTTTCGAAATTAATTCATCCAAATTGACATATTGGCGGCGTCAGGAATAACTATCAAAGTACAAAATAATTTGGGGCGTGCCCCGTTATCAATTTTTTTACTTTTTACATTTTAAAACACGTTCCACTCCGACGCACGACCAACAGTGGCGGAACCGGAAATGTCAGTGTCAGCATCCATCATATCTATGCCAAAATTTCACAACTATGGACTGGAGTCCTACATCCATTTAGCTTTTCGTTTCACGCGAACTTAGACAAAAATATACAACGTTACAAGGGTCTCTTTTCTGTCAGTTATTTGAAGGCGGTTTAATCACTTTTTTAGAAACAAAGTTCGCCGGGAACGCTATAACAATTACTAAATCATACTGAGAGGATAAAATGACGACTAGGCCTCTTTCTTGTTTTTTAAAAATTTATGTCTAACTTTCCTTATTTCAAACAAAAAAAAGATTGCAATTATACCTTCCTACCGTACTGTATTAAGGTACACCTGTAATTTATGACAGAAGTTTCTTTTTCATAACAAATTAATCTTTGATTAGATTTGTTGCGTCTTGATTTATTATTCGATTCATCTGGATTGGGTGGGAAAGGAAAGTAATTACCTAGATAATATTTAAAAGAAAATTGTGGTATTGTAAATGCTCATGATAAGTTATTATTGTAGACTAGCGGACCCAGCAAACTTTTGTTTCAAACCCGGCCCCGTCCCGCCCCGACCCACAGTTTCGCGAGTATTTATCGTAATTCATAAATGCATACTTCGAAGAATTTTGTAGCTGACTTCGTCATTTGGCAACGTCATTTAATTTAAAAAAAACACTTCATGCACAAACAAAAGGTACATATGGCGAACTTAATGCTAAAAGCATTCTCTACTAGTCAACCATAGTTCTATACAGACAAAAAAGCTGGCGGCGTGAAGGAAGTAATAGTAGGGCAAAAGTGAGAGCTTGATTTAAAAAAACCATACATACTACTTATTACAAAAAAACCGTATTCATCATCATCATCATCATCATTATCAGCCAAAGGACGTCCACTGCTGAACATAGGCCTCCCCCACGGATTTCCACAGCGACCGATCACTAGCGGTCTGCATCCAGTTTGATCCTGCGATCTTTATAAGGTCGTCTGTCCATCTTGTTGGTGGACGTCCCACGCTGCGTCTCTGGTCGAAGGGTCTCCAATCTAGAACTTTCCTGCCCCAACGGCCATCAGTTCTTCGCGCTATGTGCCCTGCCCATTGCCACTTGAGCTTACTGATTCTCAAGGCTATGTCCGTTACCTTAGTTCTTCTACGTATCTCCTCATTTCTGATTCGATCCCGTAGAGAAACACCCAGCATAGCCCTTTCCATCGCTCGTTGTGTGATTTTGAGCTTCATTATAAGGCCCATAGTAAGAGACCATGTTTCGGATCCGTATGTCATCACTGGTAACACACACTGGTTGAAGACTTTCGTCTTCAGACACTGAGGTAGATGAGATGAGAAGACACTCTTGCGCAATTTCCCGAACGCTGCCCAGCCGAGTTGGATTCGTCGATTGACCTCTTTCTCGAAGTTGGACCTACCCAATTGGATCACTTGTCCCAGGTAGACGTACTCGTCGACAACTTCGAGAGTTGAGTTCCCAACGGATACTGGAGTGGGTACGACAAGGGAGTTCGACATAATTTTCGTCTTTTCCATGTTCATTTTAAGACCCACTTGTTGGGATACTCGGTCAAGGTCTTCGAGCATAGTGCCAAGATCGTCCAGCGTCTTTGCCACAACAACTATATCATCGGCAAATCGGAGGTGTGTGATGTATTCGCCATTAACATTGATGCCGATTCCTTCCCATTCCAGAAGTTTGAAGGCGTCTTCCAATGCCGCTGTGAACAGTTTCGGAGATATGACATCTCCCTGTCTCACACCTCTCCGCAATGGAATCGCCTTCGTGTTCTGCTCCTGTACTCGGACCGACATGGTGGCGTTATTGTAAAGGCACCTTAACACCTCTATATACCTATAGTCTATGTGGCACCGCTGCAGAGATTGAAGCACCGCCCAAGTTTCGATCGAATCAAAGGCCTTCTCATAGTCCACAAACGCTAAGCATAGAGGCATATTATACTCCTCAGACTTCTGTATAATTTGCCTAAGCGTATGAATGTGGTCTATGGTACTATAGCCTTTTCGGAAACCGGCTTGTTCGGGAGGCTGGAAGTCATCAAACCTACGTGCGAGACGATTCGTGATAACCCTTGAAAACAGCTTGTAGACATGGCTCAGGAGTGAGATGGGTCTGTAGTTCTTCAATAAGGTTTTGTCTCCTTTTTTGAAGAACAACACCACCACACTCCTGTTCCATGCCTCAGGCGTGATGCCCTCTAGCAGCACGGAATTAAAGAGTCTCTGAAGGACTTTAAGTACCGGTGTTCCACCCGCCTTCAGAAGCTCTGCTGTGATTCCGTCCTCGCCAGGTGCCTTGTTGTTTTTGAGCTGTTTAAGGGCCATCCTAATCTCGTAGAGGCTGATGTCCGGGATGTCTTCGGTGTAGTGACGGGTCAGGATAGCTCGTGGGTCTCTGGCCGAGCTATCAACGGGTTTGGCTACTGAGGTGTACAACTGCCCATAGAACTTTTCGATCTCCCTCAAAACCTCTGCTTTCGTCGACGCTACACTGCCGTCCTCCGTCTTAAGCTTCGTCAACAGGCTCTGCCCAATAGACATGTCCCTTGCAAACACTTTGGAGCCTTGGTTCCGCTCTATCGTTTCTTTAACACTATTAGTGTTAAAGCAACGAATGTCGTGTCGCAGGGACTTCCATATTGGTCTATTGAGCTGCCTGTAGTTTTCAGCATTAACGGAGGTCTGCAGTGCCATAGATCGACGTTTTGCCATAAGGTCGAGAGTGTGGACCGACAGTTTTTGAGGTCTATTTTTACGGCCAGGCCTAAAATACTTAGACCCCACCGTTTGAACAGTTTCCACAAACCCGTTATTAATTTCGTCCACTGTAACGCAATTTTCTAGGCAATCAAAGCGGTTTGACAACTCGAGTTGAAAGCTCTCGGGATTTTGGATATGAGCACGAGTCGGTCGGAGCGTGGACTTCATCAGGCGGGATCTTTCCAATTTGACATTTATATTCAATGTGCCTCGAACCATTCGGTGATCGCTTCCGGTTTTCACCCTGTTGATCACGGAGACATCATTGAATAACCGTCTCTTGGAGGTCATGAAGAAGTCAATCTCGTTTCTCGTGAAGCCATCGGGACTCAACCAAGTCCACTTCCTTTGAGGCGGCTTCTGGAAGAAAGAGTTCATCGCAAAGAGTCCCTCCTTCTCCAGAAAGTCGGCCAGCCTCTGTCCCCTGGCGTTCCTTTGCCCGTATCCAAAAGGTCCCACCTTCAACTCATTCTCGCCTCGCTTGCCTAGTTTCGCGTTGAAGTCCCCCATTACAACAGTATAATAGGTTTTGGAAGTATGTATGGCTCTACTTACGTCCTCATACATTTCCTCCACCTCTTCATCCGGGTGTTTCGAGGTCGGTGCATATACCTGTATGACCTTCAGCGAATAGCGTATTCATGAATACATAATTATGGAATAATAAACATACAACATAATCTCGAATAGATGGTCTTACCAATGAAGGTGTTTTTTTTTGCATTAATATTATGGCTAGTGTGGGCAAGTATACTTATAACTTTGACATTGAATTATCGCTCTCATCGCATATTAAGCGTCCTCACTCCGTTCGAGCGCCAAAAACATCTCGAGTAATATGGGTCACTTTCTCCCCTTGTATAACAATCTACTATTTCATTTCCCACTTGTTGTAGATACATAATTTTACTATCAAATTTCATCCCGATACGCCTATTATTTATCCTTTGCCGAAACTAAAGGATCGCTGTCGACTGTACCTTCTAAATTGGGTGTCATAATCATCATCATTATCAGTCAAAGGACGTTTTATTTTTTTAATGTCTCCCTTGCATATGAGGTGTAAATTTTGTTTAAAAACGAATCAAAAATCATGAGGAAATCTCTTGAAATATAGATGTTAGTACTCACAAAATTTAGTTATCTCTTTTTTAATCACTCGTGTTAAATTATACTGATGTTCATTGAAAATCGAACATTAATCAATGAATATCACCCGCCATCTTGACACGAGTGAGTCAAAAATAGGTGTCATTTTACAAACCAATTGAGTGTTATCCAAGTTTACCTAAAGTACGTTTTTCTTCGCTAGTCGAATATTGTAAACCAGGGATGCACAGACTTATTAAGACTAGGGGCCTCGGGCAAATTATGAACTGATGGCGGGCCGCCAGAAGTATAGGTAATTAAAGACAATAAAGAATTGATAATTATGTATTAAAATTGAAAAAGAATTTATTAATTTGAAGCGTGGCACTGCATAGTGCTTACAATCTTTTTTATATTTGGCTCAAATTTACTTGTAGCAACACGTAAAACTGCTTCCAAACTTTCATTTGCAAGGCGGTTTCGATTTTTTGTTTTATTATTATTTAGTATTGAAAAGGTTTGTTCACATATATAGGTAGAACCAAATAAGCTGGCACATTTCAGAGCGTTTATGCGCAACTCTTTGTACGTATTTTTATCAATGCAGCGGTAAAAGTTCAGCAAGTCTCCTTCGTTGAATTTGTTTTGCGAACGCAACCTTAACCTTGTCACCAAAACTACCATAGGTTATGTCAAATTTCAGGTTCAATATTGCGTCATGAAATAGCGCTATGAGTGACAGCTAAAGGTGGGAGTGAGTAAGTAGATTATTTAACGTCAAGCGTCAAGTCGCTTCCGCCTGCTTAAAAATCTGTGCAATAATCGACCATACTTAAAATAGACACTGTCAAAGACAAACAAAACGTGACAATTTAAAATGAAAAAAAAAAGTGTCACTATGTATAGCGGGCAACCAAATATTTTATTTTAAAAATTAGACCAATTGTACATTTTTAAAATCAGTGACCATAATAAACACGCTTTAATGTTTAGTTAATCTTTCAAATAAGGAAAGCTTTTTTGGATAATAATGTGATGTGACTCAATTATCTTTAACTCCGTGTCAAATCGTAGTAATTAAAACTAAATTACTTTCCACCCTAGGGATGGAAAATGTTATTTTCCACCCGTCCATCTTCCTATGAAAGTTCAATTTTCCGAACAGAAGAAATGAAATAGTAGATTGTTATACAAGGGGAGAAAGTGACCCATTTCACTCAAGATGTTTTGGCGCTCGAACGGAGTGAAAGCGCTAATAATTCGAGAGTGAAATGGGTGAGGAAAAATAAATAAATTTAGCTTTGTGACGCGATGATGAGAAAATGTTGTTTGGCGAGAGGTGAAACCTCAAGTTTTTACATCACATATCAGTTTTTTTACTGTACTGTACTGTACTATTTATTAATTAAGTAATTTCCTATGCTAGATTCTGAATTGCTTCGGAAGGCACTTTAAGCCATTGGTCCCGGTTGATATTAGTCGTCAAGCTTAGTCAGAAGCCTTATGGGCAGTTCGATAACATCTGACAGCAGGGTTAGTTGCTCTTATTGCAAAGAACCCTCCACCAATCCGCACTGGGTCCTCGTGGTGAAGTATGGCTCAAACTATCTCGTTAAGGCCTTTGCCCAGCAGTGGGACGTTTTTGATTTTAGGTTACTCATAGTAATTTACCATGGAATAATTATTATTTAATATTGTAAATAGTCAATTATTCTGCTATATAAATTTATATCCACACTATTGATTTTTCAGGTGTAGTTCCATGTTAGTTACGCACTAATAAAAGGAGTTCAAAATCATGACAAATCATAGGGTATCTATCATAACACAGAATTTTTTGATATCGAATTTCATTTCACAGAAAACTATTCAATGAATGTTAATATCTTTTTTTCATGTTTAATCGAATAGTTATTTATCGTCGTTTCATAACATCGAATAACAGTTCACCAAAAAAATGTTTCGCAACTGTTTTGTTAAGCAGAATAACGATATACCAAACTGATGTTTCATAGAATTATTAAGTTATCGATATAACCTTTCATAAAAACTTGTTTCAATGTGTAACGGTTTCCATATATTTTTGCATACGCATGCAAGTAAGAAGGCATGCGCATGCATATGCATGCGCATGTAATGCAAAATAACTATTCGATTAAACATGAAAAAAAGATATCAACATTCATTGAATAGTTTTCTGTGAAATGAAATTCGATATCAAAAAATTCTGTGTTATGATAGATACCCTATGATTTGTCATGATTTTGAACTCCTTTTATTAGTGCGTAACTAACATGGAACTATACCTGAAAAATCAATAGTGTGGATATAAATTTATATAGCAGCTAAATAATTGACTTTTTACAATATTAAATAATAATTATTCCATGGTAAATTACTATAAGTAACCTAAAATCAAAAACGTCCCACTGCTGGGCAAAGGCCTTAACGAGATAGTTTGAGCCATACTTCACCACGAGGACCCAGTGCGGATTGGTGGAGGGTTCTTTGCAATAAGAGCAACTAACCCTGCTGTCAGATGTTATCGAACTGCCCATAAGGCTTCTGACTAAGCTTGACGACTAATATCAACCGGGACCAATGGCTTAAAGTGCCTTCCGAAGCAATTCAGAATCTAGCATAGGAAATTACTTAATTAATAATAATAATAATAATAATAAATCATTTATTTCAGATTTCATCCAATCCATACAAGTATGTTAGTAACAATAAAATAATTAAAAAAAACCTATGTCTATGTTAGTAAATTACAATTTGAATTGGATTTCATTTATTTAATTGAAAAATAGGTTTTTAGTTCCTTGAGCGTGTAGGTTAACCCAGTGTCTGAACAAGGAACATGAGGGCCTATCCTTTATGGCCATCAGGATGCTGTTGACGCTCCGCCGGACTCTGTTTAGCATTGAAGCCGTGCGCTTCCGAATAATGGCGTAAAAGTCATCAACACCCGCTTGCGCGAACATTGTCGATGCACTACAGAATCTGGGGAGCCCCATCAACATCCTAAAGGCGTTATTATATTGTACGCGGAGAGCGTTATATGTTTTCTGCGAATAGCTACACCACAGGCTGCAGGTGTAGAATGTTTGACAGAACGCCTTGAAAAGGGTGATTTTTACCTCCTTCGTACACCGCGCAAACCTGCGGGCAAGCATATTGCATCGGACAGCTAACGCCCTCCTTTCTCGTTCAATATCGAAATTGTCTGAAAGATTTTCAGTGACAATGTGGCCCAGATATTTAAATTGCGATACCCTCCTCAGTTCAGTAATAAATAGTACAGTACAGCACAGTAAAAAAACTGATATGTGATGTAAAAACTTGAGGTTTCACCTCTCGCCAAACAACATTTTCTCATCATCGCGTCACAAAGCTAAATTTATTTATTTTTCCTCACCCATTTCACTCTCGAATTATTAGCGCTTTCACTCCGTTCGAGCGCCAAAACATCTTGAGTGAAATGGGTCACTTTCTCCCCTTGTATAACAATCTACTATTTCATTTCTTCTGTTCGGAAAATTGAACTTTCATGGGAAGATGGACGAGTGGAAAATAACATTTTCCATCCCTAGGGTGGAAAGTAATTTAGTTTTAATTACTACGATTTGACACGGAGTTAAAGATAATTGAGTCACATCACATTATTATCCAAAAAAGCTTTCCTTATTTTAAAGATTAACTAAACATTAAAGCGTGTTTATTATGGTCACTGATTTTAAAAATGTACAATTGGTTTAATTTTTAAAATAAAATATTTGGTTGCCCGCTATACATAGTGACACTTTTTTTTTTCATTTTAAATTGTCACGTTTTGTTTGTCTTTGACAGTGTCTATTTTAAGTATGGTCGATTATTGCACAGATTTTTAAGCAGGCGGAAGCGACTTGACGCTTGACGTTAAATAATCTACTTACTCACTCCCACCTTTAGCTGTCACTCATAGCGCTATTTCATGACGCAATATTGAACCTGAAATTTGACATAACCTATGGTAGTTTTGGTGACAAGGTTAAGGTTGCGTTCGCCTACCATTATTATTGTCTGCGAGAAAAAAGCGATCAAAATTTTTACAATGATTTGAAATATTTCATATCGTTCGCGTTTTATGTACTCTGTTGTCTTCCGTGCCCTTACTGTCCTTCTAATCGTGTGTTTTATGTATTACGATATTAAACAAACTGATATGTGATGTAAAAAATTGAGGTTTTATCTCTCGCTAAAGCACATAATATCTCATCATCGCATTACAATCACATAGTTAAATTTATTTATTTTTCCTTACAGTCGAAATGAAAAATAGTATGCTTAACTCGGGTGAAAGCACCCATTTCACTCTCGAATTATTAGCGCTCGCACTCCGTTCGTTGGTTAAAGGAATGTCAAGATTGTTTACAATATTCGACTAGCGAAGAAAAACGTACTTTAGGTAAACTTGGATAACACTCAATTGGTTTGTAAAATGTGATAATTTACTCAAGTCAGAGAGGGCCGATGTATTGATTGAAACTATGATCCTTTAGAATATCACTTTTATTCCAATTAAATAACACTTATTACAATAACACTTTAATTATAAACAGTGACAGAGTTTAGTTAAGAGGTTTTGAGTGCTCTGAAGCTTAGCGTAGACTGACTGCCTTCGGCGTCGCTCACTTCTCGCCCGTCTACCCCCACTACGTTTCTTAAAGCTTCGGCTTTTGGCCACTAGAGGCGCCACTGGTTTTCCGGGGAATAGAAGCAAGCGATTCCGAGTCAAATTAATTACTTATTATTTCACAGGACGTTAAAAATATCAAATGCAAAATCAATTAATATATTTTAACTAAATAACTGTTTTAAAAGACGATTAATTGCTACTTAAATATTTATTTTACAATTATACATAGACGAAACTACGATAATTATTTTATTTTATAAAAAATACTTAACGAAATGTGAAAAATGAACCAAATCCCTTATTAATTGCTTACATATTCGTCCATCCTGACTTACATTCACGTCCTCGTGATCTAATTGTGTATTACGAAAATGGAAAAATAACTCAAATATTGACTTAAACTCATTCCATGCATAACATCATAAATCCATAACACTTATTATAACACCTCTCACTACACATTTATTTCTTAAATATTATAATTATAGCTCAATACTTGATGTACATAATTGTATAATATTATAATACAATATTTTTTTAATAAGATTAGTAAATTATACAGGATTATACAATTGTATAAAGAAAAGTCATATTCATCAGATAATATATCCTCAATATATCATAATTCATGTGAATCAAAACATTTTAAACTTTAAACATCAACCGATTAACTTCCTCCTGTAAAAAAAAATTGATTATCATCCTTCCAAAAATCTGATTAACATCCTTCCAAAAATTTGATTATCATCCTTCCAGAAAATTGATTATCATCCTTCCAATATCCATTTTTAATTTTATATCCCAATTCATCCTTCCATCCATTGATCCAAACTACACCTAAGTACCTTTGTCTCAAGTGTATCATTTAAATAGAATACCTACAGCTTTATATAACTACTCGCTTTCATCTATATCCATGTTACTATTCTCATCATTCTTATCGCATTCACTACCTATCAAATTTTCTACTTCGTCTTCACTATCACTATCATAAGTCCTTTTAAAATTTAACCATGGATGTATTCTTTCTACAGGTCGAACACCTCTATACGCCGCCTTACCCTTGCGTTTAGTAATAGGAGTATCCTCTACTGTATATCTGTCATTACTCAATACTTCTACAATTTTGTATGGACCTAAACATTTAGCTATAAGTTTCCTACTTTTACCCGGGCACAAAATTGACCTTTCTACTCTTACAAGATCTCCTACTTTAAAAGTACGTGGTGCGCACCTGGACTTGTCAAACCTGTGTTTTTGGGCCTGTTGAGTTTTACTTATGTGATCATTTACCTCAGACCTTATTTCGTTTAAATTTGTGTTTAAATCAGATTGTTCCTCATTATTAACAGATGATCGAATCTTTCCTTCAGCCATACTAGTTAAATTTAGTCCGTATAATACCTCCGCAGGGGTACGTCCTATTCCTTTATTTGTTGTATTATTTAGGCCCCATTGAACATCCAAAACCTTACTGTCCCAATCAGATTCATCACGCCCACAGTTCATTGCTGTCAAGGAATCTAGGATGGTGCGGTTGTACCTTTCCACTTGCCCGTTGGCTCGTGGGGTAGCAACCGCATTCATAACGTGCTTGACTCCCATCTCTTTTAGGAAGGCTGTGAATTTCTTGCCAGTAAACGAGGAGTACCTATCGGTAATAAGCCTAACGGGACATGCAAAAGTAGCGAAGTACTCCTTGAATACTTGAATTGTTGTAGACGCTTTTGTATTTTTGACCGGTTTTAGAATAACAAATTTACTGTAAGCATCTATGATGACGAGTAAATACTTGTTTCTGCGCTTACTTGCATTTAATGGACCTAAGTGGTCGGCATGAAGGGTGTGAAACGGTTTTGAAACCTTAGGAATGGGGTGTAAGTACCCGGACTTCTTCCCAGCTGGAGTTTTGCTAAGAGCACATTCTAGGCATGATTCTACATATTGACGAACTTTTTCATTTTTGGGAACCAATATGTTTCTTTAATTTTGTCAATAGTTTTATCTACAGAAAAATGACCAATGTCATCATGACAAGCTTTTAATATATGCCAGCGAACCCCCTTCGGTACCAACCATTTGGGCCCATTGTCAGTTACTTTATAAACGTTGTTATATTTTAATACAAAATTTTGTTTAATGTCCGCGATGTTATTACTTTCCGAATCTATAAGAATACTTTTAATACGTTCCACTTCACTATCGGCTAACTGAACGGTCTTAAGCCAGTCGTTTGTAATCTGAAATACCACTGGAAAATCCACACTATCGTCTATACTTTCAGCACAATCCGGATTCCGACTTAAGGCATCGACGTGACACATCCCTTTCCCTGACTTGTATTTAACTTCACAATCGAACTCTTGTATTAAACTCCACCAACGAGCAACTCTTGGAATCATATCTCTTTTCATGAATGTTGCGCGCAGAGAATTACAATCAGTTACAATTGTGAATGGCATGCCAAATAAATAGGGTCGAAATTTCGCAAGAGAGGATGCTACGGCTAGAGTCTCTAACTCATATGAAGAGAAGTGTTGCTCGATTGGTGAAGTCTGACGACTAAAATAGGCTACTGGTTTAAGATCACCATTGTCCTGTCCCTGAAGCAAAATACCACCAATACCCCATTTACTCGCATCCGTGTGCAATTCGGTCAAACGTGATGGGTCATACAGTGCCAAAATGGGCCTTGAGACAAGTCTATCCTTAAGTTCGTTAAATGCTTCCAGTTGTTCCTTATCCCAGGACCACTGAACGTTGTTTTTTAGTAAAGTTGTAAGAGGTCTAGCAATCGTCGCAAAATTTTTGATAAATTTTCTAAAGAAACTGGCCAATCCTAAAAACTGTCTTACATTGTGAATATTTTTTGGTGTGGGAAAAGAATGAACGGCCTGAATTTTCTTTTCCCCTGGCTTTATACCATTTGCAGACACTTCGAATCCGAGAAAGTCTACTGATGTTTGGAAGAAATAACATTTTCTGGGCTTTAAGGTGAGCTTATACAGACGTAATTTTTGTAGAATTAATTCGAGCTTTTGTAAGCCTTCTTCTACAGTTTTGGATGGTACTAAAACATCATCCATATAAGCTACCGCAGTATCAAAACGCAGCGAACCCAAGGCCTTATTAATTGTTCTTTGAAATACTGCAGGTGCGTTAGCTAGCCCAAATGGCATTCTATTAAACTCCCATTGACCGTCAGGGGTTACAAATGCAGTTTTTGGTTTTGCCTCCTCTGTTAACTCCACTTGGTAATACCCGCTAGCCAAGTCTAGAGTTGAATAAAATGCATTACCTGACAATCTATTCATTTGGTCCTCCATACATGGGAGGGGATAATGTTGCTCAGTAGTTTTTCTGTTTAACGCTCCATAATCGATACATAACCGTTTATCACCAGTCTTTTTTCGAACAAGTATAATTGGGCTAGCGTATGGTGAACTTGATTCTCTAATTATTCCCGTACTATTCAATTCGTCTACCATAGCTTGAACCTCCTGCCGCTCGGTTTGTGATAATCTATATGGTCGGTACACAATCGGTTGATCATCACTAAGATCAATATTCATCTTTTCTAAGTCCGTACAACCAATCTCCGTTAACGATGTAGCAAAACAATCTCGATATGAATTAACTAAACTTAAGAGTCTAAGTTTATTGTCTTCTGAAATGTTGCCCACGTTTAAATCATTCAGAGTAAGTGGTTCGAACGGTTTTGATGTTTCAATTCTATTTACTTCATAAAGCCCAAAGGATTCTAAGACTATTTCTACTCGCGCAATAAGTTCATTACTCTTAAACGTGATTGGCCTCTGACTTAATGGGCTAATTAAAATTTCACCAATTCCATCCTTCAAAGTATATATGCCTTCCTCAATCTGGTATTCTTTGCCAGGTTGTCCCCGGTAACAGCTACGGACATACACATCCCCGCTGAACTGAGAACCGCAATTAACTTCTAATAAATCTACCCCCTTAACCGTGACATCACTAGTTGTACGCAGTTGTAAAGGTTTCGGGACATTATTTTCTACATCATAATTTGTCCGAAATATTAACTCCTTTTCTGTTTTGAGAATCTGTACATGTGGTTGTTCAGTGAGAGTCTGACCAATCAACAAGGGGTATTTGAGAAAATGATCAGGTACTATTACGCACGCTACCGTTGCTCTAAGATTTTGAATCTGAACCTCTGCCATACAAGACCCTAAGGAATTAACGACCGCTCCGCCAAACCCTACCATTGGATGACTCATATGGCTATCAATTTTACTGAAAATCTTCTTAGACTCGCTCTCCTGAATTAACGTCAATTCACTACCTAGATCGATAAAACATGTTGTATTATGACCGTTTACTTTAACTTTTTGGACGTATTTATTTGAATGTGCAATTTTGCTAGAGTCACCGATAGTTAAAACGGTTTTTTTCTCGTCATTAGTTTGTACTTTATTGATCCCTACTTTATTACGAAAACATTCCGACTCAGCGTGCCCAACAAGGGAGCAGTTAGCGCATTTTTTAAGTGGTTTAGGACATTTAGATAGAGGATGCCCATCCTGTTTACAATTATAACAGCGAATATTCGGGTTTGATCGATATTGTGTTGTACTAGAGGAACTATTTAGCTTTTGTTCGCGTGGTTTTCTACTATTAAAATTCCTATGCATTCCAGATTTAGCATTTCTTAAATACGCCAACAACTTATCTGGGTCATTAAACTGAGCTGCTTCCGCCCCAAGCGTACAGACCTATCGTCTATCCCATGCAAAATACATTCTACCGCTCTTTTACCAAAAATGTCACAACGGTTTAGAAGAGCAACTTTTTCATAAAAATATTCCTCAAGTGATTCTCCAAACTTAGCTCGCTTAGTAAGCATATCTGTCAACATCTGGCCATAGTTTTCTTCCGCAGGGAAAGCTGATCTAAGTTTGGTTTGCCACTCTTCCCAGGAAAACAATAACGATGGTAATCCCTCGTACCACTTTTTGGCTACGCCCACTAGCTTAGGAAGGGCATAATGTACAATCTGTTGCTCAGTCTACCCATACAATACCGCACATTCATTAACCTTAGTAAGCCAATTATTGATACTCTGATTCTTCAATGAAGGGTCAAACTCTGGTATGACGTTAGTATTGGAGAAGTTTTCCCTATTACTTGAGGTACTTGGGTTAGGTACTGATAAACTACTGATCAGTTTGGAAAATTGGGACATAAACTCACGTGTAGTATCCTCTCTTAAGTTTCGCCCCGTCAAGTCACCGTCGCGGTCGTGGTCCCTTGAACTGCTGTGGTGACGCAAGCTTCGACAATTCGCGCGGCGGTCTTGTTCCTCTTCATGACGGGAGCGCGGAGGACGGTTTGAACTTCTGGACCGGCTTCGACGCGATGACTCTCTTCCAGAGTGTTGGTGATGTCTTCTTCGGTCCTTGTCCCGCGATGGTGTGCGTAGTACTCTGCTGCGATGGCATCTAATCCTAGCACGTCCACGAGTAGCACCAACAGTAGGTAGAACAGGTGACGTAGCGCCATCTTCCAGTGGTGGGGCCATTTCCTCGTCGTCCATGTTTTAACCCACTTTTCTCGCGTGTTATCCCACTTCTGACTTGATAATTTACTCAAGTCAGAGAGGGCCGATGTATTGATTGAAACTATGATCCTTTAGAATATCACTTTTATTCCAATTAAATAACACTTTAATTATAAACAGTGACAGAGTTTAGTTAAGAGGTTTTGAGTGCTCTGAAGCTTAGCGTAGACTGACTGCCTTCGGCGTCGCTCACTTCTCGCCCGTCTACCCCCACTACGTTTCTTAAAGCTTCGGCTTTTGGCCACTAGAGGCGCCACTGGTTTTCCGGGGAATAGAAGCAAGCGATTCCGAGTCAAATTAATTACTTATTATTTCACAGGACGTTAAAAATATCAAATGCAAAATCAATTAATATATTTTAACTAAATAACTGTTTTAAAAGACGATTAATTGCTACTTAAATATTTATTTTACAATTATACATAGACGAAACTACGATAATTATTTTATTTTATAAAAAATACTTAACGAAATGTGAAAAATGAACCAAATCCCTTATTAATTGCTTACAAATGACACCTATTTTGACTCACTCGTGTCAAGATGGCGGGTGATATTCATTGATTAATGTTCGATTTTCAATGAACATCAGTATAATTTAACACGAGTGATTAAAAAAGAGATACGAGGGTCAAACTGAAAGTTCTTAGAAAATCAAAAACTGATTACATTAGCCAGTTATTAGTTTTATTATATCTTTTCAAAATATTGTCCATTGACGTCAATACACCGCTGCATGCGATGGAACCACTGGGAAAAGCACTTTGCCCACTCGTCCTTAGGGGTCTCTTCAATGGCATCGCGATACGCAGCCACCGCTTCTTCAGCATTCATAAACCGCTTTCCTTTAAGTTTTTCTTTAATTTTTGGAAATAAATAAAAATCACAAGGCACGAGGTCGGGGCTATACGGCGGGTGACCCAGTAATTCAACGTTTGATGTCGCCAAATAGTCGATCGTTCGCTTGGCGGTGTGCGACGAGGCGTTGTCGTGGTGAAGGAGGATCCTACTGCGAGGTCGTTTCTCTCGAACTTTTTCCAAGACAAGTGGCAAACAATTGGTAGTGTACCATTCTGCAGAAACTGTTTTTTGATCCTCTAACACAATTGTTGCGAAATGACCTATCCTTCCAAAGAACGTGGCCACCATTTTTTTTCCCGCACTTCGATCTCTCTTCACTTTAGTTGGCAACTCCTCGAAAGGAAACACCCACTGAGCAGATTGTCTTTTGGTTTCAGGATCATAACAGTAAATCCAGCTTTCGTCACCTGTTAGTATGTCGAACACAGCATTTGAGTCACCTCCGTTAAATCTTTCAATCATTTTACGGCACCAATCCACACGATGGAGTTTTTGAGCCTTAGTCAAATTATGAGGTATCCACCGGGCGCAAAGCTTCCTGACCGCTAAATGTTCGTGGAGGATTTTGTGCACTTGACTCATACCGATGCCTAAGCTTGTCCGAATCTGCTGATAGGTCACTCTTTTGTCAGTCTCTATCATACGCCGCACAACACAGATGTTATTTTCAGTCGTCGCCGTAGAAGGCCGTCCCTCACGTACATCATCAGTGAATTAGTGCGACCACGTTTAAACTCATTAAACCAGTTGTAAACAGTCGCACGAGATGGGGCTTCATCGTGAAAGGCCAATCGTAGTCTATCATAACTTTCTTGTTGACTCAAATGACATCGAAAGTCATAAAAAATCATTGCACGTAAATTTTCTCGTGTTAAATTCATGTTGACGTGACACAGACAATTTTCAATTTGCCGCCAAATCGTAAAACAAATGACAAATGAATGAAATATATACTCAGTAATATTGGCAAAGAGTTCTATTTTCAAATTTTGGAATATTTTTTTTATTATATTGTTTATAAGTGGCCAGTTCTAAGAACTTTCAGTTTGACCCTCGTAACTAAATTTTGTGAGTACTAACATCTATATTTCAAGAGATTTCCACATGATTTTTGATTCGTTTTTAAACAAAATTTACACCTCATATGCAAGGGAGACATTAAAAAAATAAAACGTCCTTTGACTGATAATGATGATGATTATGACACCCAATTTAGAAGGTACAGTCGACAGCGATCCTTTAGTTTCGGCAAAGGATAAATAATAGGCGTATCGGGATGAAATTTGATAGTAAAATTATGTAACTACAACAAGTGGGAAATGAAATAGTAGATTGTTATACAAGGGGAGAAAGTGACCCATATTACTCGAGATGTTTTTGGCGCTCGAACGGAGTGAGGACGCTTAATATGCGATGAGAGCGATAATTCAATGTCAAAGTTATAAGTATACTTGCCCACACTAGCCAAAATATTAATGCAAAAAAAATAAAACCACCTTCATTGGTAAGACCATCTATTCGAGGTTATGTTGTATGTTTATTATTCCATAATTATGTATTCATGAATACGGTATTTTTGTAATAAGTAGTATGTATGGTTTTTTTTTAATCAAGAAAGTAATCATTGTCGTAAGAAGTTTATCGTAAACACGTAATAAGTATGCACCTTATTTTAAATACAATATCTCATTTTAGTTAAAAATTATTAATTTAATAAAAAATATTATGATTTGGGGAACCCATCACTTAATCGCAATTTTATTCATCGATTTTCATTTCCCATAAAACGATTCGCAGATGTTTCAAAATAATATTCAACAAATTCTAGAATCTTGTTACATCACAATTTCATTTACTCGAATGCTTATTATCATTCGATTATGCGATATTCATATATTAACTTTAGAGGTTAATTGTATTGTTAATCTTTATTGCCTTTAAAGTTATTGTTAACAAATGAAACCATGAAAATCGTATGTAATTAATGTAATAAAATTTTATTTAATTAATAATTTACAAAAAAACAGTTTTCCATTGATACCTACATTTATGATTCCAATTAGGGGTTTTATCAACGGACTTAATTTATTCGTTTTGATATTGTGTTGATGGCGAGAGTTACAAATTGTTTAGAATAACTGCGACTCACAACAATCCTGTATTTATAATATTAAAATACAAACATAATATTTATTAAAAGCTGAAATATTCAAAGAAAAATATTAAGGCAGCATGTTGGACCTTATGAGAATCATTTTTACCTTTTTCCGGAGAACAATGAAATGTTGCATTATTTATTAACATTTACGAAGAAAACCAAACTTTTCATACCTTATCTCTCTGTATCTACGACGACGCAATAAGGAGTTATTGACCAAGATTACTTACACATGTTAGTTTTCCTCGTTGTTAAAGTTTATAAAGTAAAACGCTTCGAAGAATACTCATTTGTGTCTGTATTGTTGACGTATATCTTCCTGGAAAAAAATATGAAGTTTTTTTACGGTGAGTAAATACTTTTTAATTAAGACGTAAAACAAAAATAAAAATTTCAAAACATATATCATACCAAATTTCTACAAAACAAACTAATTATCGATATATTGCATATCGGAGCTGTAACATTTACCTCTAGTATATGTTAATTATGTTTTGGCTGCCCTTGGCCTCTACCTATCTATGGGCCTTATAAAGAAGCTCAAACTCACACAACGAGCGATGGAGAGGGCTATGCTGGGTGTTTCTCTACGGAATCGAATCAGAAATAAGCAGATACGTAGAAGAACTAACGGTCACGGTCATAGCCTTGAGAATCAGTAAGCTCAAGTGGCAATGAGCAGGGCACATAGCGCGAAGAACTGATGGCCAGGATGGATGAAGGATGGGTAGGAAAGTTCTAGATTGGAGACCCTTCGACCAAAGACGCAGCGTAGGACGTCCACCAACAAGATGGACAGACGACCTTATAAAAATTGCAGGATCAAACTGGATGCAGACTGCTAGTAATGGGTCGCTGTGGAAAGCCGTGGGGAAGGCCTGTGTTCAGCAGTGGACATCCTTTGGCTGATAATGATGATGATGATGCCCTTTTAATAATTCTCTGCATCTCCAAGTTGAATACTACTTAATTTACAACCATAATTTCTCAGTTTTTAAAAATTGCATAATTCACGTATTCTATTAATTACGGATGTACTTAATGTGCTGTTTATTCAGCAGGCATATTTATTTTTCAGTTAGCTCTATTTGCCAACCACAATTTAACTTTTTTTCTTATGTTTTTTTCTTACCAGCGAGTATTATTTGTATTTTTTCAGCTTTAACCCTGCTGGTACTGTTGGGCAGCATGATGACCACGGAAGCAGCTTCCTGCATCTGCCCAGCAGTATTTGACCCTGTTTGTGCTACTAACGGACGCACGTATGAAAATACTTGTAGGTAAGTTAGTAAAAATCAAACCTCATTCAAAAAAGAACTAAAAAGCTTAGAATAACGCATTTGTCATTTTTTCCGGATAAAAAAAAGTACTAAACGGTTGCTACAATCAGCAACTGTTTAGTTCATCATGCACCAACTCTAAATTACATATAGAAGATAAGTGCGTGTTTATTGATTTTTTTCAAGTACGTTTTTTTCTAATATTTTAACTTACTAGATAGAACCTGCATAACCTAGAACAATTATGTCGTACTGGGTGCAATCAATTGTCTAGTCCATATAAAATTTACCAAAAAATAACAAGTATATTTATTTTTTAGAATTTTGTTTGCAAACATGGATACTTTTTAGAAAGGTCCAAATTGATTTAATCACTAAATTATAATTGTGTTTTCAGAATGGCGTGCGCAGGCGCAAAGTTAAAGCATCGCGGCGCTTGTTCAAGTTCCTTGAGTTAGAAATGAAACCCAGCAAACACAAATTATAATTTCTGTGATAATCATCACTAGAGATGAGAGAAGTTTCTTCATTTATATAATCGTACTATTTTACAAAATAGAAACAACTTTAATGGCACAAATAATTCAGCGCGTCAATGTTACACTGTATCTTCTTTTAATCTTCTTTCTTTGGAGTCAATAAATATTGTTAAAAAAAAATTGTTTAATTTTTACACAAACAAAAAATACTTAAATGTATGAAATTAACTCAATATAAAAGTATCTAACGTGAAGTTATATCTTAAAATACGAGTAAGTAAGCGTTGCCTTATTAGATTTTGTTATAAATAGTTCAGCGAGAGCTAAAGGTTACTGAACTTATGCTTATTATTTACTAGCGGTCCCCCGCGACTTCGTCCGCGCGTTTTGAGTTTGCTCCCTCCCTTCCCGTCACAGCGTCATGTTTTATATCCTAAAGCCTTTCTCGATAAATAAGCTATCTAACACAGAAATAGTTTTTCAAATCGGTCCAGCAGTTTCTGAGATAAGCGCTTTCAAACAAACAAATTCTTCAGATTTATAATATATAGCGGTCCCCCGCGACTTCGTCCGCGCGTTTTGAGTTTGCTCCCTCCCTTCCCGTCGCAGCCTGATGTTTTATATCCTAAAGCCTTTCTCAATAAATAAGCTATCTAACACAGAAATATTTTTTCAAATCGGTTCAGCAGTTCCTGAGATAAGCGCGTTCAAACCAACAAACTCTTCAGCTTTATAATATAAACTAGCGGTCCCCCGCGACTTCGTCCGCGCGTTTTGAGTTTGCTCCCTCCCCTCCCGTCGCAGCGTCATGTTTTATATCCTAAAGCCTTTCTCGATAAATGAGCTATCCAACACAGAAATATTTTTTCAAATCGGTCCAGCAGTTCCTGAGATAAGCGCGTTCAAACAAACAAACTCTGCAGCTTTATAAATTAGCGCAAACGCACGTTGTGCTTAAGCTGCGAACATTATTTTGGTGCGGAGTTATGTTAAAACTGTGACAGCTCCTAAGATATTTATTGAAATCAAATGATATAAAGGGCAACTTGGTTCTAAATGAAATGCTCGTGATGATAAATGTATTTATTTTGATAAGAATAAATACTTGTGTGTATAATACACCTCTAAAAATAATGCATTATTTTTTTACAAATTTATTAACATAAAAAAGGCTGTAGTAAGTCAACCATAAAAGATAGACATATGCTGTCGCGGAATTTATTATAGAGCTCTTAATGTTGAACAATCCTGTCATACATGATTTTTGTGTAACTTAAGCGGTTTCCGCAGCGTATGCAGCGGAAGCTCTCAAAAAGAATATCTTTCTCCCGTTTTCGCAACATTTTTCATTTCTGCTGTGGTCTTATGAGTCGTATCTTTATGTTATATAGCCTAAAGCCTTCCTCGATAAATGGACTATCCAACGTAAAAATAATTTTTCAAATCGGGCCAGTAGTTTTTGAGATTAGCGCGTTCAAACAAACAAACAAACAAACAAACTCTTCAGCTTTATAATATTAGTATAGATTAGCGCAAGCGCACGTTGTACTTAAGCTGCGAACATTATTTTGGTGCGAAGTTATGTTAAAACTGTGATAGCTCCTAAGATATTTATTGGAATCAAATGATATAAAGGGCAACTTTGTTCTAAATGAAATGTTCGTGATGATGAATGTATTTATTTTGATAAGAATAAATACCTGTGTGTATAATACACCTCTAAAAATGATGCATTATTTTTTTACAAATTTATTAACATAAAAAAGGTTGTAGTAAGTCAACCATAAAAGATAGACGTATGCTGTTGCGGACTTTATTATAGAACTCTTAATGCTGAACAATCTTGTCATACATGATTTCTGTGTAACTTTAGCGGTTTCCGCAGCGTACGCAGCGGAAGCTCGCAAAAGGAATATCTTTCTCCCGTTTTCGCAACATTTTTCATTGCTGCTGTGGTCTTGTGAGTCGTATCTTTATGTTATATAGCTTAAAGCCTTCCTCGATAAATGGACTATCCAACATAAAAATTATTTTTCAAATCGAGCCAGTAGTTTCTGAGATTAGCGCGTTCAAACAAACAAACAAACAAACAAACAAACTCTTCAGCTTTATAATATTAGTATTAGATTCTTTAATATGCGGATTACAGCTTGCACTACAAGAATGTGATAAGACTACTTAAACAGAAATCCTGTTTATTATTACGCATTCAGGGGTTTTCACATCGGTATTGAGGCGTGAGTAAGTAGGCAAAACATAACCCGTCTTTTAGGATTTTCCGCAACCGAGGTAGAACACAACAAAGTCTTATGACGTGGTTTCAGTAAAAGGGTGTAGGTTAATATCGCACAATGATTTATTCTATTCAAATATACAGTTGTCGATTTCACCTGCTTGTCAATGTTACCTTATAACTCGGTGATTTGTAGAACGATTTGATTTTTTTCTTCATCTACCAAGAGGGTTAACCTTTTAGTTGGTGTCATTGTTGCCAGGTCGGGATCTTATAATGGGATCTTGGTGTAATCGTCG
Organism: Pyrausta purpuralis; assembly: GCA_963924145.1. Lineage (NCBI taxonomy): Eukaryota > Metazoa > Arthropoda > Insecta > Lepidoptera > Crambidae > Pyrausta > Pyrausta purpuralis. Next base: position 21,500,754 of record OZ001666.1, read on the forward strand.
AAAACACTCAAGTTTTAAAATTTAGTTTATGTACTAGTATCTTAATTTTGTTACATGTCTTAACGTATGAAAGTTACTATTTTGTAAAGCTGAGCTGATGGTGGAACTCCTTAACGCTTAGGAAATCAGCGATTATGGCAGGCCTTTTGTTAGGTGCATTTTAGCTTATTGAAGAATGGAGTCATAAGGTACAATCTCACAGTCCTTAATAAAGTTAAATAAACTTCTTACTCTTCTAAATAAAGGACTCAAGTTTAGGCGAACAATTTCGTTTTGGAGTCGGTGCTATCGCATTGGATTTACATTGGCAATCGACACCTACTTCAAAAAGAAATTGTTGGCCAAAAATGGAGTCCTTTCCTTCAAAGAGCAAGGAGTTTATTGAAGACTTTTTAGTGTATTTTGTTTTTGAAGTCGGTTTTCACTTTTTTGTGATTTTCATACTCTTCATACAATATCGCCAATGTAGCTGACTGTTTTGTATAAGTAATCCAAAATTTTATTTATGCTTTTGACCATGATCCCATAGTAAAAGTTGTATGGATTGTTACTCTTATTCACCGACTACGAAACATCTTGAAAAGTTACCGTGTGTTTTGTCTAACTAGAACAGCATATTCAGTGATAAAAGTTACCTATTGTACTCATTTCTAAGTTCTACCTAGTACCTAAGTAGTCATCAATCATCATTCATCATTAACAGCTAAAGGACGTCTACTGCTGAACAATAGACCTCCCGTACGGTTGTCCACAGCGACCGTTCGCAAGCGGTCTACAAGTTTACAAGATCGTCTGTCAATCTTACCAATAAAGGATATCTTAATCAATCAGTGAAGAATCATTTACACCAATGTGTCAACCCTAACAGGGGATTCCAATAGGCCAATGTGCAGAACTTTTGTTGCTTTTTTCCTCTTCGTCCCAGGTTTAAAAGGATGCGCCCTGCATGATCCGTTCATACGCGTTTTGTAGCAAGCCTAGCCTGATTCACAATGAAGATATTTTATGGTAAGTTAACTGCCCTCTCATACCTATGTAATTTTTACCACTTTATGAATAAAAAATTAGATGTTGTTAGTTACACAAATAATTTTCGATTTCAAAGTGTTAATCCCTGTTTTTTAATAAACAAAAGTTATAAATAAATTTAAATTTTATGAAATCGACCCTCCTGGTCGATATCAAAATACAATTGACGACGAATTAAAAAAAAGTGGACAGTTAGATTCCAATTCTTTAAAAATACGTAGGTGCTGAAACATACTAAAAAGTTGAGACTGAAAAAAAAAACACCATAATAAGGACCACAAAAAAAAACAAAAGGAAGTCGGGACGTAAAGAAATTCTAAGATAAAATAAGAAACCAAAAATTGCGCACAGACAGTCTAGTCAGTTTTACAGGCGAGATTTTTTTGGTTTCTTGTTTAATATAATATTATATGACAATGTGAGTGTTAAAACATTCTAAACCATTGTAACAGAATTCGTTCGTTTGTTGAGTATGCATCCGCGCCTCAGATAATATTTATTTTTTGAATTCCACTTTATTAAAAAGTTTATTTTAAAAACTTCCTTAGCTGATTAAAGTGATTTGTTTCCAGCACTCACTCTTCTCTGCCTCCTGGCCAGCATGGTAGCTTCAGCAGCCGCGTGTGTGTGTACAGCTGACTACACTCCCGTGTGCGGGAAAAACGGGCAGACCTACAGCAACATGTGCAGGCAAGTCTGCTTACACAATAATCTCTACTAAAAAAACGTCGCTTATTCTCGAGCCGAGAGAAACAAGAAAACAAACACAAAACAGCTAATCGTTTTGCTTCTTTACCGAGTAATGCAACCGGTTTTGACACGCGATCTGAGTTTGTAGACTTATTTACTTCCATATAGAAAACTATTCAAATATTTAGAAACATCATACATCTCATGGTTTGTCATTGGATGACTCTCTTGATTGTTATATACGTATCTCATGGTCTTTCTTAGATAATTCGCTCAACTTATATGTAGTACTAGCAGTCCTCCGCGACTGCGTCCACGCGTTTTGAGTTTGCTTCCTCCCCTCCGTTCGCAGCGCCTTCCGCGATAAATAAGCTAGAGAATACAAAATTATTCTAGATTTTTTCAAATCGGTGCAGTAGTTCCTGAGATAACAAATTCTTTAGCTTAATAATAAAAATAATATTCAAATGTATATTTTTCAGATTGAGATGCGCAGGCGTACAGTTAAAACGTAAAGGTTCCTGCTAAATCGAGACGATCCTCCAAGCCATCTTTCAAAGCCAGTGAAATTCAAGAAGCAATACAAGACTGCTTTTACTCTATTTATGGTACTAAATACATGTTATCCAAAACATTTATTGTTTTATTTGGTAATTTTTCTCAATTAAACATTCTCAAAGACCTGTGAATAGGTTGCTTCTAGGCACATATATACCACCCTAGACCACATCCACACCTGACATCAGGTGCGATCGACGTCACACATCTGCTTAGCTTCAAATAACTTGCTTGAGCGCGTGAGCAATGAATACGGTACGCGAACATCTGATTATATTGTTTCGCGACTCATAAATAAACTGTCCATATTTAAGGGATAATTTGACACGTAAAAACTTTAAATACAAGCTCAAAACACATTTCCTAAATTCTCTTTTGGTGGTATACGAGTAATATTAGACCGTAAATAAAACGGCACGCATTCGTCAAATTCTTTGATGTACGTGGAATACTCAGAAAGTTTTGCGACACTAAAAAAATTAGTCTACCGGTACATGTATTAAATCTTTTCAAAGTACTCTCCCCCAGCCTCTATACAAAAATTCATGCGTCTGAACCAGTTTTTAAAACACTTTCCAGACCGCCGCAGGCACCTCGTTTACAGCTTGCTCAAACGCAGCCAGCGCATCTTCCGGCTACGAAAATTGTATCTCTTAGAGCTGATTTTGTATTTTTGGAAATAAAAAGAAGTCACACGGTGCTAGATCAGGGCTGTAAGGAGGGTGACCCAGGAGTTTGACTGGCGTGCTGTCTAAGAAGTCCCTCGTTTTGAGCGCGGTTCGGCAGGCGCATTTTCGTGGTGGAGCAGTAGCCCGCGGAACCCAATGTTTGATCGCTTGTTGCTCACAACAAAGAAAATTTCTGGTAAACATTTGGCAGTATACTATTCGGCGTTGATGCTTCTTTGATCTCGACTCTTACTGACTCTCTCAAATTTCATATCATTTTTATGTCAGGCCGTAAAAAATATATAGTTATGAATATGCTATATGATTTTACTAATTTTTAATGATACGTCTCATTTCTGTAGGACGTGGGGCATTTTCGGACCTCTCTCTTTATAAGCATTAAACACGTGTTGCCGAGCCGTTCAAAGAAAATTAAACCGACTCAAGCAAATACATGCGAGTTGCTGTTCGCACTTGCATTTTGGTATCTTATTGTTGTGTAATACACGAATTCACGACGCAAAGAAAATGAAATAATTATAGCTTGGTAGATAAATCAGCATTAGTGGTCCAAAGCTGATTTTGTTGTAAACATTTTTGAGATTATTCGAAGTGATAAGAAATTTTAGCTTTTTGTTTATTTCTAAAAGAATACCAGGTATTTATTAGATGAACCATGTAGGTACTAAAATAGGCAGGTACTAAAATAGATTCTAATCTTTATGCCACGCTGAATATTTAATTGATTTAATTAATTGATAATCGCCAGACAACATACCAATTGTCTTGGTTTAGTAAGAAGAAATAGACGCTTTTGAAAAGATTAAAGATTTATTATTTTATAACATTGCAGGGGAACCTGCCAAGGAGATCACTAATGTATTAAATTAAAAAGGCAATAGCAAACTACTTTCACTTCACAAAAGTAAGTAAGTCGGTAAAAGTCGTTGTGAGGTTAACTTAGTAAGATTGCATATAAATCCAAAAATAATATTTTAAATTACTGATGCTGATCACAATGAAAACAAAATAAGCAACACACACTTCTGATATAACCTAACTGCACTGTGACCTCAGTGTAATTATGCCGCAAGACATCTTAATACTACGCGCCAATTAACATGCATTAATTAGCCTGGTAGCTAATCTCAGGCTAGGCATTTGCTATCGCGGAGAGGTGGATTGCCCCGAGCTTAATATCAGATTACAACGTATAACGTTAAATGCACTAAACTCGAAAATAGGTTGATTGTAATAACGAGCAGAATCAATTGAACCTCTTAAAATATGTTTTTTTTAAAAAAAAAACATCATTAAAATGTTGCCCTGTCTATTTATTAACAAGACAAACCATCACGTGCGCAAACCAACAAAAAAACGTAAACAAGGAATTCCATAAGAGCGTAGACAGTAATAATAATAATGTAAGCGCGACGCGCAGCGGCCTGATAAAATCTTACCCAATCCTCTCTCGACAAAGCATAGTCCGAGGACCAAGAAATGATCAGAAGTGTCCGTAAAACTAAAACACCACAGAAAACATTGAATTACTTTACAACTGTTGTTTTCTTTCAGAATTAGGTCAATTGAATTAAAAAGTGTGGTGGTTGGGTAGATCCACAAGTTCATTAAATGAAGTGCAAAAGTTGTACTTCACGCGCTTAAGAATTCTCTACCAGTCATACTAAGTCACCTCTTTCTATTCTTATGGTAGAAAAACCTACTACAGAAATGTTATCCGATTTGAAAAATAATTTAAATTTTCGTATGATCGCTTATTTCTCTAGGAAGGCTATAAAACATCCCGCGTAGACGGGAGGGGAGGGAGCAAACAGTCGCAGGTGACCGATAGTGTGAATTATACTAAGACAAACGGATAGTACGTCTACATTAAGAGCTGTAAGTCGGAGGCTACATCGATACTTGCATCTAAATGGAGATAAAAATAACATAGATGATATTAAGCCAAAATTATGTAAAAAACAGAAACTTTTCTTTAAATTATATGCAAATTTTATGTAAAAAAATGATGGGAAACTTGCACCCTTGCGAAGAGCTCGCGCGTATCTACGAGCCGTTGACATGAGGCAGAGAAGACCTGGTTGGTAGTTTTTAGTCGCTCGCTAGAATCGAAATAATAAATTGATTTTGTGGGTTTGTTCGACTAAAACAGTTTTTTTGGCATCAGTATCATTTGTACAACCGCCGTCGTTGACCAAAACAATATACAGTATAATTTCGTATACTAGCGTTGCTCTTAAAATAAACATGAAATGCAAATAACTTCTATAACTCAACTTCATTCTTCAAAGTCTAGAAAAGTTCGCTTTCAAGATCCAGATTTTTATTCTGCCTGCGATCGGATGCACTCACTTAAACGGATATTATGTAACTTGCTACCAATTGCGATGCGATTTCAAAACTTGTGCGTGGCATAATCAAAAAGTGTTAATTTAATACCACAATGATTAAAACATTTATAAATTTACTATGTCTCCGGCAGTGTACTTACTTTAAGATATAAGATCTTTTCTAGTTTAAAGGACAGGAGTGTGCCATTCTGCCGACATGTACCTTGTGCATTAAAAACACTTATGTATTAGGTTCTGATAACTCTATGTACATATTTTCTATGGTAAATCAACTATGAGGTAGTTTGAGCCATACTCCGCGCGGCCTCCACCAATCCACACTGAGTGGTGAAGTGGTGTTTGCAACTAACTCTTAATCAGCTGATTAGGCTTAGGGACTAATATAAACAGATGTTAGCCGGGACTAACCTCTTAACGTGCCTTCCGATGCGCGGAGATGCTCGTAATAAACGTCACTTAATTATGGTCGGATAGGTCACCCCTTCAAACACGAAAAAGCAAGTACGAGTTGTAGTAAATAAATATTATTTTTATAACTAAATCAAATGCTTAAGGCTCTTGTAAGGTGAAAAAGGATCTTACACACAAATGGCAGGTTATGGTCTGGTATAACGGCACCTGCCATGAGAGGCGGCGAGCCGTTGACGTGACGTCGACTGCAAATATTTAACGTTTAGCGGCTGCCGTTGACTTGTCAGTAGGTAAGTGGTCGTGAGCGCTCAGGAAATTTTGTCCGTCGGAATAATATTATAATATGCATCTATGCTTAGCGTTTGTGGACTATGAGAAGGCCTTTGATTCGATCGAAACTTGGGCGGTGCTTCAGTCTCTGCAGCGGTGCCACATACACTATAGGTGTCGGTCCGAATACAGGAGCAGAATACGAGGGCGATTCCACTGCGGAGAGGTGTGAGACAGGGAGATGTTATATCTCCGAAACTGTTCACAGCGGCATTGGAAGACGCCTTCAAACTTCTGGAATGGGAAGGAATCGGCATCAATGTCAATGGCGAATACATCACACACCTCCGATTTGCCGATGATATAGTCGTTGTGGCAAAGACGCTGGACGATCTTGGCACTATGCTCGAAGACCTTGACCGAGTCTCCCAACAAGTGGGTCTTAAAATGAACATGGAGAAGACGAAAATTATGTCGAGTTCCCTTGTTATACCCATTCCAGTATCCATTGGGAACTCAATTCTCGAAGTTGTCGACGAGTACGTCTACCTGGGACAAGTGATCCAATTGGGTAGGTCCAACTTCGAGAAAGAGGTCAATCGACGAATCCAACTCGGCTGGGCAGCGTTCGGGAAATTACGCAAGAGTGTTTTCTCATCTCATTTATCTCAGTGTCTGAAGACGAAAGTCTTCAACCAGTGTGTGTTACCAGTGATGACATACGGATCCGAAACATGGTCTCTAACTATGGGCCTTATAAGGAAGCTCAAAGTCACACAACGAGCGATGGAGAGGGCTATGCTGGGTGTTTCTCTACGTGATCGAATCAGAAATGAGGAGATACGTAGAAGAACTAAGGTAACGGACATAGCCTTGAGAATCAGTAAGCTCAAGTGGCAATGGGCAGGGCACATAGCGCGAAGAACTGATGGCCGTTGGGGCGGGAAAGTTCTAGATTGGAGACCCTTCGACCAGAGACGCAGCGTAGGACGTCCACCAACAAGATGGACAGACGACCTTATAAAGATTGCAGGATCAAACTGGATGCAGACCGCTAGTAATCGGTCGCTGTGGAAAGCCGTGCGGGAAGCCTATGTTCAGCAGTGGACGTCCTTTGGCTGATAATGATGATGATGATGATGGAATAATATTATTGTTTATCAACGCTGCCAACTGCTATCACGCGCCAGCAGCGGCAGCCTTCGTAGCCTTCAAAATACAGTAGTGACACATTTATTGCAATCCGATAGCGATTCAGTAAAGTAATACCCCTCTTGATGCACTAACTTACACGGGTTCAACTCGCCTGTGAAATTAAGCCGTTTGTTTGTATCGTTTGTAGTGATGATAAACTTATCGATACATTGAATGTCGATAAACACAACACCTATTGAGTAGTAGGTACTTCATATTTTGTTGAATTAGTTCAAGAACTGAATAACATATTCTTCTTCTTTGCGTGTTGATGGCAAAACGATCTATTTTCAATGTGCCCAGTAATAATAATAGTCCCCCTAGCCGATTTCGACTACGGTGGCCAGTCACAACGGCTAACCGACTGCGCGGGACATATTATAGTGCAGAAGTGTGTGCGCAAACACAGGTGCACTCTCTATTCCTTTTACTCTCATAGCCCGATGGGACAGCAATCTGACACGACCGGAGAGAGTTTAAGGCGCAGGACCAACGGCTTTACGTGTTCCAAACTCCGGGCTACCCTAAGAATTTATAAACAGAAAAACTCAGGTATACATGTATGTAAATGGCCCAGTAATAATATAGTGAAATACCTACTAATAACGGCACTGCTTTAGTATCTACTATAATTAAATACCTAGTTGTGTTTTCAATTAGCTTCAGAAGAATAGCATACAAAATATTAGACACATAAATGTTTCGTATTTTCGTATAAGGAGACGAAGAGAGTGTGATCAAATGAGAAATATTAAAATGCCACCACGACAAAATGATGACAGAAGCTATACCACATTATTTTTTACTAAAGTAGTGAAGTTTACAGATAAATTTATTATTTTTAAGTGTTCAATCTCTTTTCAATAAAAACACAAACGGGAAAAACACCACTATCGTAACTCGACTATCGATACCGATACACACACAACACTACCAACTTAGTTGTTTTAATCAAGGATTTGTTTGGTTCAGCGCACACTGAACAAAAACAAAAGCTGCACTAAATAAATATCGGTCAAACGACGCAATGTTATGGTTGGAGTATCTATCATTTACACTTGTGTTCGAGCACAACTTTGTGTTTTATTTTTAATAAAAACAATAAATTAAATCGTACAATTTAACACAAAATTAAACCGCTTTTAAAAAGCGAATGTACTTAAGCCTAAGGGCCTGTTTTACCATTGAAAAATAAGCACTAAGCCAATGAATAATTCAAATATAAGGCGTTGCCGCTACTCGGTCCCGGGTTCAATTCTCGTTCAGGTCAATGTAGAAATCAGAATTTCTACATTGTCTCGGGTCTGATTGTTGTCGTACTACCGTTGTTTCTTTGTTGATTTCCATAATTCAAGTGCATTAGCTACTTAATTTGGGATCAGAGCAATGTATGTGATCGGCGTCCGCAATCTATACACTCGTTACGGGAACAAAAGCGTATGAACTCGAGGCGTTCAGTATTTTTTGTATGAAACTCCATACTTCAACGAACATCCATCAACTTTGAACGTCACTTGGTACCTGGGAGCAAGATTCGAGATCACCTCGGGACCCACTCTCGACCAGCGGCGCATGCGATGTAATGGAATGATTCCGAACTCGGCAGCAGCAGTGCTGTTGCAGCAGTGCCGCCGCGACACTACTGGTCCCTATACAATTTTGATAAGCGCATATGAGATTACATTCTGAGCTAGGCAGCAATGTCGCGGCAGCAATGTAGTGGCAGCACTGCTGCGCATCAGTGTCGCCCTGCCGCCGTGACAGACCAGTGGTGACGCGTCTGCCGCGAAGAAAATCAATAAAACAAGTGAGTAAATGTTCTTTTTAACTTTATTTGGTTTTTCGATAAGCGAATATGAGATTACATTCTGAGCTAGGCAGCAATGTCGCGGCAGCAATGTAGTGGCAGCACTACTGCGCATCAGTGTCGCCCTGCCGCCGCGACAGACCAGTGGTGACGCGTCTGCCGCGAAGAAAATCAATAAAACAAGTGAGTAAATGTTCTTTTTAACTTTATTTGGTTACATACCTACTAGTTACAATTATTTATTTGTTTTTCAATGAAACATCTTGTCAACTCAAAGTAAACTAACGATTCCATAACAACGCATCACCGCAAACAGAGCGACACTGCTGCCTTAGTCGGAATCAGCGCGGCAGGCAGCACTGCTGGGCAGCACCTTAGTGGCAGCACTGCAGCAACAGCACTGCTGTTTGTTGCCGAGTTCGGAATCATACCTTAACGCGCTGACGGCGAGTCGTCTGATGGAAGAAATAGCAGCTATGGCATCAATGGTTCCTGCGATCTTGACATTGACAGTCTGAGCGTGTGTCTCGTGTGACCACCACTTATTATTGTGGATAATAATAAGCCGCAAAATACCTCCCTACTGCATTTATTAACTAAATATAAATCCCTGTGATATTATTATTATTATTTATTTTTGAAGTGAAAACTTCTTTAGCGGCGTTGAGCACTTTTGTGGGATGGGGGAAAAATGTGAAACTCGCGTCAGGACACGTGGGCTGATCGAAAAACCGTAAGACGGTTGGCGAAATTATGGATGTAAGTTGATTTTTCTGAGAGATAAACTTTTTAATGTAATTTAATATAACATAAATTGTAATGTTTGTGTACGATAGCGCAATAAATAAATATTGTATTCTATAAAAATATTATATTATTATTATTATTATTATTATTATTGTAATATTATTATTATTATTGTATTCTATCACAAAAATGATAGTACTTTTATATTGATAATAAGGGCAATTCATTCAAAATTATTCCCTAACTATTCCAAAAAATCAAAAATGCACAACGTTGATATTCAAGTTTTCACTTCTGCCGGCACTCCCGGAGTGCAATTTTGTGTTTTTTTATTTATAATTTTACAATATCAATTTAACTTAATTGCCTCGCAAACCACTTTTGTGGTTCACTGCGAGTGCGAATCTCGCTTACTGTACGAGTATTTATGTAACTTAAACTAAACAATCAACATTATATAAGCAAAGTACATAAACATGTTGCAACACACATATTATTATTTATTTTACACTCACATTATAGGCCTTCTGCCTTCCAAGTTAAGATATTTTGATTATGTTCCGTTATATTTCACTGAACTCCGCATTTTTATTTTTGCCCAGAATCCTATTTTCCGACAGATCCAACTGATCTGATCCAAAACTAAAGGTTTCAAAGTGTTCAGCGACTTTGATGATGACCATTGCAACCGTTTCCGTTTGTAACAATGTAGGTACATTCTGCTTTTTAGTTTACTTGGACTTATTTTGGAGTTATGTCTGTATCGTGACTAAAAGAAACCAGTATAGTCTATATCTAAGACCCCTTACACACTGCGACTTTTAGCATCGATACAGTCGCGATGCTGAAGCGCGTTTTCAAAACGTCGATTTGTGTAAAGGTTTACATTTTGCGACTGCATCGATGCTAACACGCGTTAGCATCGCGGCTGCATCGCTGCTAAAAGTCGCAGTGTGTAAAGGGTCTAAAACTCACCTCATGCTTATGATCCTTCTTCATGGATCCTCCATGCCCTCCCGTACTCTGCACGGTGTTCATCTTGCCAACTACACCACTACACTACACGTCACTACACTACACGCACTACTTTAAATGGACATTTCACTACGCGTAGGCACTCTTCATTCTTTCGTCACAGTACTAGTGTTTGTTGAAGGATTTTTGGGTTATGTTGAATGATATTCAGGATTTGATATCTATTGGTTGGTATGGGTTTTGGGGTACTTTTGGTACTCCTAAAAGAAATTGTGAGTTAGGTAGGTACTTATTGAGGTACCTAGAAAAAGTTAAAACTTAGAAACCTACACAGATGCGTCATTCTGTATGAAGTAAAGTACAGTTAACGGTAACCAGAACTTATTAGGACGTTGAAACAGGTCGTTAACATTGTTAATAATAAATGATCGTAGAATTATACATGTTTTCAAACATCTAAAGAGGCAATTTTTATTTTATTAGCTATATCTCTTATAACCAATTACCTATTTCTAATCAGAAAGAATTTTCTTATAAGAATTTTCTTATTAGGTTCTCGGTTTTTTTAATCACTCGCTTGAATATGTCGTGTGATTCTCGATCGATATCAGATCCAAAATCAATGGAAGTCGCGCGAATTATAGAGTAAGAAATCTCACTAAATAGGTTCAATTTTTATTTCAATCACTCCTGTGTGAAATTATACTAGTTATCTATGGAAAATCGGACAAATATCAATTAATTTCATCTTGGCCATCTTGAAGCGAGTGATTCAAAAACAGGTCCTGATTTATAATCACTACCGTGTGCCTGTTTAACACATTTCAAATATGATAAATATAAAAAAAACTACAGCAGCTTTATGATGCCTATAGTAAATAACTATTTATATTCAATTATCTACTTAAGGATTACAAGAAAACATTGTTTTATTCAACGTTCGTTAAAATAAGATTGAATGGAACACAAACATAAAGAGCTGCAGATGAAACATTCCGATACGATACGACAAATTAATCGGATTAACGTCAAGGCTTTGCAATTTGCTCTGTAAAATTTAGGATAAAAGTCGAAAATGGAATGTCAAAGGAGCTTGTGCAAGGCTATTTCAAAGACTTGAATGTTAATTCGTCGTGATAAAGCTAAAATTGCCGTGACTTTGGACAAAGTAGTAACAGCTTTAAAATATGCACATAGAAACACAAGTGTACCTTAACTAAAGGCATGAAGGTTAATATTTGCTCAAAAACCCCTTTACATTTTTACGCCTTCAATCAGACACTAATACCTACGTAGTAATTTTTGAACTCACAAAAAGTTATCTTAACCTATCTGGTAGGCAAATTACAAACAAATGCATTTCCAATGAGTGCCCTTGTTTATCGTAGTGTTTAAGTCGTTATACTTTTTAATGTTTATAATAAGGATTACACCCGTTGTTCAGAATTTGTTTTACTTTCATAAAGATGAAATAAGAAACCAAAAATTTTCGCACGGGTGGGACTTGAACCAGCAACCTTTTGGCAGACCGGGCCAAACGCCCTTACCAATTGAGCTACCGTGACACCGAACCGTACCGTGATCTATGACACTGTGAGTGTTAAAAGGCATTCTAAGGCATTGATGGCGAGGCGAGATTAATTTCCAAGTTGAATTTATTCTGTAAAGAATAACTGCTTGGGCCATCTGTTTCATAAACAGACGGCTGGATGGCGCTAGGCGTCACGCAATTGACGTTTTCATAAGAAACCACTAATTTCGCAGGGTCGGACTGACAGACGGTAGCTCAATTGGTAAGAGCGTTTGGCCCAGTCTGCCAAAAGGTTGCTGGTTTCTAGTCCCGCCCGTGCGCAAATTTTCGGTTTCTTATTTCATCTTTATGAATATAATATATGACACTGTGAGTGTTAAAAGGCATTCTGTTTTACTTGCTCGGCTGTCAACAATTTGCGAGTAATTTGTTTCGAGAAAAAAACCTATCCAATTTTTACAAATGGAGGTCCTTAGGGGATACTTTTCTCTAGCAGTAGTATGATAATGTTAGGAAAAAGAAAACAAACGATTGCCTTAATCTGAACCAGAATTACCATAATGACTTGAGAAGCTTACAAAATAGTCCTTGCATTTTCAAAATTTGTCAGTAAAGTTATATCTTCAGATAAGGAATCCGAAAATCTTTTTGCTTCATCGTAAATTGGTTCGTTGACTTAAGCTTTGACACGTCATTAGGATCTAATGTCAAAAGAGAGAAAAAACATGTTTTAGTACTAAATTTTTCCCATCTTCACCCACCCTTATTCCTGTAACGACTAGTGTCGTATTAATAGCATTTTTTTACAAAAATATTAAATTTCAAGATTACAAAAAAACACCTTTGATATAAAAATCTAAAAACATTATACATGATAGTAAAGTACATGAAGCCGACCTCCTAAATGAATGTATAGTAAAAGTAGCTATTGAGATGATACTGCAAGTATTTAAAAATAAATTAAAACTATAATAATAATTAACCGTAAACATTTGTCCACCCTGGAAACCGCTTAATAGCGGTTCATAAATATGAATAAATTAATAAAAAGTATTTATTTTTGCGACATACAAACTGTTTTTTTGTTCCCCTATTTAATCGTGGCAGGGAAGAACCCCCGAGCGATAAAGTCTATCGACAGTTTCCATCCTATCTCTACTAGTGACGTCACTAAGTGGCTGCCAGATGATCCTGATAAGTCCCCGTCAATTCAACATTGGGTGACTTTCCTGGATCCCCTTTCACCATGTTTTAGGGGTCTGACTGAGATAAGGAACGATCAATTTCGTTACGCTAATTTTTTTTGATATCTCAAGACAGATTACAGGTAGACCACCTCTTGTTTTGTGAAAGTAACCATTTTTAGCTGAATTTTGTAAGTTTATAAAACTAAGCCAATTTCATACCAATGAAAGATAACTAAATTAAACAATAAACAAAACATAAAAATAAATCCATACATTAGCTCTTAATTTGTATGTGTCACTTGACTTGTAAGCCCAATGTAGCCTACCAAAGTATACAGTAGCATTCCGGTGGACTACGGTACGCTTCGGATGCCTTCCCTTAGTGCAGTAGCTCGCGTGGATTTCATATACATTGTTGTATTACGATTTTTTTTTTGTAAGAGGTAAATTTTATTTATTTATACTTCATTGTACAAGAATAAAATTTTGTACAAAAGGTGGACTTAACGCCATATTTCGTTCTCTACCAGTCATGTCTATGGGCTAAGCAGAAATGATCAAATTTACGCAGCAAAAATAAAGCGGATGCCAGAATTTATTAGACGGTCAAGCTTGTTTAAAAGGTCTTGATTTAAATCAGTATAGCACACATCAGCATAATCAATAAGGGAGAGAACTAAAGACTGTGCTAAAGATGTTTTTTTTGACAGGGAGGAAATTTTTAAACCTGAAAAGCGAACACAGCGTGCTCATAACCTTTTGACTCATTCAGAAACGTGGACGTTCCAGCTTAGCGTTTGATCGATGTACAGACCGAGATTTTTGACACTAAAACAGTATTGGACATTCACCCCGTTGAAGCAAACCGGCACTACATCGGCAATATTAATGTGATATTGGCCGCTTAATGCCGATGATTATGGCTTGGCATTTGGAAGGATTTACCGCAATACCAAAACGATCTTTTTAAATGTGATTTTGAAATAAATCATGGTCTTTTAACACAAATAATAATGATTATTTATTATTATATTATTTTAGTTTATACAAGTGTAATTTTAAAACATAAAATAAATAAAACTAATTATTTTATACGAAATGCCACAACAAAAAATAAAAACAAGTTATACGAAGATTTCATTTTAGCTTTGAACGTTTGCGCGACTTGGTATGTCATATTTGGTACTTTTCCAAATGTGTTTCAGTTTCTTTCGCAGGCTGGTGGCACGCTTCGAATTCTACTAGCAATTGGACGTAAAATTTATTTTTTGGAACATCATATTTGATGAAATGAAATTATTATTTTACCATGATTAATGAAATATCTTTCAAATTCCTTAAAAAAGCAATCTACTGAAGCTATACGACGTAAGAGACTACAACTGAAAAAGAAGGTTATGTAATTGAAACAATGACACAAAATCTCTTTGTTATCATAGTAAATCTTAAGAAACTTCAATAATAATATTGTCTTATAAAATGTCTTTCAAATTTTATTTTCAGTTAATAAGAACGTCCAATTAGTTTTACTGTTATATAATCGTAAACAAAGACACAGGTACAAATATTTATACTTATTTTTCATATTTGGATTGTTACCCAAACGTACAAATACCGTTATCGTACCGTACATTTACATTAAATCTTTAAATTTTGTCGTGGGACACTCGCACAGATAGACCTAATAAAACGTACCTGCAGGAGTCTATTCACAAATATAGATGAAAGTTAACTCCCGATAAAACTAGTAGATTAAAAAGCAGTAGTATTGTAAGTAAAAAGCAGATTAGTTTTTCTACTAAACAAACTACATTTAGCAACTAGTTCAAAACTACTAGTTCTATTAAAGACTTACTGTCATATAAATGCCAATGCCAGTCTCGTTGCGTGACTAAAAAGATTGCTTATGCTAATATCCCTCTTTTTTAATCCAACTATACCTGCCATAGCTTGTCTGATTTTGTGACAAGTAAGTCCTATATAAATAAATTAAAAAACATTGATTTTAGAAACTGAATAGGTACAAAACGACACAACATTTACATAAACGGTTGCTGACATATAGGTCATGTTTTCAAATTAGGTAGTTTAATACCTGTATTATATTCGACGAATATTCCTTATCTGAAATTGGTAAAATCGGGTTTAAATGGTAAACGTGGGGCAATTAATTCCCCAGGGTCAACTATTTATTTTTAAATTTTAAGCGAATTCAAAAAGAAGGCGGTTAAAGTCTTAAAAGTTCTTATCATAGACAGTAATTGTTCATTTGAAATGTTAATAAAATGAAAACAATTGGAAATTAAAAAAGGGGATGATTGGCAGGTTTTGAACTCTCCTTTTAAGGAAGACTTGTGTTAATACAGCATCTTTAAACTGTTGTATAGACGTAAGTTGACAAAGATAGACTGAAAACTACCTGTATTTTCTTTAATACTTGTAGGATTCCAGGACTTAATAAAACACACAGTAAGTAAATGATAAATAGCTCTGTCAATGAGTCACATAGTATTACCGCATTAAATGCAAAACTTTAAATTATAGAACGCTTGTCGTTTTTCATGCTGATGAGCTCTGACGAAATAATTCACTCCACTTATTATTATAACTAGCCGTGCCCGGCAACTACGTCCGCGCGTTTGGAGTACTATTGTATAAAGCCTTTCTCAAAAAATAAGCTATCCAACACAACAAGAATTTTTCAAATCGGTCAAGTAGTTCCTGTGTTACGTGCTAATCACGAACAAACAATCAAACAAACACCTTAGCTTTATTATATTAGTATAGATGTAAAAGTATCCGTTATATTATTAGCAAGCTGCTTTTAATTGAAAAGGTATGAGGCATCAATTTACATTGGCTTTTGTTTTGCGAAATATTGCGTAGGGAAAGTTAATAAACACTGGTGTAGTATTAATATTAATGTTCCAAAATGATTTTATTTATAAAACCTTTACCGTGTTCGTCACAGTTCAACAGATTATTTAAAACTGTATAGGTACTGTTCTTATTAGGTACTTTGTTTTCTGTGAAAATATGTAATTTCTCCTTGCAATTATTGCTACTATTGTCCTCTTTAACAAATGTAGTTTAAGGATAGAACTATCCATTTCCGTGGTCTAAACTATTTCTATATGAAAATCATCCAAATCGATCCAGAAACACAAAATTGAATAGGTGGTAGAAATTACAGAAGAATTTCATTAAGCACTACTTAAAACCACACCTATTTAATCAACTAACAGTTTCTCATACAAATATAGAGTGCAAAGATATACATATAAAATTATTTATTATCTGCATTGTACGCGAGGGAACTATTACCATTAGCATTTAAAACGAGGCAGTTTAAAACAATTTGTAACTTTAAATAACTGAAATATAACTTGTAAGTAGCTATTTCTCCGAGCATGTAGTAAATTAATTAAAGTGTAGTAGCGTAAGATATATTAAGTGTTCTCTGTTTTATTAAAACATGGAGCAATTTAACTTATTCAAAACACGTAAAAGAAATGTTACTAACAATTAGATACAGGTGCTAACCTAAGCGACGAAGTGGACATGAGGTGGAATGCACCAACTAACATACTATAACCGTAACTCTAACCGCAAGCCGTAAACTTCATTTGTTAAAATACTATTGTGATGGAGTCCGCCGCAGGCGCAATAGTGATCCGCAATAAAGTACTAATAAACATGAGCGTGACTATACACTCAAATCACATTTTTAACCGACTTCAAAAAAGGAGGAGGTTATCAATTCGACTGTATGTTTTTTTTGTGTGTTTGTTACCTCATATCTCAGTCGTTTGTCGACCGATTCGAAAAAATTTTTCGCCTACTTAGGGGGTATACTTTCTAGTTGGTCCCATTTTTCCCAACTTGGGATTTGATGATAGGAACTTGGTGTAATCGAGGGAAACCTTCAAATTTTAAAGGCACGTATAGTGTTTCTTTACTAGAATCTTAATGTTGACGTGTTGTTACGTCTGATAGTCAACATGTTGTGGGGCTGAAGTGATGGTGGAACTCCTTAACGTTTAGAAGTTCAGTAATTATAATTAAATAACTTATAAAAGGTAGTTTGTAGTTTCTTAAAAAACAGAGTCATAAGGTGCAACCCCCCCCCCCCTCTCCTTTAATCTCTAAAAATGAAGAAATAAAATTAACTTTAAAATAAGTAAAAACCGACTTCAAAACCAAAATGCACTAAAAAGTTTTAAATAAACTCTTGACGATTGAAAGGAAAGGTGGGTTCTAGGCAAACAATTTATTTTTGGAGTCGGTGCCATCACTTTGACCATCAAGCATCAACTATCACAGCACCGACTCCAAAAAGAAATTGTTTGTCTAGAACCCACCTTTCCTTTCAATAGTCAAGAGTTTATTTAAGACTTTTTAGTGCATTTTGGTTTTTAAGTCGGTTTTTACTTATTTTATGTCAAATCATATTTAGGACCGTTTCCCACGGAGTCATCCCGTATTTTGCAGGTACTTTTTCTGCAGTATCCTGTTTAGTAGTATACCCGTTTTAATGCTAATATAAACACGAACAGGCCGTTTGCAGTGATTAGCTAAAACCAATACCAGTTTTTTACTGATCCTAATTTGCGTTTAAACTGGACCAGTTTCACTACTAAAATGACAATATGCACAAGCACAGCTAATACTAATATAATGGCAAAAGCTGTGAAAGATAGGAATATACAGCGCGCCGCTTTATCGGTAAGAGCGAGATAGACATAAATATTTCTTCTTCTTCTTAGCGTGTCGATGGTAAAACGACTTAACCCTTAAGCAGACCACGCATGCTGTAGCTAGGTTTAAGCATTAAAAAGCCCACAATATATCTAATCATAATCCCAAATATATACTCTATATTCGAACGTGTTTGACACTGACAGCCGTTAGAGTTTCTACAGACCGACTGACAGTTGATTTTCGGTCAATGTACGACTTAATGCTTCAACACCCGAGCGGTTGCAGGCAACCGCATAACAATAGAATTTGCATTGTGTCTCGTTCACATACGCTTGAGGGATTAATAATCGATCATGGTTAAACTAAGAAACATAAGTCGAGCAATTTTTTGATGTAATGTAGGAGATTTTGAGTTTTCCTAATTGGATTCGCATTAATTATTATTTTTGCGAGATTTTGTATGATAAGCATGTGATGAACAAATGAGCTTAGTCTGCTGGAAAAAAGCGTTTTGTGGGAGCTATTACGTCCTTTGCATGTTTAATGTCATGTCATGTTGTTTATACTTTTAAAAAATATACAAAATAGCCTGCTTTTTGGAACTTGGTATAACTGCTTGTGGTTATTATAATAAAGATATATCTAGAGACCAAGAAAAAGTATTCTTTAACCAGGCACAGGGTTTATGGTTTCCCAAATTTTTTTTAGGTCTATCAGTATTTTTCAGGAATCTGTTGATGAGGAATCAAAAAGGGCATTATCCAAAACCTAAATCAACTTTCTCGGTGGCCTGGTTAAGGGTGAAAATTTTTTGGCGGCGCGGAGTGCTTTATTTTTTTATGATTGATTGATGTGTGCAAACAACTTGACGTCAGTTGACAGGACTCTTATGATTGACAACCGTTCCTGCAAACAATGCTAAGTGAACATACTAGTTTTCTGCCGGATTCAGAAATGCAGTGATCCGACATAACTGGACTACCGTGGGAAGCGGCACTCTTGGCTTTAGTTAAAGTTATGAAGTCATATAAAGTGGAAAAGCTGCCTATCCCGTGGTTTCATTCTAGACTTTATAGTGGTTTTTGGTCAGTCTTATCACAACGGATTTATTATCAATTATCAGATGCCACACATTAATGTTACTTCCTCGCGTATGTCAACTAAAAAAGTTGAAAATCCGTAAGGTATTATCTAACTTGCCATTGACGGTGATGGCGATTGCTAGGATCCTAAAGCTTGCAGTCGCAGTTAACATAATTCTAAAATCATAAGGGGTCCCCGCGGCTTCAACCGCGTATATGATGATCAACATTGTAGTAAAGTCTTTTGACAATACATTTAGTAAATTTTGCGTGAAGAAGTACCATATTTACATCCTCATAAATATTCGCATTTATAATATAAGTAAGACTAGAAAGGCGGAAAAGACCGTGATACCCTAAACTTTATACTATAAAAGCTCAGATAATCGCGTTAATTCTATTTGCAAGAATGTTTTAAGTATAATTTTTAATAGAACATGGGTTTGTTTGCGACTCCAACCTAAGTTTTCAAGCTAAGTGCAGCTAAGATGGAATCGAAGATGGAACGAACTTACCAATAAAATGCATGTTTTTCTACGAGTTATTGTATTACAGCTTTATAGTATACCTAATCAGATTACATTTAAGTATTTCAATACAAAGCCATCGAGTTGCCTAGTTACTGAATTCGTTTCGTGGCTGCATTCTGGCGAAATGATAAATGTGCACTCAAACTGTGTCATAAATCTCGACATTTCATTGCGACTCTTTGTTTCGTCGCGAAATATTCATTTCAGTATACAGGCCGAGTTAACAGGACATGAGATAGAAATTAGTTTATGGAATATACTGTTAAAAATTGTTCTTCTACGTATCGTTATATAAAAACATGATACAAATTGCCAGCTTCATATTCCAATTAAGCTAACCACAGTCTGAATTCAAATTGCTATTTTGTAACTCTGGCACTAACATAATTCACTCCAAATCAGTATTTATGACTTAGGACTTACCAAACAAAATCTGCTAAAGATTAAATTAGTAAAAAAGTTTTCTCTGGAGATATTTTTACGTTTAGTAAAACATTTAGTATTCTATATTTTGCTTTTTATCTCCTTTTTTACTATTTTTATTTCAATGTTAACTGAATTTTAGATTTGATTTAGACTGATTTTAAAATCGGTCGTTTTATACTGATTCGGTGGGATAAGTCCTATCTGACGTTGGTGAAATCGACTTTTTATAGTTTTGTAAACAGTTAAAAGTGCGTATAAGATGAACACAGAAATCTATGATTTCATAGTCAAATCACCGTAATACATTTAAGGAAGAGTACCGGTACTCTTCCTTAAATGTATTACGTTTTGACGATTACTTACACAGTCATTTTTTCGTTAATTTAATTCCACCCTGTATATTTTTCCTTCCGCTATTCTATAAGTACAACCTGTGGTTGATATCAAGTTTCTTTGTCTTGTCAGTATTAATAAACGCGTTCAAAAAGACGCGGTTTTAATAAATACTTCGTTTGGAAGGTTATATAACGTTCATTAGACGTCTCATTTGCGTCGTGGATTGAGAGAGGCTTAAAACCGCGAATTAAGTATTAAATATGAAATTATGGAAGAAAATGTTAGCAAGACAGATAGGCCACAGTTACGAAAATAGTCCCCCTAGACCATTTCAACTACGGTGGCCAGTCACAATGACTAGCCGACTGCGCGGGACATATTATAGCGCACAAGTGCATACACTTAGGCATATATTAGGCATATATATGCAAACACAGGTGCACTCCTGTTTTCTTCTCATAGCCAGATGGGACAGCAATCTAACAAGACCAACGGCTTTACGTGCTTTCCGAAGCACGGCGGTGAAACACACTTCCAAACTACAGACTTGGAGAATTCCTGAACAGAAAAACCCAGGTGCATATTTTTGGCCCGACCTGGGGATCGAACCCGAGACTTCTTGCGCAGCCGTCAGTTTAAAGTGCGCAGCGTCACGTTATGAAAGAACATTATAACTGAATGAAAGATGTAGCAAAAATAGGCGAGCAACATTGCAGCGACCCGCTACTCCGCTTCATAAACTAAATTCTAGCCAGCCTATACTGCAATTTTACGAACTCCAGACCATAAATAAGCATTAAAACCTAAAGTTCACACGATCATAGCTGTTGTGGTTATTTTTTATACTGTATATATTTTATTTTAAACGGCGGATATAAAGTTAGAGCTGCACCGACAGAATTTGAATTTCCCATATATATTTCGCATGTTTTTATAAGGTTTTAGTATAACATGGCGCGGGTTTGTTTTGTCGAGGTTTAATGGGGCCTTATTGAGAGTGTGTTTTTAGTTAGCTTCGTACTACACGAAGTTTCCAAATCTTGTACACTGTTTTTTGTACTACAATATCTTGCAAATGCTTCATATTTAGAATTTTACTGTTTATTATCTCTCTGTAAAAAATTGGACTTTATGAAAAATTAAAATAGGCTCGGGATCAAGTATGATCATGTAAGTGTAGTATATATATAGCCGTGTTAGTAACACTATTTTATTGTCAAGAACGGCTGAAACGATTTGGCTGAAAATTAATGGGGAGGTAGCTTAAAACCAGAAGAGGGACATAGGATACTTTTATCCCGTTCACCGGGGCCGGGGTTGGAGGAATGTTCGCTGGGACCACTAGTTATATATGGAATCTGTACCTCCTCTAAAACCTCAACTTTTAAAGTTAAAATTACCAAAAATAATTTTAAATTCTTACTCTGCCACTTTCATTTGAAAATGATAAAACAAAATAACACTGAAATACAGTTGAAACAAATAATGACATTTGGTCGTACGTCGTCACTTTATACTCTTCATTTTTATAATATTAGTACAGATTATTTCATAATTTGTTTTTGTAGAAGACCGAGCCCTCCCTGGCACAAGTATTTAAATATACTTCAAAGGAGGACTCAACTATGTGACATATTTTATTCCTATTACAAAATCAACAGCTAAACAAACTGACAAACGCAGAAGAGAGTTGGTAATGAAGTTGGTCCCACTGGTCCCAAGTTGGATTGGGTCTCCCCCGTTGCTCAGACATTTTGTATGCATGGGACGAGATGCCAAGATAAATCAGAACTTACTGTCTCTTGACCAGTTTTTGAAATTGTGTAGGTGTTATCCTTTAAAAGAAGCATAAACTGTTCTGGATCGAAAATATGTAAAATTTTACTACGAATTAACGATGGAAGAAAAATATCTGCCTATTTCTTTAGCACAGCTTGATATGATAATTCAAAAACGGTCATTGCCTATTGTTACAAAATCCATTAGCGTATTAATAAAAAAAGTTACTTAAACTGTATTGCTTCCTTATGAATACAACCCGAATCTATTCATATTTAGAGTGACAGGCTTCTTCTGGGCGAGCTTGTTCCATCTTCGACCCTGTCTTATGCGCACTTGGTCTGGACATAAGCAAACCCAAACTACTTAGTTTAACACTTTTACGGACAGTACTCCAGACACAATAGACATTTTATTGTTATCCCGCCTATAGGCGGTCACTGTCCGTGAAAGAGTTAGAAAAATAAAAAAAATAAGGTTTTATAAAATATTTTTACATTTAATTTAATTAAGCTTAGATAGTTTTTTGGACCTCCTTCTTAAAACAATAAGTAAGTAATAATTAAAACCAAGTAAGAACTACTTGTCTATATTTATCTGAGCTGAGTATTGTTTACACAAAAGCCAACACCAACCGTCACAATAATAAGCTGCAAAAACATACATAGCAAGTTATATTCTCCTTTAAGCTCGCTTTTATTTCAACACAATGGTTGAAGTCCGCGCCGTGAAGAGGTAAAGATTGTTGGAAAGTTTAATCTACGTAAAACCGTTAAGCTATTTGTCAACTATTAAGTTTGAGTCCAATTCAAGGAATGCAGCGGTTTTTGAATTTAATACACACACACACACAGCAAACAGAATGGCAAAAACGGAACTCTTAAGGTCTGGGCACACAGCCGGCGGGGCGGGACGGCGACGCGACGCCGGCGGAACGCCAGCGCTATGAGGCAGTCACACTGCCGGCGTGACCGTACCGCTGGCGTCGCACCGGCCGTTCCGCCCGCGGTGTGACGTGATGGCAAGATTGCAGGCAAGAAATGGCAGATTTCAGAGTTTTTTTTTTTATTATTTGTGGCTAAGACGTTCAATTGTTTCAACATCTTTTCTTTGGTACTAAAAGTTGTATAAAAATACAAAACTCCGTCCCGCCGAGCGCGACGCGTCCACGCTCCGCCGTCTGTGTGGCTACTAAATACGAACATCATATAACACAACGCTTGCCGTCGCGCTCACGCCACGCTCGGCGCGACGGTGGCCCGTCCCGCCGCGCTGTGTTTTGTATTCGCGCTCGGCGCGACGCCGACGTGGCGCGCCAGTTACCGCCCCGCCGAGCGTGGCGGCGCTGTCTGTCATGTCTCCTATATTTCTATATTATACAACTCGTCCAACACGCTGGCGTTCCGCCGGCGTCGCGTCGCCGTCCCGCCCCGCCGGCTGTGTGCCCAGACCTATATAGTTTCGTTAAGATATTATTAAATTATTAATTTATTATTTAAGTCTATCTGTCGGTCGGTCTGTCCGTCCGTATGTCACAGCCACTTTATTCTGTAACTATAAGCATAAACATATCACTGTTTAAATTTGGTAGGGAGGTGAAGACGGGATCGAACTAGTAGTTTTTGAGATATACTACATTTTCAACAACCGCAAACATAACTTTTGTTCTTTATACTAACACTTTAAAAACAAAGTTATATTTGCTGTTTACATAATTTTGTGGTACGTCGGCTTAGTGAAAGTAAGTGGATCCCTAATTCAGTTAAAGTTTGGCACGGAACCCTAAGTGGGCGAGTCAGAATCGCACTTAGATAGATAGATAAATCTAATATATATAAATCTTTATTTTAATACAACAGAAAGGCAAATAACAAACTAATTTCGAGAAAAATGTACAATTTAGGCGGTCTTATCGCTATAAGCGATGTCTTCCAGACAACCTTTGGGTAAAGAAATAATTAGCTTATAAGAAGGGGAAAATGTGCGTAATAAATTAATACAAATTATGTTATTAATAATATATGTCATTAAACATACATATGTATATTCTTATATATATAAATAAATACAATCATAAAAATCAAAATCAAAATACGTAATTATAAATAATACAAATTAATATAATTATATACCAACACAATATAAACTATAAACATAATTACACATAGGTACATAGTAACCAATGTGAAATGAAAGAAATTTACCGAGACACCAGAGAAAAGGAGAAATATTTTGAAGAGAGAAGATGTTTTAGTCGGTTTTTTCAATAAAAAAAAAATGTTCAAGATGATTTTTGATTTACTAAATTGTAATTTCTGAAAGATTGACACAGCAATTATTAAAAATTTGTCCGACCGTTTTAAAAAAATATTCCTTTTTTATATAGATACAAAAAAGTTTGTTTTTTTTCTTTAAATGATGACGTTTTTGAGACATTCATCATTAATAAAGTCAAAGTCAAAAATAATTTATTCAATTTAGGACACAAAATGCCACTTATGAACGTCAATAATTAGTGTAATAATTATCAATTTTGGCCCGTATGGGGCTAGAACATGTCTCCTTATCTTTTGGGCCCTACTAGAGCTTCGAGACAAAACACAAAAAAATTGGCAAGTGCTGAGAAGAAACGCCGGAACAAACTAAGTCACCACTAGCTGCCTCAAAAATGATACAAATCAAAATAAACAGGTACATCAGTTTGGTGCAGGCTGGACTGTCCATACATTTTCCTCATTCAGTCAGTCTTGAATTTTATAATACTCCTTCGACATTAGGATAGTTTTGACATGTAACTTAAATTTATGAATAGGTAGTTCGATGACTATTGTTAAAAAATTTAACACAATTTCCCAGGAATGAATTCATTGTTTTGGCTAACCTGAAGTTTGGAATGACAAGTTTGCTTTTATTTCGTGTGTTATACGAATGTATGCCACTTTTTTTTCATGAAAAAATCTTTACTTTTGCGTTACGTACGATATTATAAAATATGAATTGAGAAGCATCAGTGAGGATGTTAATTTCCTTAAAGAATTCTCTCAGGGATTCACGGGGACTAAGTTTGTAAATGGCACGAATGGCTCTTTTCTGTAAAGTAAAGATGGTATCGATGTCCGCAGCAGAACCCCACAAGAAAAGACCATAAGACATTATACTATGAAAGTAACTAAAATACACAAGCCTTGCTGTTTCCACATCAGTCAAATGTCTAATTTTTCTAACCGCAAAGGCAGCTGAAGCGAGTCTCCCAGCCAGAGCGTCAACATGTGGTCCCCACTGCAATTTCGAATCCAATGTAATGCCCAGAAAGGCAGTGGAGTTTGATAGATCTAATTTATCACCGTTGAGTAGAATTTCTGTGGTAGCTTGCTTCACTTTAGGCATGGTGAATTTAATACGTTTAGTCTCTTTTGTATTAAGAAGCAAGTTATTGCTAGTGAACCAATTTAATACCTTAGAGAGAGCTCTGCTAACATTATATAAGATAGGAATTGTATAAGAAAAATAAAATTAAAAATTATTTTAACGGTTAATATTTTCACGTTTAACGAAATTAACAATCATAATCAATTAAAGTCAATCTCTTCCACACTGTCTAGGGCCGCAATTCCATTTATTTATTGTAACTAAATCACAATGGATTAGATTTTTTATGTTTAGCTTATACTAAAATGTAAATGTGGTCTAAAAGTAAATATTTCGAATAAACGCCATCTAGCCAAGCGCCACTTAGCCTTTTCGAAGAGCTAACTGACAATTCCATGGCAGGATCCACCATTTTGGTAAGCGGGCGTCATTTTTTTTATAAGCGCTATTTTCTACCAAGCAAAGCAATTGTAATGTTACGTCTTTTTTTGTATATTCAAACCCCGCTAGATAGAAACACACTAAATATATTATTAAGTATTTAAAATTTAATATTTACTGAGTAAAATGTCTCTTGGTGCATTTCTCAAATCAAACATAAAAAGAGTCTGGAGCAAGGCTACGACTATCTCCTTTAAAAGGCCTCAGGTAAAACCACACTACTCTGTGTAAGAGATTTGTAACAAAATTTCCAAATCCAACATTTGTGTGTAACAATCTTGACCGCGTCTTTACTAATGCATCTCCAAACATCCAATTGGGACTCCACCGCAAGCCGATGTCGTATTTCCAAAGCGCTGATTATTAATTCATCAGTGATGAGTCGTCAACCGATATCGCCTATCAACTTCGCCGAACGTTCAAGTTTAGGTCTAAACGCCTCCGTAGGCTCGTCAGGCTTACTTTGTCGTGGTTTGATGTGGGCTAAGTCAAAAGGTGCATTCAGAGTAAAAAAGTTTTTTTTAAATCACTAGCTAAAAGAGGCCCCGATTCTGTGAGGGAAAATTAATCAAATAAAGTGGTGTATCTGGTATTTTGTCCTCCTTGTTTTAAGTATTTTGATTAAAAAAAAGTTAACGCAAGCACACTGTGGTACAAGTACGTGGTTAAAGTAATTAAATCCTTAACACAATTTAATTGATGTAATAATTTTATTTTAAACTAGCGGACGCAGCGAACTTTGTTTCGCCCCAGCCCCGTCCCGCCGAGTCCTTACCATAGTTTCACCCTTAAATTACTAAAAAGGCTATTAAATATTAGGGTTGATCGTAGAAGGGTGAAAATTGAGGATTGTATGTATTTTTGTATGTTGTATCATGAAAAAATTGAAATTAAAAAATATTGTCTAAAAAAAAAATTTGGGGTGGACTACCCCTAACATTTATGAGGATGAAAAATAGATGTTGGCCGATTCTCATAGATACCGGATAAGCACAAAAAAAATCATCAAAATCGGTAAAGCCGTTTCGGAAGAGTATGGCAACGAAAACTGTGACACGAGAATTTTATATATTAGACGAGAATTTAACATATTAGATAAATCTACATTTTTTTTTTTTTAATTTAAATCGTGTTGTTCCCGCTTAACCCACTTATTACGTAAATATTATGCCTCAAAACCATAAGGTACAAAATTGGAACAAAATTTGTTTGTTAATTATATTTATTAATTTAAATATATATAAATATATTTTTAAATTTAAATGTTATTATAAATATGTTAATATGAGTTTCAGGTACGCAGAAGTGTATATTTTTTACTAATTTGGATTTGAAAAAAAAAATAAAGTGATAACTTGTAAGCTACTTGATGAAACTACATGTCCTTTCTTATAACTCAGGTGATCTTTATAGGTAAAGATGTAATAACTGGGTTAAGTGTTTAACTTGCACCACACAGGGAACTCGTTGAGCTGTAAAATTTAACAGCGTCGGTGCTAAACAATGAAAGTTTGCAGTAAACTTGCTAATATCGCGCGAATTACGAATTGCTACAACAAACGCCATGAAACAGGAATCATTGTTACATATTTGTAATTATTCGTATCTCGTATCAAATGTTACAGACAGTTTTTACTCTCTTGGTAGGCTAAGCCAGGGTGGTTGTTTGTGGTGGCTTGTTGAAAACAATCTGATATACTTATCTTTGCACAAAAAGAACCCTGATCGTATTTCCAGATCCGACTCTCTTATATCCGAGAAACAGACATTGGATACAAAACTCATCATCATGTTACATTCTGGTAGCGATACAATTTTATCGATGGTATTTCGTAGAATCTATTGATATAATAATTTTGTTCCCTTTCACTCGTGGTTAGTAGGTACTGTACATATACATACGCACATTATATTTAAGTTATTTATGCATTCCCATTTCTTTTCACATCACCACATCGGAATGACAAGCGATTTTATTCGCAGCAAACCGGAAATTGTATGGGAAGTTTGACATTTTCACGGTAAAAGTCGTGGGATTCCACTTGTGCCCATGTAAAAGCCATCTCCATTTCTGCATTTTTGGATTGTTACAAATAATTTGATATTAAAGAAACTGCCATTTTTGGGGGACCTTATTTGTCAGAATGTAATAGGTACATAAACGTTCCAATGCTTACTGTCACAGTAATCTATTCACTTATTCAAAACTTTAATGCTTGTCTAGAATATCGGTTAAGCCTAAAAAGTATCCATTCTGACCTTGGTTGTAAATCCCCATGTCTAGAAACACGATTATTATACTCCATAAACATTGTCTACGTCTATCGAATACTAAGTTTATTCATCTTTGTCTTGCCAAATATTTAACAGCACTATAAATAAGGCTCCCGCTTCGTATAAGTTAATTCTGAAAGCATTAATTCTGCCACTTCTGATTAGCATTTTGGCCTTGCGCTAGTTTTTCAGCTTGGACTTATGGTGGTGCAAGAGTACCTTATAGTGTATTACTTTTTACAAGCTGTATTCCGCTTATCTTGGTGGCGATCTCTATGTTATCAAAAATCGCGGAGCCTAAATAATATAATTATTAAAACTTATCCTTATTACCAAAACCCTTTTAAAAAAGGGCTATTTGTATGTTTTTTCTGAACCTTATTTCATCAACTTTGACCAAACAGACATAAAATTGTCTATCACTGTTTTGTATTTATTAAGCCTCAACGAATAAAGAGCGATATGTTATAAGTTATACGACGTGTCTGGTGTATTTGAGGGTCTGTCTGTGGCATCGTAGCGCCCAAATGGACAAACCGATTTTCGTTTAGCTTTTTTGTGTCATTGTTAATTTTATCCCGAGTTCGAGTGTCATTAGCCATGGTTCATGAAAATCTGATTAGCTATTTGAAGACCATTAGCTCTTTTTAGTTTCGGTTGTCCGATCGATTCGAAATTTGTTGCCAATGACATTGACAACAAATTTCGATAAATCGATAAATTTGATAGTAAGGTATCCATGACCCGATCGGCATTTAAAGATCATCATTGTAACTTTATAAATAAATAAATATTGGACACCTATCAAATACATTGCTCTGATCCCAAAGTAAGTAGCTAATTCACTTGTGTTATGGAAATCAGACACAACGGTGGTACCACAACACCCAGACCCGAGACAATATAGAAAATTTTGATTTCTACATTGACCCGACCGGTAATCGAACTGCGTCTCGAAATCGAAGTCGTCTAGCGTGCGTAGTCACTATGCCACATGGATATCACTATGGATTGCAACCATTACGAAATAACGACGCGAACAGCGAGTTTAACTCCTTTGCCGTGCGTATTATGAATGTGGACTGGAGAATAATTTTCATAAACAAAGGACGAGAAAACTATACATTGTTTTCAATGGCATTTTTGATTGAGGTTCCGGAAAAAAAACGAAAGTTTTCTATTTTTTACTGTACTACTGTATAATCGAGTGGAAAGATGTTACTTTTTCCATACTTGTGTGAAAAAATATAAAGAAATGTACCGAAGAGTTGCATGTCGCTTTGTTTGTTTAGCCATTATTCCTTGAAACAATTTGCCTATTCGTGAAAGCTGAACATGTATTTGAAATGTTATTACAATAATTTTGCAAATACTATGCGGCCGTCTTTTCCGTTTCTAGGTCAAGGACGATAACATAATATTATTACTTCAAAAACTCCAAAAAATTATATCAAATGAGATTAACACAAAAGAAAATAATATTTTACAATTATAACTACGTCTCCTGTCCTAAATTAAATCTCAAGCAAATTATGTAAAAAAAAACTTTTTTTTTACTATTGGAAAAGAAGCCATTCACTCTTAATAATAAATGGATATTAATAAATTAGTTTCATCAAGATATCAACTCGTGATTAATTTATAACCCTAGGTGATAGTTGTTTTTTTTTCTTCAAGTAATTAGTATATGTTTTTGTACACGTGCTTACAACTAAAGCTAATAATATAACCCTTTGTAAATAAGTTTCATAATGTAATATTTTGAACTAAAACATCCCAGTAGGGTTTATTTAGGCAGTTTACAAGGTCGGGCAGATAATTTGGGAGATTGGTTAATGTTTTCGTTCTTTTTAGTTAGGTAGCTATATGTTTTTCCTTCATATAACATTATGAATTTAATTTTGTAATTGAAAACGGAGAACAGGTACCTTATTCAAGATGATGTGATTGTTACCACATATTTCTTAACTTACTAGTAAGCAGTACGTTATTATCAGTATATTACTTCATACGAAATGACGCTCATGTTAGAATTATTCGTTGAATAAAGTGCCTTTGTGTCAATGGCGAAACAGACCCTAGGAAAAATAAATATCATTGTATACAGATTGAGAATAGAGTCGTATATATTATTGTCATTTCAACCAAAATTAAAAGCATACTCAAATGTGAAATATATTTGATATTTAACTTATACATTGGTTCCTTAATAAAGTTATGTTACAATTGTGAACTTTGTTAAAAAGTTTTTTTAAATACATAAAAAATTGCACACTTTATTTGTAATGTTGATCATTAATAAGTTTGACACATGAGTTAACTACAAACAATCGTATCATTAATCATTTTGTTATAGTAGCATACCTGTTACATACTCATAAAGCCATACCGCCAATTTGTTATCACAGCAGCGTCGTACTTAAACCCGGGAGAATGATTTAAATTCGTTGAATTAATCTTAAATTAATACTTGAAATTCATCAAGCAGCACTTGAGAGACTTAATTGCTTAAAGTTCATTATCATTTCTCAAGATTATGAGTAAGATGATTAATGCAATAGACGAGGAATTGACGTTCGAAAACAACCACCTGTTGGTTCGTGATTTTGCACTAAATAAAATATTTCTGCTACAGATGTTAGTAAGGCTGTTTAAGGTTAATGTAAGTTGAAGTTTTAAGTGAAGGATTAGGTTTTTGAAGGACAGTTTTGAGAGAGGGACCAAGGCGTGTGGTCTACAGGACGCGACGAATCCAACTGCCGTTCTCCCGGCCCGCCTTCGCAATGCGGATAAATCTGCGGATCTATCCGCAACTTTATCCGTTAACAGATCGCCCTGCTGTTTTTTTTTTTACGGGTCTCTTAATTGCGTTTTTAAATTGCTTCCTATGAAGATCCTGTTTCCAATCGGCTTAGTGGAAATATATTTCATGCGTTGTCACATTTAAAGCAGTAAATCAAAAATTCAGGTAGAAAATCTTAACATGGAAAAGCCATTTGGTGCTTTTAGCGATTTTTGTAACAATATTTGTGCTATTTTTAATATTTTTAGCAGCTAAAATGTAGATTTTATTAAGTTCAAGGTTAGTACGAAACAAGTTTTAGTACGTTTTCAACCATATTATAGTCCTATTTAAAACTTTATTAATGAATGCTTTTATGTTGCCGTTATAATAAGTAAAATGGATCGCGATGAAGTTGAATTTAGCTACAATTTGGGATGTGAATTAAGAATACCTTTAATAGAATGCTTTTAAAGTTTTCGAATTGCACGATGAGTAAAAAATACGATTATAGGCCAATCGTTTTCACTGGTAAATATGCTTTGACTTTAGTCTAGTTTAAAATTAAGTCAAATGTATTTTTAACAAGATGAAATAAGTATTTTTTTATTATTTTGGCCCGGGTAGCCAAAGGTTGCTGCTTCGAATCCAGCTCGAACGCAAAACAAAATTGATTGCCTATTAAAGCCTTATTTCTATGAATGTTTGTGTTACATATTCATAATAATAGACTACCTTTAAAGAGTTTAAGGTTGTGATTATTAGCAAATACTAACGTTTTTTCAAGATAAGGTACTAATTCGTGTCAAGTTTCTTTCGACACCAACTTCAGGATTACAATTCAACACCTTTATAACACAAAAAGAGCAAAATATAAAAACGTGATTTCTTTCCGCCCATAGTGAAAGTCTTCGCAACTCGGTAAATTCAAGTGTAACTCGAGCACTCTCACCTATTTCTTTGAAGCATCAATATCCTTATAACTGTGCATGAACGTGAGAAAAACTTTGGTTGGTGTTTTTAGGGTTCCAGAGTCCAAAAAGGGACCCTTATAGTTTTTCCATGTCCGTTTGTCCGTTCGCAGTGCGCAGAGAACTGAGATGCTAGAAAATTGTAATGTCGCATAAACTAGTCTCGTAAAAGTGGTGGTAAATTTTTTTGGAGTACCTTTAAAATTTTTTTGTTAGAGTCCAATGCCCTCTCACTCTGTGTTTGCCTACTTACATTTAGTGTCGAAACACTAAATGTTAGTAGGTGGGAAAAGTAACCAAACCCCGTAAAAATCATTTATAAAACCTGATCGCGTCAGCACGACCATACCAATTGGTTGATGAACAACGTCACGAAATTGCAATAATTGGTCCAATCCAAGTCAACGGGAACCCGATATCAATCAACGAGTGTTAATTAATTCCTTTGCCGATGCAGTTTCAACCGGTCTGTGTAATACATAATTGTCATTTTCGTAGGCAAACAGTTTGCGATGTAACTATATGCTCATAGTAGGATGGGTAGATTTCACTTGAAGTTATAGAACTTGACAATGAATGAGAATGAGTATGTATTCAAAAAGGTTAGTTTGTTGAGAGTCTTCTTTATTTTAATCAGATTTTGTAGTAACCGCTCAAATAGCACCATCTTGCAACTTAATGAAGAGGTCTTCCGTTGACTACATTTATTGTTTCACTAGCGGAACCAGCGAACTTTGTTTCAACACCCGGCCCCGTCTCGCCCCGACGGGATAGTAATAATAATTATCTTCAGACGGTGACGAATCTCACAAAGTAAAAATCATGAAAATCGGTCCACCCGCAATTTTATTTTATTTTTCTTTCTAGAACCTTCTCATACTCAAACACGACAAACTAAAAATATCAAACTCATTCCAGCCGCTTAGGCGTTAGTAACGGCATACTAAGGGAAATAGTATTTTCTTTTTTTTAAATGAATACTTCTACACGATCCTACATACACCCTACCTACTTAAATGTATAGGGAAGATTCTTATTTCACAACGAAACTCTTAAAATATGTTTATGCTCAAAAGCTTATTGCCTTATTCTTCGTACTTTAGTATCATGTCCAGAATCCTATATCATATTTATAAATAAGATATTTATCAGAGTGAAAGCGAGCCATGTGCAAATAAAATATCACTTGCTTCTATATTAGATTCCATTCTTTGAGAAAATCGCTGCGGTGCGTGATTGGATTATTTATTATATGGGATGTTATCTGGTACATGTCTCGATTTTTGAGTTGCCAAAGCGATACTTAGTATTGCGATTGGCATAAAATTTATGTACTTATGATTTCCTAAACCCGAATCACAGAAGAACCATGTCGTAATTCTGAAATAAATAGCTGCTATCATTTATTCAAACTGGTACTTATAACAGTTACATTAAAATTATTTTCCGGCAACATCGATTTATTTTTGGAGAGGCGTTGTTCTGTATTCGGAGAGAGCGCAGCCGCACCAGCAGTTCAGGTGGTTTGCAGTATCAAGTTGAAGGGGTTGTACCTTTTATCAAAAATAAGGGACGATTTTACGAACGTCAGATAGGACTTATCAGACCGAATAAGTATAAATGTCCTATTTTTAAATGTCATTTTCATAAATGATAGCTTACAAATAGGTGACGCTTTCTTACTAGGGGTTATGAATAATATTCAAAGAATTTCCCTTATCTGGCGTCGGTGGGCCTCAATTAGTATAAAACGACCGAATTTAAAGAGACATTTTAATGATTGCTGAAAGGTGATGTTTTAAAAACAAGCGAATTGTATGTTATTCGACTAATAGTCCTTATCTGACGTTCGAAAATTCAGGCCTTAGTGAAACGGAAATGAGTTAGCTTATAGTATTATAAATTAGAGATGCTACAAACACTGGTTAATTCAAAAATATTTTTATTGTCTAACATTAACATTACAATAATCCATTAACTATCCAGTTAAAAATTGCACAATTACTAAAATTTTGAGATTGCATCAACAACTGGAAAAATAAAGGTTAAAGCCGGAGGATCAGAAGTGGCTACGCTCCTAAGTTGATAGATGTGCGTTGATGTCCGTACATCATGCGGTTCAGTATGTTTGAACGCCTCCAGTTGATACGGTGCAGTCCGAATTACGGGTGGATAGATGTACTTCAATCTTAAAAAATATTTTTCAGAATCCATTAGCTTTCCGTTATCATAACTACCTGATACATTATTACGTAAGAACCCGAAATTAGAAGAGAACCAAGAAACAAATTACAGCGCAATTGTCTTCAGACATTACAAACTTAGCAAAGAACCATTTAGTCTATGCCACTGAATGTAGTCATAAAACATGGCAGGGAAACGATAAACCCATTATCTTGTGAGTTCCGCTGTTCCGCATAATATTATTATTTAATGTTATACACTGACTTGTTACATGACGCACATGTCAATTGAAGTTATATGATAAGTAACACACAGAAAACGTATTTACAGAGTTCAATGTCGGCTGGTTCTGGGATATTAACAAAAAAAAAGTTGATAAAGTAAATAATATTCTAAAAGTAAATAGTGCGTATAATAAATTGATTTGATTGTATCGTTCTAGTGATGTTGACTTTCATACAGTTATATTTACGTAGCCCTAAGTAACCTGTACATGTTCCTTAACATTTGTATCTGTGATATAACTGCTGGTGACCTTATTATAAACAATAATAATAAATAAATGAGTTCTGATTACAGAGGCTGTAAGTACTAACATATTAATAATCCTTTTTCAGCAACCTATAAATTAGCTACTTATTTCGAACGATTCTAACGCTACGCTATCACTTCACTCACAAGTACTTACATAGAGTTAGCCATACTTAGGTATGCAAAGATTTCGAAACGTGAAAATTGTTTTCTGAAAATAAAAGAAGACAAATTATGATTCCAGGTTATTGATAATAGTTTTCATGCGACAGATGGTACCCCAATCTGTTTTTCCGATTGTCCCTTTTACCAACCGGAACCCTAAAAAGTGTAATTAATAATGAATAAATTATTCAAATTGTTTGTCGGAATGTCGGTCCGGGCATCCCTGTTGAATTAATTGTTTCACATTTGCATTCGAGACACGATAAGACACGAAAGATCTTGAAATAATGACTGATTTTCCTTTTTTGAACTGAAATATGGTAGAGGGTGAAAGAGCCCTTTTCCTGCGGCTACGAAGGGAATTTATTTTGGTTTAAAGAGTTAACTCTATTCATATTATAGATAAGATACACACAAAATTTTACTTTCAGGCTAAAAAAATACCATTATTCAATTGAAAGTTTTAAAATATTTAGAAAGATTTTGTGGTCCACCAATACGAGGGTCAAACTGAAAGTTCTTAGAACTGGCCACTTATAAACAATATAATAAAAAAAATATTCTAAAATTTGATAATAGAACTCTTTGCCAATATTACTGAGTATATATTTCATTCATTTGTCATTTGTTTTACGATTTGGCGGAAAATTGAAAACTGTCTGTGTCACGTCAACATGAATTTAACACGAGAAAATTTTAGTGCAATGATTTTTTATGACTTTCGATGTCATTTAAGTCAACAAGAAAGTTATGATAGACTACGATTGGCCTTTCACGATGAAGCCCCATCTCGTGCGACTGTTTACAACTGGTTTAATGAGTTTAAACGTGATCGCACTAATCTCACTGATGATGTACGTGAGGGACGGCCTTCTACGGCGACGACTGAAAATAACATCTGTGTTGTGCGGCGTATGATAGAGACTGACAAAAGAGTGACCTATCAGCAGATTCGGACAAGCTTAGGCATCGGTATGAGTCAAGTGCACAAAATCCTCCACGAACATTTAGCGGTCAGGAAGCTTTGCGCCCGATGGATACCTCATAATTTGACTAAGGCTCAAAAACTCCATCGTGTGGATTGGTGCCGTAAAATGATTGAAAGATTTAACGGAGGTGACTCAAATGCTGTGTTCGACATACTAACACGTGACGAAAGCTGGATTTACTGTTATGATCCTGAAACCAAAAGACAATCTGCTCAGTGGGTGTTTCCTTTCGAGGAGTTGCCAACTAAAGTGAAGAGAGATCGAAGTGCGGGAAAAAAAATGGTGGCCTCGTTCTTTGGAAGGATAGGTCATTTCGCAACAATTGTGTTAGAGGATCAAAAATCAGTTTCTGCAGAATGGTACACTACCAATTGTTTGCCACTTGTCTTGGAAAAAGTTCGAGAGAAACGACCTCGCAGTAGGATCCTCCTTCACCACGACAACGCCTCGTCGCACACCGCCAAGCGAACGATCGACTATTTGGCGACATCAAACGTTGAATTACTGGGTCACCCGCCGTATAGCCCCGACCTCGCGCCTTGTGATTTTTATTTATTTCCAAAAATTAAAGAAAAACTTAAAGGAAAGCGGTTTATGAATGCTGAAGAAGCGGTGGCTGCGTATCGCGATGCCATTGAAGAGACCCCTAAGGACGAGTGGGCAAAGTGCTTTTCCCAGTGGTTCCATCGCATGCAGCGGTGTATTGACGTCAATGGACAATATTTTGAAAAGATATAATAAAACTAATAACTGGCTAATGTAATCAGTTTTTGATTTTCTAAGAACTTTCAGTTTGACCCTCGTATAACTAGTTTGGAAAGGGAATTTTGGTTTTGATGTTTTGCATACGTGCAACATATCACGGTTTATTTCGGCACAAGCGTTTAAGGCGAATATTTTAAGGCTTACAGGTTATATCGATGCATAGGAGCCGTCAACGTCAAGCTGAGTTGAACAAATAAAAATGAGAATGACTTTCGAATTTTAAAAACTGATATCAAAAACTTGAATAGAGAAATAGTAGAACTCTTGGCTGACTATGAAAAGGTCTGCACGCCGCCTAGGTGGCAAGGGCATAGTACAAGATAAGGTCAGTTATAAAAGTACTACAAGAGAAGAAGAAGTACAAGTGCTGCGAGAGGACAAGCTCTTTGGCAATCAGTGGGCATCGGGAACTCTCAGAAGGACCGCATCATTCATTATCAAGAGAAGCTACGAAAAAACTTGCAACGGATCTCGTCCACTATCGGCGAGCCACCACAGCGAATTAAACAAACAGACACTCCCTTTCAAAACCGATTCCCCCACCTAGTCCCGTAACAATTTTTTCCCAGAAACACTACATACAAGCCTACTCGCAGTGACAGCTTCACTTAGTAAGTGTTTCTGTTCTATGTATCTATTTCAAATAGAATATATTCAAAAAACTACCGTTATGTAGTCGGATAGCCGAGATTAAATACACTAAGAAGTAGAACGGAACGTCAAGTAGAAATAAGAACGGAGAAATTATTGATTTTGAATGGGTAATTCGGATATTTCATGTTTGGATTAAAATATAAGGAGAGTTTGTATTCTCGTGGAAGTCCCATTAAGATGAGCTTATTGTAAAGTTTGGAGCAATAAAGAACCTATCGCTGTTTTTTCTTCCAACAGTAATATTGACTTAACCTCTTACCCTCTTACGTCAACTTAGTTCTTCCTAACGAAACCAGCAGACTAATTTGAACCAACGAGAAAAAGACAATTTGTTTCAACGACCCCTCTCACAAACTAACGGTGCTCGATGCGAGTTTTTAACGAAAATCCGAGGAGATTACTGATCGAACCAATTTAGAAGAACTTCTTTAATCTGATAAGATAAGGGTATCGGGAGATAAAACGAAAACTTTGAAAATGTAAGAAAGACGCTATTTTAATAGGGAACTGATCGAGTTCTTTTTTTTATGAATTGCCAAGAATTTGGTACCGACTTCAAAAAAATGGAGGTAATCAATTCAATGTGTGTGTATGTGATATTGCTGCAATTTGATAATTTTGGGTATTTTGATCTGCAAAGGCTTCTGCAAAATTTCGTAAGTGTATGTTTTTGTATATTTGTATGTTTGTCCACAGATTTCTAACGTCAAAGTCAAAGTCAAATATTGTTTATTTAATTTAGGACACAATATGCCACTTATGAACGTCAAATGTACAATGAAAAATAAAATAAAAATAAATGTGCTCTGAAGGGGCCGAATCATGTCTCCTTATCTTTTGGGCCCTACTAAGAAGAAACAAGAAATCATAGCGATATAATTCTTTTCAGTTCGATTAGGTATATTTGAACTTATGGTTCGGTATAAGTTTCATTCGTACATATTCGGTACAGTAGTTTTAATACGGTTTAATAACAAAAAATCAAAAAGTAAGGGGTTTAATTTTTAAGGTGTTTTTTAAGGATAATAAAACAGATTGTGGCCGGAGATTTTAGACTAAAAAGAATTTTCCAACATTTCTTGAAATTGACCAAATTAGAGAAAGCGTAATAAAGGATCACTGCGTAAATATTTTTAATAACCAATAGGAAATACATGAGTATTAGTTGGTAAATGTAGTATACATATTTTTTTTATCCGATCTGTTAATACTCTAGTAATAGAGAAAACCCATCGAAAATGAATTCTGCACTCAAAACAAAAATAATATAACGTATACGTAACCACGAATGCTATAAAGTGTTCGAAACGTCGGGATATGTTTATAAATATCCGCATTTTTTTTTTCATGAAAAAATGAAAAAATATCCTTTAATAGTGTTTTAATCAATAAGTAGCATACGCGGAAACTACAGAAACAAGTATAAGAAAATAATAGTTTTGTCGTAGTATATTAACTTGATATTTTTATTTTTTATACACAAGTAAAGAATTAATTATTTAAAAAATATATTTATGTAACAAAGGTACACCAAACTGACTGACTGACCGGTAGAGAATACCTTAAGACATTAAGCCCGCTTACAGCTTCATACTGACAGTATAATAAAGTTAAGATAAATAAATAAAAACACATACGAGTACATAGACCGCAATTAGTAACAAATACATTTAAGGTACTTTTTATGTTTCTACATAAATTCTGTTTCTGTCTCACCCAATGGTTGACTGGTAGAGAATGCTTTAAAGCATTAAGTCCGCCATTTGTACTTCATTTTGTTTGTGCAATAAAGAATATATAATAATAATAATAAATACATCACATATATTATATACATTAAAATTATTGTGTAATAATCTTTTGAAACTGCCATCTTGCCGGTTCAAGCTTCTTGATTTATTTTACTCCATCACAATTAGCACACATTTCAAATTCAAACTTTCTCAAGTTGCGGTAATTTCATGTAAAATGGCAACATTGATCATGTACTTACTAAGAATTTTAAGCGAAACCAATATCAGAACTATGTAGAGATTTTTTAAGACATGCCTTTGTGAGGAAAGTAATATGGCAATGTTATAGCCTATTAAAATTAAGATTTCATTATTATAGGTAACGAATCAATCAAAATACATATTAGCTAAGTAGTACTTATTTAGTTAAAGTGGTACTTATTTATACAAATGTATTTGAATTTAGTAGGTACTCTCTACAAACATTAACAAGGAATATTATTAATAAATGGTATGTTCATAAGTCGGCCGAAAAGTAATTGAATCAAATATTCATATATTGATAGTGATAGTGGTAATTTTGAAGATTTCAATTGTCCTTTGTTTTTTTGTGTACAACAATGACCAAAAATAATAATAAGATTGCAACTGTGCCATTAAAGTTAGACTTTAATTTATTTTGAAGTGCTAAAGTTTCGCAGCCATCCATTTACATAAACAATTTAGATTCCGTATTGCGGTCCTCGTGATATATCGTTGACGTGTTTTTAGGGTTCCGTACCTCAAAAGGTAAAACCTGCTGATAGCTCTGCGCTCCCTTATGGCTGTAAAAAAAACTTACTTCTTATCTCATGAACGTGTAAATTGACATTCATATCAAATACTCAAATTTATAATGCCTTTAAGCTGTAACAAAATCAAACTTCTAAACCAAGGAAATAAAAAAACAGCCATTATGCCGCAAATTTACGACACTCGCAACTAGTAAGGTAATCAAAACTTACATGGTACTTCCCGTGAACTCAGAGTCTTGAAATCAGGAACGAAGCAACGTTTAAAATTCCAATAACCTTAGTTTTTTTACGTCACATATCCTACATCCTATACTTGAAACGAGTAATTCTTGTTGATCTCGAAAACCGCTCCAATTAATTTTTATAATCTTTTGTATTAAGCGCGATTTTTCAGAAAATGATATTTTATCTGTGTTTTCAGGCTTTATTTTTTTTAAAATTTATCTTAAAAATTTTGCCACCATTAGTAACGTTATGATAGCTCAGTGGGTTACGCGAGCGGGTACTCGGAGACCGGAGTTCGAGCCCTAGTGATGCGAATTGATTTTGTTTTTTAATCATTTGCATAACTCATTCATTACTTAAGCTAATTGTGTTTCGTCTTATGCCGCATCGATGGTCACATGAACATACGGGAAATCGGAAATACAACTTCACGGCTAGTAAATCAATATAAAGAGTTACTGAAATGATAAAGACACCTTTGTCTTAAACTAATACTCCTCCAGCTTTTGATGATTTTAATGTTTTGGATTGCATTTAGTGAAAAAAATACCATAACTGACTCGATTGTCGTGATGGGTGAACTTTTACTTCAACATGTTTGTACGGAATCCTCGGTGCGCGAGTCCGACTCGCACTTGGCCGGGTTTTAATCTGTGTCGGTAACAACTCGTGATGTATTCCGCTGTGCAAAGTTTTTGCTACAAAAAGCGAGCCTTTAGCCATTTTGGTGTTAACAGCAGGGGTTTTAACTAACTCGTTCGTTTTCTTACTTTTAAAGGAAGAAAAAAACGTTAAAATTGTGGCACAAAATTAAACCTCTTAAAAGTAATATAGCACTTTGAATCTTTACTAATATTATAAAGATCTAAAGTGTTTATTTGTTTGAACGCGCTAATCTCAGGAACAACTGAATTTGTAAAAATATTTTTGTATTGGTTAGCTTATTTATTGAGGAAGGCTTTATCAGGCTGCGACAGGAAGAGACAAAGCTACTTAATACTAAGTAAATAAAAATAATAGCACATCATAAAGACAGTGCTGTAATCAGACATACACTACAAAACGCAAACTTTGAACTTGTTAGACAAATACAACACAAAACAAAAAGAGCTATTAAACTATATTTGAACTATATTGAACTATATTTAATTCAGAGGATTATCATAAGCCTAATCCGTCTGTTAATATAGCAATCGCTATCGTTAACTAGTTAGGTAATACCTAAGCGTGTTAAATGGGGACAAGAGTTGTGACAATTTACACAGCATTGTGCTCATGCAGGATTTTGAACGAACATGAATGATTCTTGGGCTAGAATTATTTTATGGCTGACTTGTCGAAGGAAATCGAGGATGAGTAATTAGTAGTAGGAATAAGAAGTATTTATTTGCATTATACTTGTGATATTCAGTTTCCAGCGATAAGGCCGCCAATATGCCTTGTGATTTGTCTGTTTTATTATATTACTTTGTGTTATTATATTACTTTACATGTGCAATGATTCCATCGGCTTTTAATGACGATGACGATAAAATTAACGGTATACATTTGAACATCTTTTGATAACTGCAAGACACAAAAAATATTTTCAATTTTGCAAAGAATCCTAAGGAAAATTTATGAAAAACATAATTTATGGATGTTTAAAAACAACCTTATATTGTTTCCTCTGAAAACTATCTATACTTATATTACAATGATATAGAGTTCGTTTGTTTGAACGAGTAGCTACTACACCGCTTAAAAACATTATTTTTTGTAAGATAGCTTATTTATCGAGAAAGGCCTAAGTAATTTTAATAACACGCTGCAACGGGAGGGGAGGAAGTAATATAATAATATTGAACACCAATCACATACATTGCTCTGATCCAAAAGTAAGTAGCTATTGCACTTATGATGTGGAAATCAGACACAACAGTGGTACCACAACACCCAGACTCGAGACAATATAGAAAATTTTGGTTTCTATATTGACCCGACCGGGAATCGAACCCGGGACCTCGGAGCGGCGACGCTTACCAGCGTGCTTAGCCACTGCACCACGGAGGTCGTCGAAAGGAAGCAAAGTCAAAAAACGCGGACGCAGTCGTGGGGGACCGCTAGTTACTAAATATTAGCTTGCTTTTATAATGGCGACGGTAGAAATAGATTTCAAATATCAATTAAAATTACTAAACATTATTCTTAGGACAAGTCATGGGATACATTCTGATGGATTAACCTGTGTGTGTGT
The DNA here is from genome assembly GCA_963924145.1 of Pyrausta purpuralis. Lineage (NCBI taxonomy): Eukaryota > Metazoa > Arthropoda > Insecta > Lepidoptera > Crambidae > Pyrausta > Pyrausta purpuralis. Next base: position 21,543,160 of record OZ001666.1, read on the forward strand.
GTTAAGTGACTGTTATTTAAGTGTACGATGGATGGGGTAGTTACGAGTAGGTTAATTTGAGTAGCAACCACGATAACGATTTCATTAAGGACTTCATAGTTAGAATTAATTTAGTGATCATTGTAAACTAAAGGTATTAAACTTTTATTTCAGTAAATTTGATTTCAGTTTTGTTAAGCTTGGCGTAAGATATGATACAGATATATGGCAGTAGGCCTAGATAAATTAATAAATAAATATCATAAGGATTTGGCCGAGATCAATTAAACAATAATTATTAATGGACCCAACACAGCTCCGAAGAAACAGAAGAAGTCATTTGCTGAAGCAATAAATAAGATACGAAAAGAACCTACACTTTCCACATTTCATCTAAGCTAAATTACCGAACCTAAATTTTATTGAGATAAAGCTTGATAAAAATAAATAAAGACAAAGTTTTTTCTTATTCTTTCTTAATCTAATAAGAAAAGCAATTTCCTGTGAAACTATCTCAGCAACTACAAGTTTATAACATACTCGTACTAGTAAAAAGCTTCAGTAGCCCACAGCCTTGTAGCATGTTACGTTATGTCTACATGAACTTTGTAAGTTGTAGTAGCAAATTTATGGGTCAGTCTGCCAGTAAGCCAGAAAGAACAGCAACTTCAAGTCACAGTTTTACATAATAATCTTTTTTTCAAATTTTATTAAGTGCTTAACCACTACACCAAAGATGCCGTCAAGTTATTACAATTTCCACACACACACATACAGGCGCACGTACACACACACATGTCTGTACCTATATTAAGTTATCATCATTAACAGCTTAAAATTTTGTTTAAAAAAACATCACATCCAGAGTGAAAACACCTTGGGTCTCTCAACAAAATGGTTAATATAGCAACTTTTCTTCAATAAGTAACAGGTGACAGATGACATGCCAGTGCAAACGAGTTACGAGGATATGCCACGGATGAATAAAAATAGCTTGCGTTTTGGTCAATAAGTACCAAGCTACTGAATAAAAAGCACGCGTAGCTATATCGTAGAATGTGAAAGAGTTGTGTTTTTTACCAGGGTCAGTTCTCAATTCAAAACTAAGCCCAGCGTAGCAAAGACGGAGTCGACGATAGAGTAAGCTCCCTCGAAGCCAACTGATCTTTTTGAGCTACAGAACGGTGTAAGCTTATTAAACATAGGTCCCATCGTAAACGAGTCTTGTAGTAATTTGGTACCTATTCGTCCCCAGGCCGTTATCCTTCTAAGATCTTATTACCTCTGAAGATTACTTTTAGACCGAGTTTATGACGAGATTATGATGTACACAAAAAGTTTGGATTGAGTTGGCTATTTTTTATGACTATTTTTAAATTAAAGACGTGATAATGTGAATAAAGTGCGGTGGTCCATTCAATAATTTGTAAGGGCGTCAAATAAGTAGTACGTCGTATACACATTTTCTTTTGTGACGAATGCGAAAATATTACGATTATTATTTATGATGCCTGTTGCCACCATCGGGACAAGTAAGCACCTAAGTGACGACCTCCGTGGTCGAGTGGCTAGCATGCTGGTTAAAAAATGGTCTTAGAAACCTCGGTGTCATTTCAAAAGACACCCAAGACACCATTTTTTTTAAAAGTCTAACGTTTCAAAGCTAGACGCTTCCAAGTGGTAAAATGGGCGTCCCCCCCCATCTAACTTCTAAACTAAGCAAGTGTAAATTTTGAAAAAATATATAATATAGATCCTAACAAATACTTTCAACGAAAATTGGTTCGGACGGGATCGAACGAGAAGTTTTTGAGATATAGCACATTTTCAACAACCGCAAACATAACTTTGTACTTCATACAAACACTATGAAAAACAAAGTTATATTTGCTGTCATCAAAATATTGTGATATTTACTAAGTGGAAGTAAGTGGATTCCCTAATTCAGTTAAAGTTGTCACGGAACCCTCAGTGCGCGAGTCCGACTCGCACTTGGCCGGTTTTTAGTTTTAGAATAAAATGGCTGTGACATACGGACGGACAGACAGACAGACAGACAGACAGACTTAACGAAACTATAAGGGTTCCGTTTTTTGCCATTCGGCTACGGAACCCTAAAAACAGGGTTTTCTCTTGATAAATTATATAAATATTATCACATGCGTTAGATTATTTCTTTTGAACGCGGTATGGTTTACGTAGAGAAAAATCCCGGCACGCTGAACGTCAGGGAACACCCCTGATGTGATGTAAAAAAAGGTTAAGAACCCTCGATTCATTTTTAGCCAAATCATAACTTTTCAACATTTAACCAAATCTGTTGAATCTTTTTCATGTGTAATCCCCTATTTATCTTCAAAGGGAGGTGACATCTCCTTGTAAAGAACAGTTAAATTTGATTCACCAGTATCGTTTATCTTGAAAGGTAGGTCAAACGACGATGCATCAGGCCGTCATCCACCCACATTATAGCATACCAAATCGACAATGCATTAGCGCCTGCAGCCCCAAACGCGGCCGGAAGTGGAAGCCGCCATTGTTCCACTAATGACGTATTTCCGGTGCTGAATGCTTGCGGGTGCGGCATTGTTCTGTGGTTATTTTTGTGGCTTTTATGATAAAGAGTAAACTTGTCGGTTAGCGTAAATCAAGCATATTAATGGTAGATCTTACTCCAGTCTTGTTTGGTATTGGTCTTTGAGTATATTTTTTTAATCCGCTCGGTCAGCCGGCAGCGGCTCGCTGCGCGACCGACGAGAGACCGCCGCGCGGTAGTACCTAATATTGTTATTATGCTCGCGATGCTCCCGCGCTGTATTTAGGTACCTACTTATATCGTTATTATTAGGCTCTTTTAGCACGCATGAAATCTGACTGACTGAAATCTGGGGGCACGGCAGTGCCCCCACCAAGTCGAGCAAAAAAGCGTCACGGCCGTACCATCCTTTTCTCGAAGCAATTCAGACCATTTTCGACCCCCTGTAACTTCGTTGTGGATAAAACTAGAAGACTGAAATTTCCAGGAACTATGAATCATTGTAAAGACACGGTATATTTCAAATTTCATTCAATTTGAACTAGTATTTTAAGAATTATAACGGGTCAAATTTCTTAATTTTGTCACTCACTGACTCACCGATCATCAAAATGCTAAGGCACTTCTAGCAGGCCTAGAAGCTTCAAATTTGGAATATAAGTAGTGTTTGGTGTATGAATCAAGGAAAAACTAAAAAATCTAGAAAAGACCGCAAAGAAAATTAAGCCCATACAGCCAAGTCTTCAGTTATTAAATTTTTCAATATTGACTTTATTCGTAACGATGTTTTACGGCAGTTATTATTATTGCGTGCGAAGCCGCGGGTTTAAGCTAGTCCCATATAAATATAGGCGCATGGTAGTGCCCCTGCCAAATCGAGCAAAAAATGGGTATTCCTGTCATGAAAACACGTGTAAATCAAATTATTTAATGCAAAAAACGTACCTACGTGCGTATTCGTACTTATTACGAGTGCCTAAGGTTGTAAATTAATTATTATACCACGCGCTGCGATGCTAGCGAGTGAGCGCGGGCCGTTACTACGCGTTGCGCGGTGCTAGCGCGAGGGCGCGGTGTGGGGACATTGGCGGGGCGCGCGGAAAGGTGAATGTCGCCGAGCGAGCTGTCGCGGTGCTAGCGCGAGGCGAAAAGTTCATAAGTCAGAGAGAGGGCTTTAAGAAAATTCGTTGATGGTAGATATTCATATATACAATAAGTAGAAGGTACCGAAAAGGAAAAAAGTAGAACTGTCTACAAAATACAAAATGAAATGAGATCCCATCAAAAACAATACTTGTCAAAAAAACAAGTCTCGCAACTCAGTTGTTCTGCGGTAAAAAGTTGTGAGATCCATGTAATACCAAGTCGGTTATTAATTTATTCAGTCTCTACTTAAGCGACTTTCTGTCTTAATACGTCCAATCTCTAAGACCACGATCGTGGTCCATAACAATTGAAAATCAATTGTGTCTGGAATCTCCGTACTCGAAGCATTAAGTTGTTACGTAATAATTAACAGCATCTTATGGTGATGCATATCAATCTTAAAATTCTTTAATGTTTTATGTAAATATATTGAGACTTGGCCATCGCACTAAATAATTGAATTTACATGTGTTTTCAGGCGAATGAATTTACACGTGTTTTCAGGCGATGGCCAAGTCTCAATATATTTACATAAAACATTAAAGAATTTTAAGATTGATATGCGTCACCATAAGATGCTGTTAATTATTACGTAACAACTTAATGCTTCGAGTACGGAGATTCCAGACACAATTGATTTTCAATTGTTATGGACCACGATCGTGGTCTTAGAGATTGGACGTATTAAGACAGAAAGTCGCTTAAGAAGAGACTGAATAAATTAATAACCGACTTGGTATTACATGGATCTCACAACTTTTTACCGCAGAACAACTGAGTTGCGAGACTTGGTTTTTTTGACAAGTATTGTTTTTGATGGGATACACTTTTTACAAGCTGTGTCTCTGGATCATAATGATAACATTAGCTTTAGCTTGGTATGTAAAACCTCTTTATAATTAGTACTATGTTTTAGCCGCCGTTTTCTCTTCTCATTAATTGTCAAAAAATATTGTATCACCATAAAATTAATATTCCTATCGGAATAGAAGGACAAGTAAAAGCTGTCAAACGAAACCGATTTAAGATGTCAGTAACTAACATAAGTAAGTAACATTCGTAGCTTTATATGAGATAACATTTCGATCAGGTGATTTATAACAATGTTCCTAAGTTAAATATAGTAGTTTACTGCATGATAAACAGTCGACACAAAATATTGAACATGCAGCTCTAGTGTAAAACTAAATATTATTTCATTATACAAAATATTCGTCGATATACATTCCCTGTGTTATTCTGTCTTTATTTTTTACGTAAATTAACGTTTGTAGAATAGAATAATCAAACTGCGTACTTTAAATTAAAAGCGCATTGGCAATATAAGTCGTATATTCAGAAGCTTCGATTTGGACTAATCTACCCGTTAAATGATTATTTGTTGGGATTATGCCGCTGTAATGCATAACAAACAATCACCGATTAAGTCACCATGTTTCAGATGCATTATTTTTCCAAAATGTACACAATTTCACTTTTAAATATAAAAAATCAAATGCACGTAATTTTCAGCGAGCTTCTGCGGGGCGGTCAACTGTTTGACATCTGCCAAAAATGGTTCTGCTACCCATCTCTTTTTATCACACAGTTTGCTGCTAGTGACATCTCGCTTTTGTCGTTCTATTCCAAAGGGATAATAATTTTATGTGTATCACATATCAAGGATAAATAATTAAATACGTAATCATAAACTGTAATGAAGGGACCGGACGTAGACCAATAGCGACGATCCCTTCAAATTCGTTATAATCTTGTACTTAATAGGCTTAATTACTTTATAAATATTGTTTCAATAATCAAGTTAGCAAAAAAAACTGAAAGACTTTTAGGGTGGTTCCAAAGATCGCAGAAAAGAAGAAAAAAACTAAAAACTAAAGAAGGTAACTATTTCCTAATGACATAAGCAGTTACGGAGCGATGCTGACGCAACCTATGTATTTCAGCTTCGCTACAACACGCCAACTTTATATTGGATTTAGTCAACCGTGAGTCGTAAGATACACAACTGAGCCCGCGACACAGTGCAAAAGTGCTGATGCAATTACTTGTGTGAGCTGAAAACTTTGATTTTGCAAGTTTGAAAGAGACCTTAAGGAGTTTTGTAGAGTGATATTTCATTTTGGGACACAGAAAAACGTGTGTATTGTACCTAATTAATATAATTAGGAAACGAAGCAGAAAAAGCAATGCACATTTTATGAAGTGAATAATAACGCCTTTTACGGCTTATTATTACAAGATTTTTGAAGACATAACTTTATTAGTTTATCCTCTTACAACTTGACTTATTGATACTTTTGTGATATTTCCCATGGCTGAGTACCAGACCGAACATTGAGTACCCGTTTTTGAATTTGTGGCGTTAGGTAAACCTAGCAGCGAGGGTAAAAAAATGCATGAAATGAAGGGTCATCGCGGAAACAGAGGCCTATTTTACAATTTCAAAAATATCATTTATAGAGGGGTTAAAGAAGTGGCAGAAACGTTGATAGAAGTTTGCACGTTGAAATAAAGACTACAATTTATAGAAAGTAAATAAAATAAATTTGGTATAATTTACGTCTTCATTCCGAACACGGATATTTATTAAATGACCCACGTATAAGGATGGAAAAGAAAAGTTTGCATATGATTGTCTAGCTTATATCTATTAATTCAACAGTAATATTGCGTCAAGATATGAGTATCGAATAAACAAAACAAAAAAAAAATAAACAGAACAAAAGTGCAAGAAATAACATTGATCTCAACCTTTACCTACTTCAAGTAATGTACACTATGACAGCGTCCTCTTTAGCCAACCACAGAAGTGGGACAAAGCATAAGCCGGAGCCAGAGTTTATCAGCCGATGTAAGACTAGTCTGTGACGTTTGGCCAATAGTTTATGGGCTGAATGGTAGATAAAACAATTTCTCAGTTAAAACACTAAGCATGAGCAAAGAATAACAATAAATAAATAAGTTTGTAAAAAGTGATTGCCCGGTATGATTGCTGATGGAATATTGTCAAATATTAATATACGATTTTTTAACGATAAAACTGAAAAATGTAAGCAGTGAGTGTCGACTTACCAAATAGTCGTACATACCTACTTGAAAGTATCTGATAATAAATAATTAAATATAATAATCATAGTCATATTTTAACATCAGGTATTTTGCAAATATGTACGGCCTTGTAAGAAGTTGCGAAGGGTAAGGATAACATAGAAAAACGAATCAATAATAAATGTTGTAGGTACTCATCCGTTACTAAAGACCGGAATAAAAAGAAGTTTGAAGGCGTTAGAAAGAAAGAATAAAAATAAAAAGTCAAGTAGAAGCCGAAGAGATTAAATTAATTAAATAGAATACGTGTAACTGCAACTTCGCAATTGTAACTTGGAATTTTCTATACTTTTGTGGCATAGAAAAAAGTGAACAGCGTAAAGCAAATGGTATTATTACACTTTTTTGTGGAGCTTAAGTCATTAGAGTGCTAACCGCAAACTGCAAGCTTAGCTAGCTTAGTATGATTACTGTTTTCGATATTTGTGTCGATTCATAACTAAGCCGTTAAACTTTCTTATACATAACTAGCGGTCCTATGCGACTTCGTCCACGTGTTTTAAGTGTGCTCCCACCCCTCCTGTCGCAGCATGATGTTTTTTTATAGCCTTAAGTCTTCCTCGATATTTATAAGCTATCCAACACAAACATATCTTTTCAAATTGATCCAGTAGTTCCTAGATTAGCGCGTTCAATAGTAGATTGTTATACAGGGGAGAAAGTGGCCCAATTCACTCGAGATGTTTTTGGCGCTCGAACGGAGTGAGAGCGCTAATAATTCGAGAGTGAAATTCACCCGAGTTAAACATACTATTTTTCATTTCGACTGTGAGAAAAAAAAAATTAGCTGTGTGATTGTGATGCAATGATGAGATACTATATTGTTTGGCGAGAGATTAAAACCTTGAATTTTTACATCACATAACAGTTTGTTTACAGTAATGGCAAGGAAAAAAAACAGAGTACGTAAAACGCGAACGATATCAAATATTTCAATTATTTTTAAAAAATATTGATCGATTTTTTCTCCCAAAAATAATAGTAGAAGAACTCGAACTTAACCTTGTCACCAAAACTACCACAGGTTATGTCAAATTCCAGGTTTAATTTTGCCTCATGAAATAGCGCTATGAGTGACAGCTAAAGGTGGGAGTGAGTAAGAAAATTAATGAACGAAAATCGCCGCAAGTTTTAATCATCTGTGCAATAATCGACAAACTAAAAAAATATATTGTCAAAGACAAACAAAATGTGACAATTTAAAATGAAAAATAAGTACTTTAGAATGTTTTTAACACTCACAGTGTCATATTTTATATTCATAAAGATGAAATAAGAAACCGAAAATTTGCACACGGGCGGGACTTGAACCAGCAACCTTTTGGCAGACCGGGCCAAACGCTCTTACCAATTGAGCTACCGTGCTGTCAGTCCGACCCTGCGAAATTCGTGGTCTCTTATGAAAACGTCAATTACGTGACGCTTAGCGCCATCTAGCCGTCTGTTTATGAAACAGATGGCCCAAGCAGTTATTCTTTACAGAATAAATTCAACTCGGAAATTGATGACGCTTCGCTATCTAATGCTTTAGAATGTTTTTAACACTCACCGTGTCATATTTTATATTCATAAAGATGAAATGAGAAACCAAAAATTATGGTGTCTTCAAAAATAAGTGTCACTATGTACGGCGGGCAACCGAATATTTTATTTGTAGATTTTAAATTGTAAGAAAATAGACCAATAGTATATTTTTAAAATATGTAACCGTAATAAACACGCTTTTAATGTTTAGCTTATCCTAAAAATATGGAAAGCGTTTTTATTTTAATAATAGAATGTGACTCAATTATCTTTAACTCCGTGTCTAATTGTAGCAATTAAAACTAAATTACTTCCCACCCTAGGGATGGAAAAGCTATTTTCCACCCGCCTATCTTCACATGAAAGTTAAATTTTCCGAACAGAAGAAATAAAAAGAAACAAACTCATTAACTTTATAATATAAGTATAGATGATGAACGTAACTTGATGGTCGATAAGTTATTTGATGTGCATTTAAAAATATCCCATTTCAATGAGGAGTGCAGGTGTTTTATGTGTATATGAGCACTAATGAGTGTAAAAACAGAAGTAAATAGTTTAGTTATCCTGTTTTGAAAAAAGTTATGAAAATAAAAACGTTTACTAATAAGACGAGATTCTCTTACTTAGATTTACAAATAGGTATTAGAGCCCTAAAATGGACATTGGCGTTTTTACGCGTACTGCATCATCTTTAACAATCTTCAAAAAAGGAGGAGGTTATCAATTTGACTGTATGTTGTTATTTTGTATCTATGTTTCCTCATATCACAGTAGTTTGTGGTCCGTTTAAAATTTTATTTCGCGAACCTAGAGGTTATACCTTTTAGTTTGACCCATTGTTGCCAAGTGTCAATCTGATGATATGATCTTCGTGCAATAGAGGGAAACCCTCACATTTAAAGGCACGTATAGTGTTTTTACTTGAATCTTGACGTTGACGTGTTGTTACGTCTCATAGTCAACATTATGTGGAGCTGAGCTGGTGGTGGAACTCCTTAACGCTTAGGAGTTCAGTGATTTTAATGACAGAACTTATGATTAGTAATTTGTAGCTTCTTACAGAACGGAGTCATAAGGAGGAGGAAGAGTCATAAATGCACTAAAAAGTTGTAAATAAACTCTTGACCCTTTAAAGGAAAGGAATCTCTTTTAGGCGAACATTTCTTTTTGGAGTCGGTGCTCTGATAGTTGATGCTTGGGATGATCATAGTGATGGCATTAGGGGCATTTTTCATGAACAATGTTTCAGGTTACAACCTTTAGTAATGAATAATAACTGGCAAGCTCCCTTCAGCTTTATAAATCAGCGCGTCCAATTTCTGCCGCCGACTGAGACTGGGCCATCTCTTTTGAGAAAGCTCTGCTGAAATTACAAAAACTGAAAATGTTTTATTTTGGCCAGTTGAATTAAGATAGCGGTTGGGCCAGTGCGTGGTGGATTGGATAACAAATACAAATAATAAGCAACAGTTAAGTAAACTTTACGGATGATTATTATGTGCTACTTACGTACGATTTAATATAATATATTTTTATAGTTTCGCATTTAAAAATATTTATATACTATTGCAATCATTATTTAAATTAATTAAAGAAATTCATTCTAAATAAATAAATGTTAAAAGTAGGGTAGTATATAAATAAATAATACAAACTATAATGCTAAATGCTTTTTTTTTAATTTTACGCTGGTCTCGATTTCATTAGATATACTTGAGCTAATATTATCATTAAACACAACTAAGCGGTTGTGGTGCATCCATTTTACTTATAGTAGTGTTTTTTTTTTCAGATAATTCTATCATATTTTTAAATGATTACTGGTTACGCCATAACATAATTTTAAGGTAGTTTAAAATTTCGCGCCTCGTTCGATAGGCTTTGTGTCTGCCACCCCGCTGGTTATCTTAATTTATTAATATTTTTGCTGGTAGACGCATATTTCTTTTCCTTTGCCTATCCTTCTCCCTTCCGCTATGTACTGACTACATTGGAGTGAGCGAGAAGGAAGATACCGCATAGATTGCATAAACTTATATGGAATGCAAATTAGTTCGACTCAGGGAGCCATAGAAGACACTGGAGACATTTTCTCGCGCTGCGTTTGACTCAGCTCCTTCTTATAGCTGTATCATTTTCTTTCAATCTGAACTAGCTGTGGAACTATCGTCACAACTGTGGTGTAGTGGTGTAGTGAACAACATAAAATACGTTTGTGCGGTGCGTGGACTGAGGCTGAGAGTATCCGCCAGGTCTTAGCCAAGGAGCAGCCGTTCTGGAGCCGATTACCTGCGAACTCCAAGGAATCATCATCAGTACGTACCCCTTCATTTCCTTGTTCACTGCCCCCTATATGTGTTCTACCAGCCGTACAGATCTTAACCCATATCAATTAGCAAAAATATACCCCGCGAACCAGAAACCTTACAGTCCACACCTACTCTAATTTCGATTAGAACCCTTTTTTAACCCCGAGAAACGTCTCGCAGAGAGCCTAGCCTTCAATCTAGTGTTTGGCTTCTCCAATAACATTCTTATGAAATCCACAAAAAATCAAAAATGACTTAAATCAACGCCAATATATTAAAGTCTAAACCTTCTCGTACAGAGTGTAGCAAATCATCATGACTTTTAAAGTAACGCAACGTAGAAGCAACAAAAACAAAGCCTCTATAATTCCCACGTATTCGCATTGATTCCTGGCAAAACAATTAACCTTTCCGCAATCAATTAACTCGGAACGCTCTTTTCGTGGCCCCGCAAAATTACTCAACCGAATCCAATTGGCGACGATTTCGTTAAACAAAGCCTTTGTCCGCCAGGCAGGTACGTATCTAGGGTCTCACTAAGAGGCCCTAGGTCAAAGGTTAAGAAAATTTAAAAAAATATAGAATATAATATTTATTTATTTGCATTGGAAAATGGTAACTAAAAAAAAATTGTGGGTATGCCACAATTTTTTTTATTGATTTAACCATAGGAAAATATACTAAGCTCAGCAAAGCACAAGCAGGGAAATTTTGTACTTTTGGGACAGTAACAGTTTATATTTTTACCTTTGTATATTCAGTGTAGGCATTTGTTTTATACAAAAACTATTAAAATCTTGGTCTTCAAAAACGATTTTGTGTCAATTTTTGTGAATAAACACGAGCCCTCGTTGGTAAAAAATTGAACCGCCTTCAGAACACTTTCTGAAGGGACCAAAATAATGCTAATAGGAGAAAAACAAGTCGGTGCATGATGATCTTATCGGCAGCAACAGTCTACACACGCACATCCGTCCGTTCTTTTAAGTTGGAAAAAAAGGGAAGAACAGAAAGGAAACCGAAGACATCACGTTATTTGGGTCGGAAATTGCCAAAGTGGTATGGGAAAGAAACAAGACAGGGTTACTTAGTGCACTCAACAACACCTATAACTATGTGCAAATGTTTTAAGCTTTGTGCCGGATAGAACATACGTAACAGAGTTCTAAGAGTGTAGAGGCTTATTAAGAGTGTACACGAAAATGTACACGTCACTTGAGCTCCTTCATCATTTGTGTGTAGTTTTTGTCATTATAAGCATTATAAGCAATACGAGGGTCAAACTGAAAGTTCTTAGAACTGGCCACTTATAAACAATATAATAAAAAAAATATTCTAAAATTTGAAAATAGAACTCTTTGCCAATATTACTGAGTATATATTTCATTCATTTGTCATTTGTTTTACGATTTGGCGGCAAATTGAAAATTGTCTGTGTCACGTCAACATGAATTTAACACGAGAAAATTTTCGTGCAATGATTTTTTATGACTTTCGATGTCATTTAAGTCAACAAGAAAGTTATGATAGACTACGATTGGCCTTTTACGATGAAGCCCGATCTCGTGCGACTGTTTACAACTGGTTTAATGAGTTTAAACGTGGTCGCACTAATCTCACTGATGATGTACGTGAGGGACGGCCTTCTACGGCGACGACTGAAAATAACATCTGTGTTGTGCGGCGTATGATAGAGACTGACAAAAGAGTGACCTATCAGCAGATTCGGACAAGCTTAGGCATCGGTATGAGTCAAGTGCACAAAATCCTCCACGAACATTTAGCGGTCAGGAAGCTTTGCGCCCGGTGGATACCTCATAATTTGACTAAGGCTCAAAAACTCCATCGTGTGGATTGGTGCCGTAAAATGATTGAAAGATTTAACGGAGGTGACTCAAATGCTGTGTTCGACATACTAACAGGTGACGAAAGCTGGATTTACTGTTATGATCCTGAAACCAAAAGACAATTGCTCAGTGGGTGTTTCCTTTCGAGGAGTTGCCAACTAAAGTGAAGAGAGATCGAAGTGCGGGAAAAAAATGGTGGCCTCGTTCTTTGGAAGGATTGGTCATTTCGCAACAATTGTGTTAGAGGATCAAAAAACAGTTTCTGCAGAATGGTACACTACCAATTGTTTGCCACTTGTCTTGGAAAAAGTTCGAGAGAAACGACCTCGCAGTAGGATCCTCCTTCACCACGACAACGCCTCGTCGCACACCGCCAAGCGAACGATCGACTATTTGGCGACATCAAACGTTGAATTACTGGGTCACCCGCCGTATAGCCCCGACCTCGTGCCTTGTGATTTTTATTTATTTCCAAAAATTAAAGAAAAACTTAAAGGAAAGCGGTTTATGAATGCTGAAGAAGCGGTGGCTGCGTATCGCGATGCCATTGAAGAGACCCCTAAGGACGAGTGGGCAAAGTGCTTTTCCCAGTGGTTCCATCGCATGCAGCGGTGTATTGACGTCAATGGACAATATTTTGAAAAGATATAATAAAACTAATAACTGGCTAATGTAATCAGTTTTTGATTTTCTAAGAACTTTCAGTTTGACCCTCGTATACTGACATGAAATCTACCTATAGAAGAATTTATCTTGTTAAAGTAATTTAAATTAGATTTAAGAAGTAGTTTCGTTAAAGGCCCCTTCTTCGAACTACCCCGGAGCCCCTGTAGTCCGTCCGTCCGTCCGTCTCTAACCCCGCGATTCATTTAATCGGTTAATCTCACAGAAATACCGCTTCCCACTGTTAACATTCTTTAGAAATTGATTGTCTTTGCCCGAGTTTATTTTGTAAATAAGACGGCCTCACAAAAGGAAGGATTATCTTAACGAGAAAATGAATTTAATCAAGAAGGGGCAAGCGAAATTGTTACGGATAAAATCGCGTCCGTCCGTCTTCCTTCTGTATCTACTATGGATCGCAAACGAAAGATTATTAAATTCATTGGTTCGTTGAAGGTTTAAGGCGGGCACTACATACCAAAATGTTGATCTAATGTCCTATATGCCTAAGTATAACATGGACTTTAAAAAGGGAAGACTGCAAGAGTGAATAGGTTGCGCATTTCCATATAATAAATGTACCATCCTAGATCGCATCTACACCTAGACAACAGGATTAAACTATGATTAACATATACCACTAGAGTTAAAAGCATTGTTAGGTAGGTAAGACAAAGAAAAAAAAAACAGTGCCAAATAAAATTAATCCTGATAGGAATATACTTAACACTAAATAATTACAAAAAATATCTTTACTTTCGTTATCTAATAATTATGAAAGAAAATACTTTGATCTCTTTATAAAGACGGAAAAAAATGAGTTAATTAAAAACCACAAAGAATAATTATGTTAACAAGAAACGTTTGTAAAGGATAATTTCAGTTTTCTCATTTTTCCTCCGTTAAGGAAAATAACGACAAAACCGTGATACAACGCCATCTATCCAAAACACTCGCTATCGACTTTACAAAGCGTGTGCTCGCAACCTACTTCACGCAACCAAAGCTTATACTACTCCGCGACAGATGGCGCTAGAACACTTTGTTGTTAATTTGTCAGTTATTTTTACTATTAACTATTAATACTAGTTTTCAATAAAAAAGGTGGATAAAAACAATTTACATATATATTTAAGCTAACAACTATTTAAACATCAGAATTAATAAATTAACATTCCAATGGAACAAGTGGTAACTTTTTCACTACCCGTCCACAGATGTCTCTACACGTATTAAATAGAACGGATTCTACAGAATTGCATACTGTTACAAAAAAGGCTCTTCGAGAGAACTCATCATTAAATATTATGTTGCTGCTTATTTAAGCCGAACTGAATATTGTTTTTTTTAACGTAAGTTTATTTACACAATAGATCAACTTAGGTAACTTTTTTAATACAAACCATAAATCTCTGTTAGCTAACCCCGACTAACAAAAATGCAAACAACGAAACCAGATTACAAAACCTTCGGGAAATATAACGATAACGATTACTAAAGGGAGTCAGCTGCGTCACGCGCCGCGGGAAATCAGCTGACTTATCGGGAAACCGAGACGGCTCAAAACTCGGGGGTCCTACTGTAAAAAGCGAACAGTTAACAACATCGTCAAAACAAATACCTTAAGTATTTTCCGTACACTATTTTCATCTTCACTTGCTCTCATAGGGAAAGTTTGAAAGAACTATCCTTACTCCCGTTCCTCGTCTTACGAGTATCTCTATGCAAAGCACGATGTATGTTTCGTATCATACCTTAAACACTTTCACATTTAACATTATTATAATAAACTAGTGGTCCCCCGCGACTTCGTCCGCGCGTTTTTCGATTTTTTCTCGCCTTTTAAACCTTCCCTAGACCTCCACGAATATTTCAAGACTAAGATAAGATAAATCCGTTTAGCCGTTCTCGAGTTTTAGTAAGACTAACGAACAGCAATTCATTTTTATATATATAGAGATTAGCAAACCTATGGTCGCCTCCATTTACATTAGCTACATAACATGCTATGATTTGCGTTTTCTTAACAGAAAGAGAGTATAAATAGCCTGCTTATAAGACGTGATAATAATCAATAATTTTATAGTATGTGAAGCACGTTGAATGAACAGACCAACATACAGCTCCACAGATAAGATACCTTGAAAAGGGCGCAGGATCGAACTGGATGCAGACCGCTTGTGTTGAAAACCATGAGAGAGACCTAAGTTCAGCGGACGTCCTTTGGATAGTGATAATATGTACACAGCTCAAGTAAGAAATAGAAATTCGATCAATTTCAGAGTAGGCCCCTAAAAACCTCATTCATGTTTTGTTTCTTTCCGTGAATTAAATCTCGGTCGGCAAAAGACACATAAAAAAAGAGGTTCGTTGTATCTGTGACTTTTAAGAGCGTTTTGGATTATAGCTGTATATTGCGATTTCTTGTGGCTGATAAATATTATTAATGCAATTGTTTAAATGTTCTGTTAATTTAATACGATGTATACTAGCAAATAAACTATTGCATTTGTATTGGCATGTATGTATGTTCTATTTCCAAGCTAAAACGGCTGAACCTATTTCGAAACAAAGGCGTATACAGGTTTATAACAAAACTAATTGTATTCTTTGTGGGAGTAATTCTGTTGCACATATCTTGTTGTACCTATTAGTTTGAAAAGTTATCAACATGAAAATCCTAAAAAATATTATAGAGACTAACATTCAAACAATCAGATATAGGTGGTAACGTCTTCCAAAACGTATTATTTTTAGACGAATCAGCGAGACCTGGTATGGTCTGAAAATAAGTGTCCCGCTCTAAAGTACGAACACATTACACAGGTCATAAAACATGATTAAGAGATATACACTACTACACACACTGAGTAAAACAGCACTTAGGTACTTCGAAGCTAAATGAAACATGTACTAGAGGCACTTACATTAGATCCTTTACTAATTTTACCACCTTAAAAATGAAGGTAATCAATTTGAGCTGTATACAATGTATGTGATATGGTCAGAATTGGATAAAATTTTAGTGTGCTTCCTTACACGTGTGCAAAATTTTATAATCCATACTTCCATGCTTAATATTATAAATGCAAGAGTAACTCTGTCTATCTATCCGTTACTTAATCACGCCTAAACTACTGAACCAATTTGCATGAAATCTGGTATGGAGGTATTTTGATACCCGAGAAAGGACATAGGCTACTTTTTATCGCGGGAAAATGACGCATTCCCATGGGAAAATTCAGGTGGGCTGATCGCTTATACGTCTAAACTACTAAACAGATTTAAATGAAATTTGGTAAGGAGATAGTTTGAGACTTAAGAAATGACATGAGTTACTTTTGACCGCGGGAAAACAACGCATTCACCTGGGAAAAATTACTTTCCGGGGAATCTGATCACTTTCACTCCTAAATTACCAACGATTAGAATTAAATTTGGATAAAATTGGTATTACGGGAAAACAACGCATTCCCACTTAGTATGGCCTCATCCCATCTCGGCACAATTCAAACATAAGTACAAAAAGTACAGCTCAGGATTTTTTTTTCATACTACTATCCAAAAAAACCTATCTAATTCGGACGAAGTCGCGGGTAAAAGCTAGTTATAAAAATGTTTATCTTAGATTTTCTCGAAAACGAGAAGTTATAGCGAGACGATTCTTTTTTTAGTTTAACTTAGGGTAAGAGTAACACACAGTGTAAGTAAGTGTAAGTTTTATCAAAATCGGTCTAGTAATTTATGGGATATGTATGAGTAAGAAGAAATTTTCTAGTAAAGATGAGTAATAATTAAGGTGCTCGTAGCGCAGTGGTATCAGCGCTTTGGTAGTGATACCGAAGTGAAGCAACCTACGGCGCGGTCGTGTTTGGATGGGTGACCATTGCGACCATATAAGTGACGTACATCACGAGCCACTCCGTGCTTCGGAAGGCACGTTAAGCCATTGGTCCCGGCTAAAATAGGTTGATAGTAGTCGCTAAGCCTAGTCAGAGGCCTTATGGGCGGCTTGATAAAATCTGACAACAGGGTAAATCGCTTGCCTTGCAAACACCCCTCCACCAACCCGCACTGAGCCCGCGTGGTGGAGTATGGCTCAAACTACCTCATAGTTGTGGTAAGGCCTTTGCTCAGCAGTGGGGTTTTTAGAATTTTCTATTAACTATTGTACAGATATTTGACCTCTACAAATTTATTATATGTATCAATGAATATTATAGTATTTCAACACAAATAGACACTTTTTATAGTTTGTACAGCAAAATTTGACTTTGAAATTCCTTTAATACAAGTACTTACAAAAAAATTGAAATTGGGTATACAATTTCGAGAATTATGATCGTAAATAAATCTATCCATTTCAGAGAAACATAAAAATGTTTTGTGCAATAACAAGTTTTATTTTACAATAAAATACAGAACAATATGCATCATGTAATACACATAGTGTTTTCTACTTTAATTCATAATGTTTTTCGAATAATATTAGCCCAAGAAAGTACTAACAATTTAGTTGAAATTCCCAATGTAAATGACATTGCTGAAACGTTGATACAATCTCTAGGCGTATCTACAAATGGAACTAATATAACAAGAATTGAAGAATTGAAAGAGAAATTAAAGAAAATCAACAACTATGCCGTTGATAGAGATAAGTTCGCTGTTCTTTTGCAGAACATTTCTATGGAAACTAATCTAAATGAGACCAACTTTTATAAAGCATTGACTGAAGATGACACATTCAAGTTTCTACTCAAAGGAGAACCTAAGAACCTGTATCTTCAGTTAAAAGAACGAATGAACAGAGATGATGTTCTAAAAATAATAGCAGAAAAAGGTTGTAGGAAGAAAATTGTGAAATCGGCAAGAAAAGCGATGGGTGATGATTATTTCGGAGCAACTAATGACGAAGAGATGTTGGATGTGGTTGTTGATAAGTTACTTGCTGAAGTTCCTCATGATAACCACACGTTCGATGTTAAAAAAAACGAGAGCATGTACTGGGGTAAGTCCATAGAATATCCTAGTTCATAGTCTATTTAAGGGCTTTATTTAAAATGTCGCTCTAATTAGGCTTCAAAAGGTTTGAGTTAATTAATGTTAATTTAACAACCTCAACATTGTGGTTTATGGTTTGAATATTTCTGAGACTCAGTATTGTAGTTTGTCATCTTCTTATTCATTTTTTTTACTTTCAGACCCTCAAAACGAACTGGACGACCTAAAAGAGTACCACCAGCATGACGGGCGGCGCATCTTCAAAGGGGAGCGAACTACTATCAGATACTACCCATTCATGGTATCCATTCATGTCATGGGACGTTTCTGGTGCGGTGGAGTCATCTATTGGAACGATCTGGTGCTCACTTCTGCTGCTTGCTTGCAGTTGTATGTATTTTTAAATATTTAACCCCGACGCAGAAAGGAGGAAATGAGCGATTGAGGTGAGTGTGACCGCTATGCATGCATGTGAGTGCGTGTCTGTCTGGGGCACTGTAACTTCTGAACCAGTGCACTGATTTGGTTACATTTTTATTTGCTCTTGTGCTTTGCTAAAATTGATCTGCATTCGTGTAGTTATATTTCATAGGAAATCTTATCTAACATCGACAACAAACACATTACGAGTATTATTTTAATTAAATTAGATAATTAGTATTTTCTACTCAAGAAAAGTTACACAACCAGGACATCCTATTTACAATTCATTTTTCTAATTAACTTATTCAAAAGGATGCACAACAACCGCTTCTTCCGCGAGAACCCCAAGGTCCTCCAAGTGAGAGTTGGCAGCAACCACAGCAGGCTTGGAGGGGAACTAGTCGACGCTTTGGAGGTAAATAATAGAAATATGAAATTTTTGACAGGTATTTTTATCAACTAAGTTACACGAACGACCCTTAACGACGTGTCAAAGGTATGCCGACGGCGCATTTGCGGCTACCCGCTGACGATACGACAGCCGCCTATGCATCTTTGGCAATTAGCAGTCGATGTGACGTAAAAGAAGACGAAAGATAATCAAATTGTGTTTAAGATACCTAACTTGATAATTTAATCGAGTAGTTCGTATGAATAAACAGGAAATTGTGTGGTGCCACCATGGTGCCACAAGAAGGTGGTTAAGTCAATTTATCAAGAAAGCCATGGCTCTACAAATGCCTTCGTTACATACGCTACGAGATATATCGATCAATAGAAGCATCAATGAAAATTATTGCTAAAATGAGTGGACAAAGCCGAAGGGAACCTCTTCTTCATTAAGAAATAGGTGAAGATTCAGCGATTTTCGAGCGCTGAATCGAGATTACCACCGCTGCGCATTGTTGTTTGTGACCTATGTGAGCTAGCTGCATTGTGTGTATAAGTGTGGGTGTTTAATTTGTTTAGACAAGACAAACGTCTTTGACACAGTTGATAAGTTTTATTATTTTATTTATAAATAGAACCTACATTTAGGTCAAAGAGTTCAACTAGAAAATCTCTGCTGGACTTCCAACTGTCTAACCACTGAAGCAAGGAGGTTCAGTTACTTTGAAACTTTAATTTAACGGAAATTTCTTTTTTTACTACATTAATTTAACCGTCTTTAACCGTGACTAAATTAAATGAAGCGGTAATTTTTAAATCTTTGCTAGGATAATTATGAAACCGTTTTTATAGAAACGATTAAGAGCAGAACAAGAAGGACGTTAACACAACATAAAAATTTTTTGATGTTTGTTTCTAGATAAACTAGTTTGTAACGAAACATTTAATTTCTTTTTTTTTACAAAACAATGATTTAAAAACTTTTGTCAGTTTCTTTGACTATTTTACGGCGTTTTAAATATCCTGTTCCGAGCCAATACCCACCCACCTTCTCAAGAATAGTATCAAGAAACTATTCTGGAGAAGGTAGTTAAGCCCCTAAACAACACCATGTTCAATAACCAAGCATGGTCTTTCCAACAAGACTCGGCGCCGGGTCATAAAGCTCGGTCCACGCAGTCTTGGTTAGAAGCATAAAATTAATATTCCTATCGGAATAGAAGGACAAGTAACAGCTGTCAAACGAAACCGATTTAAGATGTCAGTAACTAACATAAGTAAGTAACATTTGTAGCTTTAAATGAGATAACCTTTCGATCAGGTGATTAAAAACAATGTTCCTAAGATAAACATATTAGTTTACTGCATGATAAACAGCCGACACAAAATATTGAACATGCAGCACTAGTGTAAAACTAAATATTAAATCATTACATTAAATATTTGTATACATTCCCTGTGTTATTCTGTTTTTACTTTTTACGTAAATATACGTTTGTAGAATAGAATAATCAAACTGCGTACTTTAAATTTGAAGCGCATTGGTAAATATAAGTCGTATATTAGGAGCCTTCGATTTGGACTAATTTACCTGTTGAATGATTATTTGTTGGGTTATTCCGCTGTAATGAACAACAATCAATCATCGATCAAGTCACTATGTTTCAACAGAAATATTTCTTCAAAATATACACAATTTCACATAAATTTTCAAAAACTCAAATGAGAGAAATTTTCAGCGAGCTTTCATAGGCTTCTGATCTGACTGACAGCTGCTAAAAACGGTTCTGCTACTTCGCATCTCCCATCTCTTTTTATCACACAGTTTGATGCTAGTGACATCTCGCTTTTGTCGTTCTATTCCAAAGGGATAATAATTTTATGGTTAGAAGCGAACGTTTCGGATTTCATCAGAGCTGAAGATTGGCCGTCGTCTTGTCCCGACCTTATTCCGCTGGATTATGATTTATGGTCAGTTTTAGAGAGTACGGCTTGCTCTAAATGCCATGATAATTTGGAGTCCCTAAAACAATTCATACGATTGGCAGTGAATAATTTTCCCATGAAAAGAGTGCGTGCTTCTAATGATAACTGGCCTCAATGTTTAAAGGACTGTATCGCACCCAATGGAGACCATTTTGAATAAGCTTTGAATATTTGAAATTGTTTTATATTTGTGTATAAAAATAACACACTGTAAAAGTAATAAATATTATTTGCATTAAAAAAAATGATTTTCATTGTGACAATATTTATGGCAAGACTAGGTATATAACCTGAAAAACTGGCCAAGTGCGAGTCGCACTCGCGCACTGAGGGTTCCGTGCCAACTTTAACTGAATTAGGGAATCCATTTACTTCTACTTAGTAATACCACAATATTTTGTTGACTACAAACATAACTTTGTTTTTCATAGTGTTTGTATGAAGTACAAAGTTATGTTTGCGGTTGTTGAAAATGTGCTATATCTCAAAAACTACTCGTTCGATCCCGTCCGAACCAATTTTCGTTGAAAGTATTAGTTAAGATCTACATCATATATTTTTTTTCAAAATTTACACTTGCTTGGTTTAGAAATTAGATGGGGGGGACGCCCATTTTACTACTTTGGAAGCGTCTACCTATGAAACGTTTGACTTTAAAAGAAAATGGTTTTAGAAACCTCCATGTTATTTTAAAAGACCTATCCATAGACACCCCACACGCATAGGTTTGACAAAAAAAGGTTTTAGTTTCATGTATGAGAGCCCTCCCTTAACTGTCATTATTTTTTATTTTTTGTATAAGAATCGGTAAGCGGTTAACAAGATACATCTTCCTATCAAATTTCAATTGTGTGATGCTTATAGTTACAGAATAAAATGGGTGTGACATACGGACGGACAGACAGACAGACAGACAGACAGACTTGACGAAACTATAAGGGTTCCGTTTTTTGCCATTCGGCTACGGAACCCTAAAAATTGGCTTTATATATGAAATGAATTGGGTCTTGTCTCTAGGTTAATTGTAATACCTACTCGTACCAATTCTTTATGGAGAAATAAAGGCATAACTATTTTTAATATTTTCACAAGCACCCAACAACAGATGATAATTTTCAAACCTTCTAAAGTCGTGTGCACAAGACCTTTTTTCCCGTCGATAGCCAGCGGCCATCTTATCAAACGCGTCTATTTTTAAGTCCTTTGCAAAGCGATTGACTAGAGACGATCCGCTTCGACACTTAACGACATCATTAAGCTACCCACTTGACCTAGTGGCTGATCGCTCGGGGGGTCAAAGCTTCGTCGATGACGCTCTGATCTGTGCCGATAGGTTTATGAACTAGTGATCCCGAGATTCTTGTAAAAGTGTCTTTCACCTATCAGAGATTTAAAAAACACGGTAAGTTTTGTTAAAGTTCGTCGAAGCTAAGTAGATAGAAGAATAGAGATGGAAGGAAAGGCAAATAATAAAGATGGGATGTAATTGATTGTACCGTTTCAATGAACTTTTAATAAATGTCAGTGCATTTTGATGACAGTTGAGTGAGACCTAATTCAATAAAGGTTAACGGTACATTCACCCAGTGAGTAGAAATCCTATTTGTTTAAAAAGTTTCATCGCTTATATACACAACATGAAAAAAGTGTAAAGATCACAATTACGCTTCACTAAAGAAAACATCGTTGATGTTTTTTGGGAGATTTTGTGTAGCGACCAAATCAAAACAATCTCAAACCAATAACTCGATAATCATTGAAGCGAAAGAAAAAATGGTTTTCTGACTTCCAAGTGGATAGCTCAAGCTAAGATGACAATCAGGGACTCCTTCAATAAGCAGGGAGACGTGACGACACATAAATTTTGCTGTTTTATCGCAATTTATAAATCAGTGCTTTCAAAGCTTTATTAGCGTCAGTGAATGATGAATTTCAGAGTATAAATATGAGTAGTGGTAATTTTAATATTTTATTTTTTTAGACCAGACCCGAGACAATATAGAAAATTATGATTTCTACATTGGCCCGACCGGGAATCGAACCCGGAACCACGGTGCAGCGACGCCTTAAAACCCAGCGTGCTTAGCCACTACACCACAGAGGTCGTCATAGTCATTGCTTGTATAATTGTGTATTCTGGCAAATGCATGATTGATTTAATTTGAATGTTGGGGCGAGTACCAGAATTTGTCGCAACATAAAATCGATAGAAATAATTTGATTATACCTTACCTTCCTTTAGGCCGGCAGCTTAATTGAGTTTTTCGTAAACAAAGGTGACGGTTTAATATAGGCTCCTTATTTCACAGGTATACTTCCACCCAAGCTACAACCCGCGCACTCTTACCAACAACATCGCCATCATCCGCCTCCGACGGCTTCTTAAGTTCAACTACCACCGGATCCCGAAGACCATCACCATCTCGCACAGCGCCAACAGCGTGCCAGCTTCTGCTGAAGTTCTGCTCCTGGGCTGGGGAGTTACCAAGGTAATAATTCTGACCCTCAGTTTTTAGACATCCCCAAAGCGTACAGGATTTAAGTGCCGCCTTCATACTTGAGCACAATATATATGTTTTCGCTCTTATAGTTCAGCAACATAGCAATGGTTTGTTACAAATTTACAGTGGAATCTCAGTATCTTCACTCGTAAAGAGAAATCAGGTGCATAATAGTTTCGCATTGCGCAACGTGCCTTTTAGAGTAGGTATAATAGTCTCACCACTTGACCAGACTGTTTCAAAGGCTTACCAAGACAAAAAAACTTAGCAATGATGTATGCCAAACTTAACATTGAAATATCTTCGAATTCTAATCATTAAATTAAGAATGGCTCCGAATGATGATGATGTTAAAGAGTTTACCTAAAGGAAATTTACATCATGGAGTTTTATCAGGCAATATACAGGGTGTTGTTTTGGTCAGCGACGAGCGACTCAGGGGTGGCTGTACAAACGATACTGCTGCCAAAAAATATATTGTTTTTTTTATGAAATGGAAAAAACCCACAAATTCGTTTTTTTTATGCGGTACAACGATCAAGTCAAAACTACCAATACCAGGTATCCTCTTCGTAGCTTACCAGCTACGGCGTAGTATTTCGTAGCTAAGCGCTAGCTACGCTCTAGGGTGCGAGTTTTCCCATTCGTTTTGTATTTTTTTTGAGTGTTGTGAAGAGGTTTTCTTGTATAAAACTTGTTTAGAATTTAAAGAAAACATTTTTTTAGAGTGATGAGTTATGCTTAACTCATATTGTCATCCCTGAGTTGGATGTCACTGACCAAAACAACATCCTGTATAAGTTTATCCTCGTCTTAGCATAAAGACTAAGTTATACAAAATTTCTCGCCATTATGTCGGAATTAGTCTCCAGTGAATAAGTTTAAAGTTAAATTCCACCTATTTGCTTGCAAACTTCCACATTAACCAGCATTCACTATAAAAGCGAGTCTGAAAAAGATCCGCTTAGAAGTTTTATACCTTGCTACTACATTGCAGTAGTCATGACATTTTCGAAGCATCGTCATGAAAACTAATTCATTTAAGATAAATAGGTCCTTGCTATACTATTAAAATTTAAACTGTGCAATATTACTAAAATTGGCTCTTGTTTCAAAATAAGGAACATGTTTTTAAATCATACATTTCATATTATAGTATCACTCTGGATGCAGACCGCTTACAACCGGTCGCTGTGGTGAACCTTTTGTGAGGCATATGTTCAGCTGTAGACGTCCTTTGGCTGATAATGACGATGATGCATAAATTATGTTTTTTTTTTTCTTTTGTCTCTAGTATGTACGACCCGTCTGGTGTAGTGGTCGAGAAATCGCCTGCTACGCAGCGGGTGGCGGGTTCGATCCCCGCACAATACAAACATTTGTGTGCATGAACATGTCTGTTTGTATTGGTCTGGGTGTTTTCTATGTATATCATGTATGTATTTACAAACAAAAAGTATTTAAGTATTATATCTGTTGTCTGGCACCCATAACACAAGCTTTGAGTAGCTTACTTTGGGTCTAGATGGCGATGTGTGGGAATGTCCAAAGGATATTTATTTATTTATTTATGTATTTAGTTAGTTAGTGATGACATACGGATCTTTAACATTGTCTCTTACTATAAGTATGCTAAAAATCACACAACGCGAGCCATGGAGAGGGCTATACTCGGCAGTTTTTCTACGAGATGAGAGAAATGAGGAGATACGTAGAAAACTAAGGAAACTGACATAGCCCTGAGAGTTAGTAAGCTCAAGTGGCAAATGACAGGGCACATAGCGCGAGGAACTGATAGCTGTACAGATAGTTATGACAGAGTTCTAGATTGGTGACCTTTTGATCAAAGTCGCGGCGTGGGACGTCCACTTACAAGATAGACAGAAGACCTTGTGAAGGTCGCAGGATCAAACTGGATGCAGTCCGCTTGTGATCGGTTACTGAAGAAAACCTTTGGGGAGGCTTATGATGTTCAGCAGTGGACGTCCTTTGGCGGAGCATGCTGATGATCATGGTGTATTGAGTTACCTTTGCCAAAACTAATAAGTATCAAAATCTGATAATAAAGTTCGTCGTATGTAAAAGCTCCTCCAGCCGCGATCTATATTCTTAACTAGCGGTCCCCCGCGACTTCGTCCGCGCGTTTTGAGTATGCTCCCTCCCCTCCCGTCGCAGCGTCATGTTTTATATCCTAAAGCCTTTCTCGATAAATAAGCTATCCAACACAGAAATATTTATTCAAATCGATCCAGCAGTTCCTGAGATAAGCGCGTTCAAACAAACAAACTCTTCAGCTTTATAATATAAGCGGTCCCCCACGACTTCGTCCGCGCGTTTTGAGATTGCTCCCTCCCCTCCCGTCGCAGCGTCATGTTTTATATCCATAAGCCTTTCTCGATAAATAAGCTATCCAACACAGAAATATTTTTCAAATCGGTCCAGCAGTTCCTGAGATAAGCGCGTTCAAACAAACACACTCTTCAGCTTTATAATGTATCAGCGCAAGCGCACGTTGTACTTAAGCTGCGAACATTATTTTGGTGCGGAGTTATGTTAACTGTGATAGCTCCTAAGATATTTATTGAAATCAAATGATATAAAGGGCAACTTGGTTCTTAATGAAATGCTCGTGATGATTAATCTATTTATTTTGATAAGAATAAATACCTGTGTGTATAATACACCTCTAAAAGTAATGCATTACTTTTTTACAAATTTATTAACATAAAAAAGGTTGTAGTAAGTCAACCATAAAAGATAGACATACGCTATCGCGGACTTTATTATAGAACTCTTAATGCTGAACAATCCTGTCATACATGATTTTTGTGTAACTTAAGCGGTTTCCGCAGCGTATGCAGCGGAAGCTCTCAAAAGGAATATCTTTCTCCCGTTTTCACAACATTTTTCATTTCTGCTGTGGTCTTATGAGTCGTATCTTTATGTTATATAGCCTAAAGCCTTCCTCGATAAATGGACTATCCAACGTAAAAATAATTTTTCAAATCGGGCCAGTAGTTTTTGAGATTAGCGCGTTCAAACAAACAAACAAACAAACAAACAAACTCTTCAGCTTTATAATATTAGTATAGATTAGCGCACGCGCACGTCGTACTTTAGCTGCGAACATTATTTTGGTGCGGAGTTATGATAAAACTGTGATAGCTCCTAAGATATTTACTGAAATCTAATGATATAAAGGGCAACTTGGTTTTAAATGAAATGCTCGTGATGATGAATGTATTTATTTTGATAAGAATTAATACCTGTGTGTATAATACACCTCTAAAAATAATGCATTATTTTTTTACAAATTTATTAACATAAAAAAGGTTGTAGTAAGTCAACCATAAAAGATAGACATATGCTGTCGCGGACTTTATTATAGAACTCTTAATGCTGAACAATCCTGTCATACATGATTTTTGTGTAACTTAAGCGGTTTCCGCAGCGTATGCAGCGGAAGCTCTTAAAAGGAATAACTTTCTCCCGTTTTCGCAACATTTTTCATTTCTGCTGTGGTCTTATGAGTCGTATCTTTATGTTATATAGCCTAGAGCCTTCTTCGATAAATGGACTATCCAACGTAAAAATAATTTTTCAAATCGGACAGTAGTTTTTGAGATTAGCGCGTTCAAACAAACAAACAACAAACAAACAAACTCTTCAGCTTTATAATATTAGTATAGATTCTAAATTGTGTTCCGTTGTTTCAGTTGTCACAAAAAATGGCTTACGAGCCAGTGTTCCTCCAAAGGAAGTTTCTGCCAGTCTACCCTAATAACTTTTGCAAGGAGGTGTATGGAGAGTGAGTGCTTCTAAACTGATTCTTTCTGATGTTTAATTAACTTAACTATAAGTAAAGTCTTGCTGCTTAAAAGCAAAATCCAGCATTTAACTTTGGGTAAAAATCTTAGGACAAGAAAAACGTCGAAATCCATGCATAATTATGTTTTAACTCATGCCTTTTTTGCAGAAAATTCATAACAAATACCATGTTTTGTGCTGGTACTTTTACAACTGGGGAAGGAGCTTGTGATGTGAGTACAGTAGCATCTTTTTTTAAAGGAGTGTCATAACCCTCAGGTATTAGGAATAAAAAGTAAGGAAGAAAACTCATAATTAATCTTCGATACTGTTCCAACACGAGCTTGAATAGATCTTTCTCAATAAATGAAGGATCTGGAATGATATAAGAATGCTATATAAATAAAACCTCTGATAATGTTTTTACATCAAATACATCACCTCCGAGGATAATTCCACAATCCTAAAAATTAAAAACTTTCGCCAGAACCACAAGTAAGAATAATAAATTAAATCTTTAACTTGATTTCAAGCGCCACTTAAAAAGCAATTAGCATTACAATTTACTTCAGAACTTTAGTTAGTAGAACCAAACAAACAGGCTCAGAAGGCTTGCAATAGACAAAATATGCTATAATGGAATTTTCAAAAAAATTTTTTGGGAAAATACGAAGGTTGTCTGTATTTCCGTTAAGTGTGCGGTTAACTAATACAAAGTGACAATACTATATTAACTAGTAAAAGCACTCGATCTGCTTTTCTCTGATCGATTGTACAACAATTTTATTATTTTTTCTTCTACAAGCACGACGCAGGCGGTCCGGCAATAATGGGCGGAAAGCTGGTGGGCATTATCTCGTTCGGGCCAGCAATGTGCGGTTACCCTAATGCGCCTA
Organism: Pyrausta purpuralis; assembly: GCA_963924145.1. NCBI lineage: Eukaryota > Metazoa > Arthropoda > Insecta > Lepidoptera > Crambidae > Pyrausta > Pyrausta purpuralis. The sequence continues at coordinate 21,571,279 of OZ001666.1, forward strand.
CAGTGTTCACTCTGGTAGGCGCCTATGCGGACTGGATCGAGACCGTCAATGAGACTGTGAGTAGAACAGCTTCCTACCAATCAAATTAGTACCTTGGGCTTACCTACTTACGAAAGTGTAAGAGCAAAATGGTGGACGCTTTACCTCATGCTGAGTGCTAAGCGACAATATGGTTCAATGTTTCATACACGAACTTAAATGTCAGCATTCTTCAGCACATTTCATTGCTAGTGTTGCCAGTATCTATGGCACTCGTACTGAAACAAGAGCTCACATTTCATTCGTCCAGATCCTGGACCAGCCTTAATCATCAGCCCAACAAACCAATTCTCCTTCCACAGATGCCAAACTACTACCGCGGCCGTCTGCGCTCCACCACCACAACTCGCAAGCCTCTCTTCGAATACTTGGGTCAGATGCTTCAAACTCGACTGTCAAACTACGAGCCTGCTACTGAGAAGCTACCGGATGTGGAGCCCTATGCGTTCGTCACCGCTGCGACAAATAATGAAGCCCCGTCAGCTACTACAGCTACCCAAGAAACGACCACTCAAGAGGGCACTCTGAGGTACTTGAGAGAACAATTTAGTGACGATGACTCTTGGGGCGATAGGAAATAAAATGTTATATTACATCATAAGACCATGATGTTTGAATATAAGTACACTAGGGTATTATTCTAGACACATGTCCAAAAGAACATATTTTTTTTTAAATTAACGGACAGGATGTTTTTTATATGTTCACTAATAACTTTAAAGATAGTCCCCCTAGCTGATTTCGACTACGGTGCCCGGGCACAACGACTAACCGACTGCCCGGGACATATTATAGTGCACAAGCGTGTGCGAAAATAGGTGCACTTTCTATTCCTTAAACTCCTGGCTACCCTGAACATTTCTGAACACAAAAATGGTCCCGCATTCAATTCCCTGGTAAAATTACCAATTACTTAGGTGCAGCCGTCGCTATAAAGAGCGACCCTCTAACCGCTGCGACACCAAGGCAGACACCGAGTAAGATAGACTAACGCAAATAAAATAGTTTTAGAAACACTAGAAAAACACGTTTTTATAAATGCGCGTAAAAAGAAAAATGAATTATGAGCGAAAATAAATATTGTGTTTTACTCGTAATTAAAAGCACGTTTTTTAATAGTACATTATGATACAAGTGTGCTAAGTTGACCATTATATACAAGGCGATATTGTGTGCGCACGAGCGACAGCGAGTGCGCCATAAGAAAGCCGCGTATATTATGGTCACAGGCACACGTGTTTCATACGACGTTTTTCAACACACTTGCCATTAATCCAAACTTCGTCACACCACAGCTGCCAACTATTTACGAAAAATGGCGCGTTGTTTTTGAAGTGAAAACTTCTTTAGCGGCGTTGAGCACTTTTGTGGGATGGGGGAAAAATGTGAAACTCGCGTCAGGACACGTGGGCTGATCGAAAAACCGTAAGACGGTTGGCGAAATTATGGATGTAAGTTGATTTTTCTGAGAGATAAACTTTTTAATGTAATTTAATACAATATAAATTGTAATGTTTGTGAAAGATAGCGCAATAAATAAATATTGTATTCAATAAAAATATTATATTATTATTATTATTATTATTATTATTATTATTGTATTCTATCACAAAAATGATAGTACTTTTATATTGATAATAAGAGCAATTCATTCAAAATTATTCCCTAACTATTCCAAAAAATCAAAAATGCACAACGTTGATATTCAAGTTTTCACTTCTGCCGGCACTCCCGGAGTGCATCAGGTAATTTTTTTTTCTTGCCGCGAAACTGATGCGCGCGCAAGGTTAAGACGCGAACTAGATCGGCCAACAGCCAAGATTAAAAATGTAATAATTCGTTATTTAAAACTCAAATTACAGAAATTTTTAAATGAATTTGAGTTATTTTTAGTTATAAAGCTGGATTTACCATTTATTGAAATAAATATGTACATACTGTGATTTTTCGCATAAATACTGTTTGTTGCGTAAGTTATAACCCGACTAAATTACATCGCTTCATCTTCTTACTTACTACTACTAGGGTACAAATGTAATTTGGTCGGGTTAATAAACAAAAGGCACTAGTGCTATAATATACAGAAAAAGCACGCGTATTTAATATCTATGATTATGTGCCAAAAATCGGTGGAATTAAAACGTCATTTTGAGCAAGTGTGTTGAAAATTTTATTTATTGGACACCAATCACATACATTGCTCTGATCCCAAAGTAAGTAGCTAATGCACTTGTGTTATGGAAATCAGACAAAATGGTGGTAACACAACATTACGTAGTAATACCACCAAGGTGTGAAAAAATTTTTGAAGTTAATTTTGAGTTGAAAGAGGAGTATGTGATTTTACCGAAAGAGTTATGCGAGGGAGTATTTATCGCTGGAAGCATCTGTCAACCTAAAAATGGTAAAATTTTAATTCAAATTTTAAATACACGTGAAACAGAAGTTGGACTCAGTTATTTTCAACCCGATTTCGATAGACTATCCGAGTATCATATTTGTAGTTTTGATAAACAAGTGTCAGATGGTGAGAGAGTACGTAAATTATTAGCATTATTAAAATTAAATCATTTAAGCGAAGAGGAAAATAAATCAATTCAAAATATCTGTGCAAAATACTCAGATGTTTTCTATCTTCCCGGTGATAAATGGGCACCTGTAATCTTTATGAACAAAATATTCAGTTAAAGCCAAATTCGGAACCAGTTTATATTAAACAGTACAGATTACCTTTTTCACAGCGAGACGAGATAGAAAGACAAGTTCAAAATATGATGTCAAACGAAATCATAGAACCTGCCAAAAGCGAGTGGTCTAGTCCCGTTTTATTAGTCCCAAAGAAATCAGACGACAATTAAAAAAAATGGCGATTAGTTATTGATTTTAGAAAATTAAATGATCGTATTATGGATGATAAGTTTCCACTTCCTAACATAACAGACATACTTGATTCTCTCTCTGGGTCTATGTATTTCTCACAGTTAGATTTGACACAAGCATATTTTCAGACAAAATTAGATTCAGATAGCAGAAAATATACTGCATTCACAACACCATCTGGGCAATACCAAATGACGCGTATGCCCATGGGTCTTAAAACGAGTCCAAGTTCTTTTTCTAGAATGATGACCGTGGCGATGTCAGGATTAAATTATGAAAAATGTTTTGTATATTTTGATAATTTAATATGTTTTGGAAGAAATCTTGATATTCACAATAAAAACTTAATATCAATTTTAGAAAGATTGAGAACCGTTAACCTTAAATTAAATCCAGATAAGTGTGATTTCCTACGAAAAGAAATATTATATTTGGGACATGTCGTATCATCAAACGGCATTCAACCAGATCCCGATAAAATTAAAGTTTTACAAGAATATCCTACACCTAAAAATGCAGATGAAACAAAACGTTTCGTAGCGTTTTCTAATTATTATCGCAAATTCATTCCTAATTTTGCTAAAATATGCATACCATTAAATAATTTATGCCGAAAAAATATTACGTTTGAATGGGATGATAATTGTCAACAATCCTTTGTATCATTAAAAAGTTCACTTATGAACCCGCCTATTTTGCAATACCCTAATTTTGATAAGGAAAACACATTTATTTTGCAAACCGACGCTTCAGGATTCGCAATAGGATCGGTTTTGTGTAACAGCGACCGTAGACCAGTCGCCTACGCAAGCCGTAGTCTAAACAAGGCGGAACGTAGATACCCAACTATAGAAAAAGAATTGTTGGCTATCGTATGGTCAGTAAAATACTTTAGGCCATATTTATTCGGAAGAAAATTCATAATAGAAACTGATCATCGGCCATTAGTTTATTTGTATAATATGACAGATCCTTCCAGTAGATTGATGAAATTCAGGCTTTTACTAGAGGAGTACGATTTTAGAGTTGTGTATGTGAAAGGGCGCGACAATGTAGCTGCAGATGCATTGTCACGTATAGAAATAGAAAGCGAGGTAAATGAAAGATGTTATTGTTTCTACGTATGATATTATAATGAATGCCAATAAATCAAGATTACAGTTATATAATTAGTCTATCACTACGTCACACCCAGACCCAAGACAATATCGAAAATTTTGATTTTGACATTGACCCGACCGGGAATCGAACCCGGAACCTCGGAGCGGCGTCGCCTTGAAACCCAGCCACTACACCGTCGGAGGTCGTCGTTGTCTGGCAATCGAAACAACTAGTACGATCCATAATTTCTTTTTTGTTCTTTACGTGCATTAATTAAAGCGTGTTCTTCTAGTGTTTTTGAACTATTAATTTATTTTATACTTTTTAGTCTTTGATAACTAAATATTGTTAGCATTTATCCATTTATTGCAAGTAGGTGAATGACCCCGCATTCGCTAAATGTCCGCCAGTGCGTTTGTATTACCTGTCAGTTTAGAAAAATCTAGCTCTTCAATCCGGAGGACACTAAGTGATTTTACTCTACTTCAGACTACATACGCTTGATTATCTGTAAAAGTACAGAACCCTTAGTACACCACTACCGTACAGCAATACGTCTTGTGTACGGTAGATGCCCAACTTAAAATCACTGGCAGCATGCGCCTTTCCACCGCACCGTAGCTGTACTTGGCCGGGAATAGGATCCTATAGGTTGAATGAGATGCTCACCAGGTGAGGTGGTATTTCGAATGAACCTTGAAACCAGATCGTGTTCAAAGTCCATTGCGTGACCTTTCTCAAAAGTGTAAACACGACTTTGATTCGATATTCCATCATGGAGTACCAGTTCCTCCTGTCTTCCAGATTCATTATCAGAACATGAAACCTAACAAAAAAACACACTTAATGAATTGATAAACCCCAATGAATTTCATGTCATTTTAATGCCCATGAAGTGCACTTTCAGTGAGTTAATACTTTAATGGTTGTAAGTTTGATACTTTTTGAGAAAATCGAATCAAATTTCTAGGGTAGTGGGTGGCACGGTTTATTTGCTGTCCAGTGTATATGTCGCCTTAATAATGTAAAATCCGCGAGATTATAATCTAACTAAAAGTTTGTAGGTACAACCACCACTGAGTCAGGGAGCGCTGACCAAAACAATAGCCTGTACAATAACGTGAACGATTGCTAAGCATGACTTATCATTATTTTTGCATTTTTAGGGTTCTGAAGCGGAATAGCCAAAAATGAAACCCTTATAATTTTGTCAAGTCTGTCTGTCCGTCCGTCCGTATGTCGCAGCTACTTCATTCTGTTACTTTTAGCATAACACAGTTGAAACTTGGTACGTATAAAACCGCTTTACGATTCCTATACATAAAATTTAAAAAAAAAAGATATTTAAGAGTCCTATACATGCAACCAATACCTAAAAAAACAACCTTTCTCAACGCGTGCGGGTGTTTATGGATTCACAGTTCACAAGCAATCAACAGATTTTAATCTAACGGATTTAAAACCATTAGATTGTAATACCGCAGTTTTTAAAAAACCGGCCAAGTGCGAGTCGGACTCGCGCACTGAGGGTTCCGTGCCAACTTTAACTGAATTAGGGAATCCATTTACTTCTACTTAGTAAAATACCACAATATTTTGTTGACTACAAACATAACTTTGTTTTTCATAGTGTTTGTATGAAGTACAAAGTTATGTTTGCGGTTGTTGAAAATGTGCTATATCTCAAAAACTACTTGTTCGATCCCGTCCGAACCAATTTTCGTTGAAAGTATTTATTAAGATCTACATCATATATTTTTTTCAAAATTTACACTTGCTTGGTTTAGAAATTAGATGGGGGGGGGACGCCCATTTTACCACTTTGGAAGCGTCTAGCTATGAAACGTTTGACTTTAAGAGAAAATGGTTTTAGAAACCTCTATGTTACTTTAAAAGACCTATCTATAGACACCCCACACGCATAGGTTTGACAAAAAAAATTTTTTTTGGTTTTAGTTTCATGTATGAGAGCCCCCCCTTAACTGTCATTATTTTTTATTTTTTGTATGAGAATCGGTAAGCGGTTAACAAGATACATCTTCCTATTAAATTTCAATTGTGTAATGCTTATAGTTACAGAATAAAATGGGTGTGACATACGGACGGACAGACAGACAGACAGACAGACAGACAGACTTGACGAAACTATAAGGGTTCCGTTTTTTGCCTTTCGGCTACGGAACCCTAAAAATTAGGGTAAATCAAAATATCACATCTTAGAAGCTTAGTGTCGCTTTCTTATTGCGGAACGATAGTCGTTCACATTAAAACTATTACCCACTGACACCATTAGTGATACATCAACAAACATTGTCGCGTCACCAAGAGTCAACAGACACCTAATACACCGTTGTCACTGCCGCTAGTATTGTCATATCTTTACTTGTACACAAACATTGGCTTCGAGACAGATAGCCAATTAATACATTGTGGTCGCTCACTACTCAGTAGCGGTTAAGGTATACTTAACAGTACAAATCAATCAAAATATTTACTACGAAAAAACCGGCTTAAAGCGAGTCCGACTCGCGCATTGAGAGTCCTGTGCCAACTTTAACTGAATTAGGGATCCATTTACTTCCACTTAGCTAAAACACATCAATATTTTATAGACAGAAATAGTCCCCCGGGATAGCCGATTTTGACTACGGTGGCTAGTCGACACGACAACGACTTACCAACTGCCCGGGACATATAGTGCACAAGTGTGTGCACCTATGTTTATAAGTGCACTCTCTATTCCTCATACTCTCATAACCCGATGGAAGAGCAATCTCACACGACCGGAGAGAGTGTTTGTATGAAGAACAAAGTTATGTTTGCGGTTGTTGAAAATGTGCTGTGTCTCAAAAACTACTTGAACGATCTCGTTCAAAACAATTTTTGTTTGAAAGTATTTGTTAAGATCTACATCACGTATTTTTTCCACAATTTACACTCGCTTAGTTTTAAAGTTAGGGGAGGGTAGATGCCCATTTTACCACTTTGGAAGCGTCTATGTCTCAAAATGGTTTTAGAAACCTTGATGTCATTAAAAAGACCTATCGATAAACACCTCGATCGCGTTGAGAAAGGTTGTTTTTTTTAGGTTTTGGTTGCATGTATAGGACTTTTTAATTTTATGTATATCTTTTTTTTACTTTAATTTTTCACGGTAAAACCTTCAAAATCTATTTATTATTGCATGGATACTAGCTAGTGAGACGAATAAGTCTGATTATGAGCGAGCGGCTCTCGTAGCGTTTAGTACCTACGCAGAGGGCGCGAGTGTCCTTTCGTTGTGAAATTTTTAAACATGTTTTAAAAGGTTTTCTTTTTAAAAACTTACGTTCATATATTTGTTTTTAAATTAGCATAACTTATATCGCCATTCCTGAATCGGGAGGCACTAAACAAAAATCTCCCTGTATTTTTACCAATATAGTTAGTATGTACGGTGCATTGTTAACAAAAAAGATATTGACATTCTCGAAACTAGCTTACTACAACAACAACGGTGCCCACTGCACATCACTTGACCCACTTAAGAAACAAAAGGTCCTATGTACAATATCAGCACAAAACTTGTTTGTTTAAAATAGTTATTGTAATAGTTATATAATTATATTTTTTAAAGGTAAATTTCACTAAAAATAGGTAAAAATGAGTTCCAGGTACACAAAAGAGTATATTTTATTCTAATTTGCATTTAAAAAAATGTAAACTGATAAAAAGTAAGCTATACTTGATATTACTATACGTCCTTTCTAATAACTAAGGTGTCCTTTTAAAAGGCCAGTAGTATAATCTGTGTTAAGGTTACAAACAAACAAGGTTTTGAAACTATAAACAACAATGTCCTTCCTACTACCAAAAGCATATACGTATAGAGCCTTTGTCTTGGGGCCACAATGGTCAATTATAAATATGCTGTGTTCGACCGCTACTTAACTGTGGTTTAACTTGTTCTAGCATAACCAATTCCCGGTGCTAGCTGACTAATGTAGCGATCAATCATGTCTGGCAACATGTGCAAATTATTGCAAATAAAATGTGAATATAAGAGCTATCTGTTCAGCCAATATCAGCGATTAGTTTTTGAAGGCCGTTATAACATTAGAGTAAAAACGCATTTATGGTTATTTATTTTCTGCTGAAAATAATCATTTGAACCATAACAATTTTAAAAAACCGGCCAAGTGCGTGTCGGAATTGCGCACTGAGGGTTCCGTGCCAACTTTAACTGAATTAGGGAATCCACTTACTTCCACTTAGTAAAATACCACGATATTTTGTTGACAGCAAATAAATCTTTGTTTTTCATAGCGTTGTATGAAAAACAAAGTTATGTTTGCGGTTGTTGAAATTGTGCTATATTTCTCGTTCGATTCCGTCTTAACCAATTTTCGTTGAAAGCCTCAACACCCGAGCGGTCGCATGAGACCGCATAACAAAAGAATATCTATTGTGTCTCGTTCACATACGCTTGAGGGATTAAGATCTACTTTTTTTTACAAAATTTACACTCGCTTAGTTTAGAAGATAGATGGGGGGACGCCCATTTTAACACTTTGGATGCATCTAGCTATGAGACGTAAGACTTCAAAAAAAATGGTTTTAGGAACCTCTATGTCATTTTAATAGACTTATATAGACACCCCACACGCATAGGTTTGTAAAAAAAATATATTGGTTTTAGTTTCATGTATGAAAGACTCCCTTAAATTTCATTATTTCTTATTTTTTCTATGAGAATCGTAAAGCGGTTAACAGGCTACATTGTCTTCTTCTACCATATTTTAACAGTGTGATGCTTTTAGTTTCAGAATAAAATGGTTGTGACATACGGACGGACAGACAGACAGACAGACAGACAGACAGACTTGACGAAACTATGAGGTTTCCGTTTTTTGCCATTCGGCTACGAAACCCTAAAAAAGTATGATAATTTAAAAGACAATACAAAATACTGACACATATTGTTTAGTAACGTTTCTAGTTATTTAAATAACATGATAACCTCCTTCCTATTCCGCACTACATGTTTAAACTGAGAGCCTGAAATGAAATTGATTAGAAAGAAAAAAAAATACCAAAATTACAAACAAATAAAAGAACACTATGATAAACAGTCAACAAATTATGAGTTTTACTGCGTTTAAACGACTAAAATTAAGTGTATCAGTTATAAAGTATCGTCTGACGCTAATTGTTTCGATCATTAAAGCCAATTTAACACTCAATTAGCTGCGTCACCGCAACAGGTAGCAACAAATCGAAGGCGTCGCTCAGGGCTCGACGCTGGATCCCCTACTTTAAATGTTCGTTAAAACACTTCCGCCCCCAATTTGTAGTAATGTGGAGGCTTTCGCGGAAGTAGCTCGTTATCCGGCAGTTGGGCGATTCTCTTATCTCGACTTAATCTTTGTTCTGGACGGAATTACCCTTAAATACAAAGCCAGAGTAACGAACACGTTGATGGCAGGATTTTCACTTAAGCCTTCTGACAACGTTTTTTCCTTTGTTTGGGCAATCAGACTAAATGGACTTATTTCTGAAAAGGAAACGCTTCGAGGATCTACTTCAATTTCTTCTGATTGCTTCTATGTTTCTTAGATTTTTTACAAATTGTTTGAAAATGATTCACATTAAATTCGCTTTAATTTCAGGAAATATATTGTTGTATGGTGTCGACACATAATAAGTGTTCAAGTATTTTGTATACCTATATCTAGACATCGCTTCTAGAATAACATTGCAACTTAAGTCATTTTTTATATTTTTATCGAAAAAAACAGTTATAATATTGAATACGAACCTAGACAATAATTTATTACAAGATATCTAATCCTTTAATGTCGATAAAGTTACTTTCTCATTAATAGAGGCTCCTTTCCATCGTGTAAAATACATTAATTTCACTAATTAAAGCCGAGATATCTTTGTTTAAGCGTCAGGCATAATCATAATATTACTTATCAACAGAGAAAGGTTGGCTTAAGGAAAGTTATATACACTTATTATAATTCATGAATTTTATTCAATAGGGGACACAAATTAATTTTCAGTCCAAAAGTACTAAAAAGATAATTGCGTAAAAGTTACCATGATAATATCAAGTAGATAAATGGCGGCGTACCAAGTGCATACAAAAATACATATTTAAAAAATATATAACTATGCCATTACTTATTATTACGCAATTATTATCTATAACTTATCATCAATTTTAAACCGTTTGAAAATGTTTTATATTTGTGTGTACAAGCCTAAAGAATTTGTAGGTTATTCCAATATTTGACTTCAAAGGCATTCAGAAATACTCTGAATTAGTTCGCAACAGATAACACAGAAAATTTTGATGTTAACTCTGGATATTATAATCTCGTTTCGTACGTTTTGTTTGCACAAATTATGTAGAATTATGTAATTTTGTAGAACTGTCGATTGACATTTTAGTCTTTTTAATCGACAAGCTCTTTCTTTTGCCCTTCTATCACTTTATTGGAGCCACCTGTATTTTCTCTGTATAAACCTACGGTTGACTGGTAGAGAATTCTTTTAGCATTAAGTCCGCCATAGGTCCCTTTTGTTTGTGAAGTGATTTAAATAAAAAAAAACACAATAACGTATACAGTAACCTTTTAATTATGATGAAGAAAGTACTAAAGTAACGAGTAGGTAGACTATAATGTCAAGCACAGCTGCCCCGTGTTATTCAAGTTATTATGAATTAGGTACGTAACAGACCTGTGCGCCCATTAAGATTATGTTTCATAATGAAATTAATATTACAACGGTACCACATCTCAAACAGAAAAGCTAGTTCATTTGACTTCGATGGCACCTGTCATTTTAACGTTTACAAACCAATTTAAATTATAGATAAAGGTTCATAATATTTACTTTCTCTGGCCATGGCTGGAGTTGTGGTTACTGAAGGGTTTTCATCAGTTTTTATTTACTTTGCTAAATAGCGCTCACTTTAAAGCTCACAGTAAAAGCTTAGCAACTACCCATGATTCTTAAAGATAAAGTAAGAAACCCAAAATTGCGCACGGGCGGGACACGAACCTGTAACTTCTGGCTAACCGGACAAAAGGCTCTTCCAATTGACCTACCGTTACTGAATACTGTACTGTTGCATAAATAGACGGGTAGATAGCACTAACGTTACGCGTAATGACGTATCCATAAGAGACCAAAAAAGAGCGTTTGTCCCGGTTACCGAGAAATTGTAGATTAGTGTTTCGGCCGTGCGAAATATTTGGTTCCTTCTTTCATCTTTAAGAATATAAACTATGAACCAGTGTTAAAAACAATAAAAAGTTCCTTTTTACTACCGAAGTACCCACAGTGAGGCAGCTACAATAATACAAATGTATTGCTATATCAGGGCTGGCTATCTTGACCAATGATATGATTAAAAAACTGTGAAAGCACTCCAGGAGTGCCGGCAGAAGTGAAAACTTGAATATCAACGTTGTGCATTTTTGATTTTTTGGAATAGATTTTTATAGAATACAATATTTATTTATTGCGCTATCGTACACAAACATTACAATTTATATTATATTAAATTACATTAAAAAGTTTATCTCTCAGAAAAATCAACTTACATCCATAATTTCGCCAACCGTCTTACGGTTTTTCGATCAGGTCACGTGTCCTGACGCGAGTTTCACATTTTTCCCCCATCCCACAAAAGTGCTCAACGCCGCTAAAGAAGTTTTCACTTCAAAAATTACATCAATGGTCTGTCTGTTATTTTATATTTCGTGGCATATAAGCAAGACTTAATATGGGAGAACACGAGCGGGCAATAGAACGCCTAAATTAATGAAGCAAATGTACTATAATTGTGTTATTTACATGAGATAGATGCCATAAAGTATCTTTAGTTACAAGCTCTCACTCACGGGAGCGTTTAATACTACGATATTTAAAAAATATTAATAACATACCTTTTTAAAAAAAAACTACTGTAAATTAAAACTTTAATTCTTTTCTAAATTAATTTTATATTACTTCTTAACTAGCATGTCCTGTAGAAGCCAAACTTTGTTGGTTTTTGTACTTCTTAGGTTTGCTGTTGGTTATGGAAAGAATATATAGTTAAATAATACGGCCTACATGGACGGATAGATGGATGACCCAGGCAAGGTCACAGAACACCGTTGAATGGCTTCCATCCACCATCGACACTGTCACTAATACGCTTGGCTTAGTCTAGCTAGCACTACGGTCGAAGTCTGAAGCAAAATGTTTGACATTTCCCGTTAACAATTTTCATTTTCTAATTTGCCGCTGCATGAAATATTCCTTTTGCTTGTTTTTTTAAAGCTTCATTCAAAAATGCTACTCAATCACGAAACACAAATTTCGCCTCAGCGTTTTTCGAGCGCCACCAAGTGGTTTTACACGGAACTATGTCGAGACTTAATAGAATCAAGAGCAAACACATTCGTGTTAAAAAATATTAGATCTCTAATTTCGTGTTGTAGAGACTTATAAATTGTGTTGTTCTCAAATTGATTTTCTAAATAAACACTTGTAGAGCTAATAATTCAACCGTTACCCTTCACAATGGACTACTTCAAATCAAGTTAAGAATTTCCTGACCGGAGACCCAGCAGAATGAGTGAGTAAATGAATGAATGGAGTGCCTGAATCCTCCTGAATAGACCGACGGCGTATTGTCGACGCACGTTTGAACTATTGAGGAATGAAATGAGGCTATGTAGAGTAATTTTGAGATCGAATAGATGAAAGAACAGGGGATAGTGGAGCTTATTATGTCATTTATGGAGGTTGAGTTCAAATTCCCTGTTTTCTAGGTACTAATTTATTTATTACTGTAACTCAAGCAAAATGATTCACATACTGGTTAATAAGAGAAGATAGTAAAATCGGGCTGTATCGGCTGCATCGTCACTTACTGACAGATTGCGTGCGACCTTTCTGACTATTCAATAAAATATTATATGTAGATATCACAACAAATGATAACTAAGTTTATGACCGGCCAGCTGCGGGTCGAACTCGCGTACGAAGGATTCCGTACTTACTATGTATGTAAGCACTCGTATTGCCATAAAAATTACCTGTAAAGCATCATAAGGATTGCTTTATTATGATGATGAGATGAAATCAGGCATGAGATCCAGACTTGTCGAGAATCCATGGTGGAACGCTTGGACAGCGTCCTCAAGACTATCTCCGATTGGGGTGATGCCAATCTGGTGACGTTTAATGCCACCAAAACACAGGCGTGTTTATTTTCCACAAAGCGGACAATTTTCGATCTACGTCCTACTTTCCGAAATGTGCAGCTTACAACTCCTTGGCATACAGCTAGCATCAAACCTAAACTGCGGCCGGTACTTCGAGTCTGTGGCACAAACTGCAGCCAGAAAGCTAGGCGGACTCTCTAAGGCCAGGCGATACTTCAACGCGGAGCAGCTTCTTCAACTCTATCAAGCTCAGGAACGGTCATGTATGGAGTATTGCTGCCACCTTTGGGATGGTTCTGCAAAATACCAACTGGCTGCCTTAGACTCGATTGAAAAGCGAGCCAAAAGGATAATTGGAGACACTGAACTTTTTGAACGTAATCTTCTAAGCCTAGAGCATAGACCTAAAGTGGCGTGTCTCTCTGTCTACTACAGGCTGCTTTTCGGAGAGTGTGCGAGAGAATTGCACGACCTTATTCCACCAGCTCCCTTTCACCAGAGAAACACAAGACGCGGGCGCGGTTTCCACCCTTACGTCGTAGACATACCAGCAGCACGCACTAATAGATTTCGATCTACGTTTCTCATGCGCACGGCTAGAGAGTGGAATGCGCTGCCTGCAGAAGTGTTTCCTAGCCACTATGATCTGGATGAATTCAAGAAGAGAGTGAATAGGCTATTACTATTCAGACATGATCCATCCTGAATTATCCTTGGGTAGGTGTAAATGAGTAACACGTCTGTTGCGTTCCAAATCTATATTTGAACTGTCACACAAGTACAAAGCATACCCTACCTATATTTTACTATATTAATAAAGGCCTACCTACTACTTATTATAAATACACTACAATCCTCCCCTTTAAACTATAGTTACCCCTTTAACAAAAAGCATTTACTGGTTAGCATAAACAACCCTACTACATTCTCTTACATTATATCTCTTCAGTATACCGCCTTACAAACCAACTGAACTTACAACTACAATAGATAAGTACATAGTTATTTAAATTAAATATAAAAGAAAAATCTTACTTAACTACAACTAAAAAAACATACAATGTTTACTTAGGTTCTTTATTTAAACACATATTGTGGGGGATTTTCAACCCTGCATCTCCTAACTGGTCTGGATTGGGGCGGCGTGGCAGGTATCGCCAGCGAATCGGATACGAGTGTGGGAGAGGAACATGTATCCTTGAAGGTATCTAAATCTTGACCTAAATCTCCCATTGGACTATTATCTCGTTCGGTTGCACTCGACGGTCTGAGACTGGACTGCACACTACACCCTACCATTGGTACCGTTCCTTGGACTTGCGCGGATGGTGTCTCAATCTCAAGAGCAGGAGCAACTAGCGAGTTACGTGAGATTCTCCGTCTTAACTGGTCAACATGGCGATGAGCTGTTTTACCTAACTCGTCAATCGTCTCATAGTCAGCTGTCCATAACCTTTCCGCTATCTTACCTGGAATCCACTTAGTATTGCCTTGATACTGACGAATCCAAACCTCTTCTCCTGGTGTTAATACTCGACTCCCCTCTGTACCCCCTTGTATTTGCCTATTTTGTGCCTCCCGGACTTTCTTACTTCTATCCGGTCTAAGTAAATCTAATTTAGTTCTTAACTGCCTACCTAACATAAGAGCGGCCGGGCTTTCCCCGGTAGTGCAGTGTTCTGTATTCCTATAGTGTAATACAAATGTATTTAAAAATGTTTGTATGTCGTCTTTTTTTCGTATAGCTTTCTTTATAGCCTTTTTAATTATACGTACGGCATTTTCCGCTGCCCCGTTTGAGGCGGGGTGATAAGGAGCTGAAAATATTTGTTCAATTCCCTGTTTTTGCATAAATTGACTAAAATCGGAACTACTGAATGGCGGCCCATTGTCCGTGACTATCTGTCTTGGCAAACCCCATCTGGCAAAGGCTTCTTGCAATCTGCTTATCGTAAAACGAGCAGCCGTGCTAGGAACTGGATAAACTTCAATCCATTTTGTTCTCGCATCAATTAAAATGAGATAAGTTTTATCATGAAACGGTCCTAAGAAATCGAGATGGACACGAGACCACGGCTTCGCTGGCCAAGGCCACGGCGTCACTGCATGGCGGGGCGGCGCGTCGGCCTCCGCGGCGCACACCTCGCAGCCCCGGCACAGGGCCTCCACAGCCTCATCGATGCCTGCCCACCATACATACGAGCGAGCCATAGCTTTAGTTTTGCTTATACCCATATGTGCTTCATGAAGCTCATGTAACACCTTGTTCCTACACTTCTCAGGTATGACTACCCTATGGCCCCACATAATGCATCCTAATTCCTCATACAATTCATTTTTTCTATTGAAGTATGGTTGTAGTTCCCTAATATCATTCTGATCCGGCCAACCCTCCCTAATGTATAGTAAAATTCGACTTAAAAGTGGATCTCGTAAGGTTTGGCATTTAATGTTATTAGAATCTAGTAATAATTGATCTTGTGCGAAGTGTAGATATGTTTGTTCGGGCGGGTCGAAGGATGAGTCATTCTTATCAGCTGCGCGCGGCACCGGTAAGCGCGACAAGCCGTCCGCTCCGTTTGGTTTAGTATTTACGTATTCAATATCATAATTATACGCAGATAAAATAACTGCCCAACGCTGCATTCGGCTCGCGGCCATTGCTGGAATTCCATGTTTTGGTCCAAAGATACTTACCAACGGTTTATGATCCGTCCTAAGCGTAAAACGTCTACCATACAAATATTGATGTAGCTTTTGCAAACAAAACACAATAGCCAGTGCTTCCTTATCAATCTGCGAGTAATTTTTCTCCGCTTCGGTGAGCGCGCGCGCCACATAGACGACCGGCCGCTCGCCCCGCCCGCCCGCGCCCGGCTGCGTCAGCACCCCGCCGAGACCGCGCGAGCTGGCATCGCTCATCGATCAAAATGTCCTTAATTTTATTAAAGGCTATCTCACAATCCTTAGACCATCTCCATTTAACCCCTTTTTTTAGTAAACTATAAAGAGGAAATAAAATATTACTTATATTTTTTACAAACTTTGCATAAAAATTTACTAAACCTAAAAATGATCTCAGTTGAGAAACATCCTCAGGCCGTGGAATTCCGACAATAGCCGCTACTTTGTCGTCATCTACCTTAACACCGTCTTTGGAAATAACGTAACCTAAATATTTCACTTCGTCAACTAAAAACGAACATTTGCTTTGTTTAAGTTACATACCATGATTTGACAGCCTATACAACACCTTTTCCAATACGGCTAAATGATCTAAATAATCCCCTTTCGTGGCAATTATGATGTCATCTAAAAATATTTCTACCCCAGCGATATCTTTTAACAGATTAGTCATAATACGTTGAAATATTCCCGGGCTAGAGGCAAGTCCGAATACCAACCTATTATATTTAAATAAGCCTCTGTGCGTATTGATCACAGTAAACATTTTTGTATCGTCCAATTCTACCTGATTATATGCCTGAGATAAATCGATTTTCGAAAACCACTTAGCTCCGTTTAGGCTGACTAATAGATCCTCAATTTTAGGTACAGGATACCTGTCGACCATCAAGACGGGATTCACGGTAACTTTGTAATCCGCGCAAATACGTAGACCACCATCCGCTTTACGTACGTCGACGCCGTTGGTACCCAACGGCGTCGCCCAGTCCGACGCGTCCACGGGCTCAATGATACCGTCGCGCAGCATGCAGTCCAGCTCCTTGTCCACCTGCGGCTTGAGCGCGTAGGGCAGCGGCCGCGCGCGGCAGAACACGGGCTGCGCCCCCTCGCGCACTCGCAGCCGCGCTTGCCCGCCAGTGAACCGCCCCAATCCGCCGCTGAATAACTCCTTATGCCTGTCGATTAATGATTTTAATTTATTGCAACCGCTTCCTATAACAATATCGTTAATCGCATTTATATTAAATGGTGGGATTTGAATTCCTAATTCTGTTAACCAATGTCGACCTAATAAAGAGGTCGTGCCCCCGTCTATGACAAATAATTCTAAGGTTTTAACCTTATGATTCCATTTAACTTTGGTTCTTATTATACCTAACGGTTTAACACAACTACCGTCATAAAATTTAAAAATCAAGTCATTTTTCTCAATCGGAATTTCCTTGAAAAATTTATCATAAGTATGTTTACTGATACATGAAACAGAGGAACCGGTATCTACTTTCATTTTTAAAACGATATTCTCAACAACAAGGTTCAAGCTTACCGGTTTGTAACTGCTTAAACTTAATTGGTGTAACTTCTCCTCTATGTCATCCTCAGTACAGGAATCGTCCGTTGACTCTTCATTCTGGCACTTGACATGATTCAATCGTTTCCGATCCGGGCTAAAGCTCCCGGCCGTGTTGGGACATACCCTCCGGAGATGACCCATCTTCTTACATTTGCTACAAATAAACTTCCTGTAGCGACATTCCCCACTGCTGTGGCCGTTGTGACCGCACACCGTGCACCTGACCGTGCCCGCCTGACCGTTGGCGCCTCCGGGCCCGGGACGCGCGCGTGACCCGCGCTCCCGCCTCGCCCTCACTGCGTGCACGGCGCCCGCGCTGCCCGTAGCCCCCGAGGTCGAGCCCTCCACTACTGCCGCGTTTTGTTCCGCCGCTTCCAATGCCCCCGCCAACTTAACTGCACTCGTATAGGTTAATGTATCTTCCGCAAACAGTCTCTGCCGTATGACGTCACTGCCTACTCCACACACTAACTGATCACGCAAATTGTCTTCTAAATTAGATCCGAAATCGCACGTTTTCGCCAATTTCTTCAACTCCGAAATGTAGTTTGCAATTGACTCGCCTTCTCTTTGCCGACGCTGCCTAAACCGGTACCGTTCCGCCATGACAGACGGTTTCGGTTGCAAATGGTCTTGCATAATCTTGACCGCCGCTTCGTAGGTCAGCTCTGCCGGTTTCTTGGGGCTCGCCAAACTACTCAATACCTCGTACGCTTCATCGCCGATGGCCGTTATGAGTGTAGGTAACTGCAAGGACGCCTCAACTTTATTCACCCGGAAATACATTTCCAGGCGTTCGACATACAACAACCAGTTCCCGGTATTCATGTTGTATTCGTTAATTTTCCCAAACGACATCTTGAGCTTGTATTAGACCTTGCAATTTTTACCTCGATCGCCAATGAATTATCCTTGGGTAGGTGTAAATGAGTAACACGTCTGTTGCGTTCCAAATCTATATTTGAACTGTCACACAAGTACAAAGCATACCCTACTATATTTTACTATATTAATAAAGGCCTACCTACTACTTATTATAAATACACTACACATCCTAGACCACATCATCGCTTACTATCAGGTGAGATTGTGGCCAAATGTCTGCCTATATGTATAATTAAAAAAAAAAATATTGTAGTATACCTACGGAAGTGTAAATAGGTCATGTCGCAATCGAACAGACACGCGCGTCAATAGACTAGAAATTAGCAAGTAAACAATATTGAAAGTAACTAATAATTTACTTCAAATGTATTTTATTTTGATTCATTCAATAAATGGACATCAACGAGTTATCATGTTTTAATCATCATCGCCCTTTAAGCACTAACTTATCACAATATCATTCGATTCCCTTTAAATAACAAAATATTTGGAGTTTTGGGTTAATACTGGTTGTTCCTGTCGATGACGATGACTTACAACTTTGTTATTTTTACCGCTAAAATAGACAATCAATACCAATATTTAACTACAGTTTGAGTCTTCACGAATTTCTTGTTAAAAAAATCGACTAAAAATATTTTTCTTTAAGTGTATGGACTCAGACATTTGTTTACTTATCATAGCAGTGATATTAGTTTCTACTAAATTCAGCGTACATACTAGGGCTTTTATTTTCATTTTTTCACGTATTGACCAACTACCGTTTAGTTGGGGAGAGGGTGGAGACTCTTAAAAAAAATTGCACTCCGGGAGTGCCGGCAGAAGTGAAAACTTGAATATCAACGTTGTGCATTTTTGATTTTTTGGAATAGTTAGGGAATAATTTTGAATGAATTGCTCTTATTATCAATATAAAAGTACTATCATTTTTGTGATAGAATACAATAATAATAATAATAATACAATAATAATAATATAATATTTTTATAGAATACAATATTTATTTATTGCGCTATCGTACACAAACATTACAATTTATATTATATTAAATTACATTAAAAAGTTTATCTCTCAGAAAAATCAACTTACATCCATAATTTCGCCAACCGTCTTACGGTTTTTCGATCAGCCCACGTGTCCTGACGCGAGTTTCACATTTTTCCCCCATCCCACAAAAGTGCTCAACGCCGCTAAAGAAGTTTTCACTTCAAAAAATTGAGTGTTATCAAAAATGATGTTAGAAAACTCACAATCATTTTAAAATGCCTATCCAACGACCCCCGACACGATAGGTTTGGCAAAAAAACGTTACTTGAATGAGGTAGGTACTCCAAAAAAAACATTGTGGTACTCGCATTTTCTATCAAGTTATGCAATTACTATTAAACTGCAATTTATATTTTATAAACTACTATTACAACCAATGTCATCTAAAGGCGGGTTGCTGAACTACAGAGACAAGCGTGATATTTTAAAAAAGTTCTGCCATTCATCCATAAATGGAAAAACTAAAAAGTATCACCGCTGTGCCGGTCGGAGTGGGGAGTGTTAGGTTATTTTCATTACGGAATTTCTGGACTCCACGCTCACAGATGGTCCAAGCAGTTATTCTTTACAGAATTAATCTGTTTCATAGACAGACGGCTAATTGGCGCTAAGCGTCACGCAATGGAGTATTCATAAGAGACCACAAATTTCGCAGGGTCGGACTGACAGCACGGTAGCTCAATTGGTAAGAGCGTTTGGCCCGGTCAGCCAAAAGGTTGCTGGTTCAAGTCCCGCCCGTGCGCTAACTTTTGGTTTCTTATTTCATCTTTATGAACATAAAATATGACACTGTGAGTGTTAAAAACATTCTAAACTATTAGATAGCGAAGCGTCATCAATTTCCAAGTTGAATTTATTATGTAAAGAATAACTGCTTGGGCCATCTGTTTTATAGACAGCCGGCTAGATGACGCTAAGCGTCACGCAATGGCGTATTCATAAGAGACCACAAATTTCGCAGGGTCGGACTGACAGCACGGTAGCTCTATTGGTAAGAGCGTTTGGCCCGGTCAGCCAAAAGGTTGTTGGTACAAGTCCCGCCCGTGCGCAAATTTTTGGTTTCTTATTTCATCTTTATGAATATACAATATGACACTGTGAGTGATAAAAACATTCTAAACTATTAGATAGCGAAGCGTCATCAATTTCCAAGTTGATTTTATTCTGTAAAGAATAACTGCTTGGGCCATCTGTTTCATAGACAGACGGCTAGATGGCGCTAAGCGTCACGCAATGGCGTATTTATAAGAGACCACAAATTTCGCAGGGTCGGACTGACAGCACGGTAGCTCAATTGATAAGAGCGTTTGGCCCGGTCAGCCAAAAGGTTGCTGGTTCAAATCCCGCCCGTGCGCAAATTTTTGGTTTCTTATTTCATCTTTGCGGATTGCCTTGTCATTTGCACACATCAGGACCTCCAAAGAGCAAGAATCAGGGCACGCAAGACAAGACAGAAGGTGGAGCATGTCTTTTGGGATGAAACCGCAGATGCAGGATAGATAGGTACTATCAGAAAAGCCCCACTTAAACATGGCATACTTACAACCCACTCGAGACCGGAGTCGGTTAAGGGATTTCCACGTGGGCCATGGCAGTTTGTGTCCTGGAGGGGGGTTCTCTAAAGGCGGAACGAAAAGAGCAGGCGGTAAGGGACCGTTCTCCCACAGGACACGTCTTGCATTGGCGGGGTCGCAGTCTAGAGGCGAAATGCACTTCATAAAGCTTCTGCGACTTTTGAGCCTTTGAGGGGGCATGCAGTAAGCGTGCAGTGGATAAAGTGCGCTTGTCTCCAATTTCCGACGCTCCAACTCACTTGCTACCCATCTGCGTATGGACGGAGGTGCGATGCCAGCTAATGGATACAGCATGTCAACCGGGGTAGGTTTAAGACAGCCTGTAATATTACGGCACGTTTCATTTAAGGCTGTATCCACTAGTTACGAGTGGGCAGATCGACCCCAAACTGGACACGCGTATTCGCCTCCGGAAAACGAAAGGGCTAGAGCCGAAGCCCGTCCGGCGATGCGCCCCATTTGGTGGCGGTTAGGCGACGGATCAGATTGTTTCGGGCATGTATCTTCTTCTTGGTGTTCTGACAGTATTTCTTATAGGTCCAAGATCTGTCCAGGGTGATGCCTAGGTTTTTTGGATAATCGTTGTGTGCTATAAGCACCCCCCTCGGATGGATGTTTAACTTGCGCCTAGCGTCTGAATGAATAATTGAATCTGTTTACTACAGTAGTAGACGGCATTAGTTTTTTAAACTTTCTTTTTAATTACCTTTTTTTGAAGCAATGAAAATTTGTATTAGGTTTAATTATTATGCAGAGCAGACCTAGAAAGTACCTAACACCGAACTAGCTTAAGAGTGAGTTTATAAATTCTTACAATTATCAGGTGATTGACAGATTTCAAATGTGCTAAAAAAGCTCTTTCATTTGATACATGACAGCGTAAAATAACTTTTTTTTAGTTCTTTACTTTAAGTCTTTTACAGGGTGCTGTAGTCAATTCAACGTAACTTCATGTAGCCTATAACTAGCGGACGATCAAGAGGCTTTCAACGACACCTCATTTGCCCAATTATGATAAATAGAATAGTAGTTATGAGGGAACAGATGAAAATCCATACCCACATACATACCGGTCAAAATCATAACCCTCTTTTTTGCTTCGCCATAGTCGGGTAAAAAGAAACATTTACATAGTTTCAGAATCAGACAAAATGAAGAACAGGCATGCGATAAAGATTTTGTAACCAGACAGATAGATTCTTCAGAGTACGCAGTTTACTATTATATCATAAAGCAATGTAATTGAAACCACGACTGATTCTAGTGTAATAATAGAGCACATCAAACATCTCAACTATCCTATTACACGGATTTAATTACCATCGCGGAACTACATCAAGCTTAGTGCACACTGTTAGCAATGATAAATAGGTTCGAACCGGTGATGAAACAAAATATTGATTTAGAATAATTTTGACACTCATTGTGTTATTTTGTATACTTATAAGATGAAATATCAATCGACAGCATTTAAGCTCGATTGGATTACGTTGGGCTGGTTTTTCAGAGGTTGTAGGTGCGCATCCCGCCTATGCGCAATTTTTGTTTTCTTAAGGCATTTGAGAGAAAAAAAGTGCCAACTTTTGCTGAATTAGCGATCCACTTACTTCCACTAAGCTAAAATACAACAATATTTTGTTGACAGCAATGATAACTTTGTTTTTCATAGTGTTTGTATAAAAAACAAAGTTATGTTTGCGGTTGTTGAAAATGTACTTTGTCTAAAAAAATTAAGAAAGACTTGACGAAACTATAAGGGTTCCGTTTTTTGCCATTCGGCTACGGAACCCAAAAAAGAAATATGCATTTATTGGTCAAGGCATTTTCGATATAAAAAAATGTAGGCTAAGAACATGAAGGAACAAAGTTCGTTATTTGAGTTCTTGAAACAACTGCATCATATATTTTAAAAACCCTTCATGAAAATAATAACTAATTATTATTGAGGATTGCTATCTCAAAATGCCTGAAATAAAAATAACAAACTGAAAAAAATAAATGACAATTAAATAATAAAGAAGGAATCATTGGTGGACGTAATTTTTAGCGATGCAAATAATTACGCGTAAAAGAGAAACATTGGAACATACTCGAATATAACATTATTTAAAATATTGCTTGTCATTAAATTACTTATTTTTATTCGTTACGTTGTAAACTTTAAACGCTCAGACTTAGCAACGGAGCGCGTAAATAACTTGTGTGCTCTGAGCCTTATTCAGTATCTATCGCGGAACACACACAAGCACAATGCCTCATATATATAATAAAAATAAGAAATTTAATGACGAGAATTATTTTAAATAATGTTATATTCGAGTATGTTCCAATGTTTCTCTTTTACGCGTAAGTATTTGCATCGCTAAAAATTACGTCCACCAAAGATACCTTCTTTATTATTTAATTGTCATTTTATTTTTTATTTGTTATTTTTATTTCCGGCATTTTGAGATAGCAATCTTGAATAATAATTAGTTATTATTTTCATGAAGGGTTTTTAAAATATATGATGCAGTTGTTTCAAGAACTGCACGCGTAAATAACTTGTGTGCTCTGAGCCTTATTCAGTATCTATCGCGGAACACACACAAGCACAATGCCTCATATCCTGTAACAGTGTTGCTTACGGAAGTGGTTCGAGGTGGTAGCTGGTACGATCTAGGAAGGTATTGTTGTTACGAATTGGAAGGTTAAGGGCCGAGATACATGGACGGCGGAGTTATAAGCGGGAAGAAAATATAGAGCATCATAACAAGCTTAATTTTTTATTGATTCACCTTTTATGCCAACTTTATTCTGTTCACTTAAGGAGAGATATAAACTACAGGAGTAGTTTTGAGAAATCAATACTATCAACAATGAAATAATAAATACTCAGAATAGAAGAAAAAAAAAACCGTTCACATTCAAACTACTACAACAGTAAGAGTATTTATGTAGGGAAGTTCAGTGATTAGTATAATAATACTAGCGGTCCCCCGCGACTTCGTCCGCGCGTTTTGAGTTTGCTCCCTCCCCTCCCGTCGCAGCGTTATGTTTTATATCCTAAAGCCTTTCTCGATAAATAAGCTATCCAACATAGAAATATTTTCAAATCGGTCCAGCAGTTCCTGAGATAAGCGCGTTCAAACAAACAAACTTTTCAGCTTTATAATAATATTAGCGCAAGCGCACGTTGTACTTAAGCTGCGAACATTATTTTGGTGCGGAGTTATGTTAAAACTGTGATAGCTCCTAAGATATTTATTGAAATCAAATGATATAAAGGGCAACTTGGTTCTAAATGAAATGCTCGTGATGATGAATGTATTTATTTTGATAAGAATAAATACTTGTGTGTATAATACACCTCTAAAAATAATGCATTATTTTTTTACAAATTTATTAACATAAAAAAGGTTGTAGTAAGTCAACCATAAAAGATGGACATATGCTGTCGCGGACTTTATTATAGAACTCTTAATGCTGAACAATCCTGTGACACATGATTTTTGTGTAACTTAAACGGTTTCCGCAGCGTATGCAGCGGAAGCTCTCAAAAGGAATATCTTTCTCCCGTTTTCGCAACATTTTTCATTTCTGCTGTGGTCTTATGAGTCGTATCTTTATGTTATTTAGCCTAAAGCCTTCCTCGATAAATGGACTATCCAACGTAAAAATAATTTTTCAAATCGGGCCAGTAGTTTTTGAGATTAGCGCGTTCAAACAAACAAACAAACTCTTCAGCTTTATAATATTAGTATAGATTACTTACTCTACCTTCCAAGATATCTACAGTTTACCAAAAAAATACTAATAATGTTTAAACTACTAATAGTTATGTCCCCGTTAGAAGTGCAATAGTAGGAAAGCATAACACGAACGCCACGCGCATACTCTAAATATCGCAAATCGACTGCATTTTTGCTTTGAACAGATGGAATGCTGCAGTAGAATGTATTTGGCTGTTAACTTTATCTTTTGAGCAACGTCATTGATTTGTATACTACTCAACTGCATGGTATTTAGCAAAACGGAATTGCCTTAATACATCAACTTTTATAAGTCGAAATCTGGCTTAGAAATATAGGCAATATAAAAATTGCCACTTCAATGGTTAGGTCGGTCGTAAGGTCCAAATTTCGACGAATCCAACTCGGCTGGGCAGCGTTCGGAAACTGCGCAAGAGCGTCTTCTTGTCTCAGTTACCTCAGTGTCTGAAGGCGAAAGTCTTCAACCAGTGTGTGTTACCATTGATGATGACGTATGTCATGTATACGAAACGTGGTCGCTAACTATAGGCCTCATAAAGAATCTCAACATCATATAACGAGCGATGGGGAGGGCTGTACTCGGTGTTTCTCTACGAGATCGAATCAGAATCGAGGAGATACGCAGAAAAACTAAGGTAACGGACATATCCCTACGAATCAGTAAACTCAAGTGGCAGTGGGCAGGGCACATAGAGCGGAGAACTGATGGCAGTTGGAGCAGAAAAGTTCTAGATTGGTGACCATTCGACCAAAAGCGCAGCGTGATACGTCCACCGGCAAGATAATGATGATTATGAAGACGAATAATTCGAAATTCATGTATGAGTTCATTATTGTTGAATTCAATGAATAATTAAGTATAGGTACTTACTCGAATTTGTATTATTTTTTCAAGACTAGAGAACATTATAATTTCGTTAACAAAGATACTGGCTGAAACAATAAATTGATGGTAATGATCAACACAAACACTACTAAAAACTAACTTTATCATAAAATAGTTAGTATGGCATAAAAGTAATACCTGCTACAAGTGCAAGTGCAAATATCGGAAACCCATATAACCCGGTATGCATTTGCCTTGTCTATAGATAGGATAAAGTCAATAAAGGTAAACCTGTATTATGTCTTTACGAGCTGGATCCGACAGACTGTTGCAACCCTTGCAACACAGAATATAGATACTACAGTTCTAGTACTGTAGAGTTATTTTGTTTTGAGTATTATAGTTACAATACAGACTGAAGTCAAGTAAAAGCATAAAATATAAGGGCTCTTGATACGGTTGGTTCTTTATACGGTATAAAGAAATATAGGTCAACAAAAAATCTCTTATGAAAAAAACAGCGATTTACATCGCACCTAGTTACAGAAACTATAGCTCCTTTTGGAAATTGAATAACGACTTTTGTCGTACGAAAAATAACATGAAATTGCTATAAATGAGGTTTAGGAAGCATTCGATAGGAATACCTTGCAAACTTGATATTGTGTTACAAAAAACATTATGTTACGTTTAAAAAATAACGTTCCTGTTGTGAGTAGATAAGTGTCACTTTAATTTGAATGAAAGGTCAGTTCAGTTAAAAGCTAACCCGTTTATTTCGAAATATAATATAA
Source organism: Pyrausta purpuralis (assembly GCA_963924145.1). Lineage (NCBI taxonomy): Eukaryota > Metazoa > Arthropoda > Insecta > Lepidoptera > Crambidae > Pyrausta > Pyrausta purpuralis. The sequence goes on from OZ001666.1 coordinate 21,597,650, forward strand.
ATGTACAGCCCCAACGAAAGACCTATTTAATTGACATTGACCTACATCTCACTTATTCAAATCAACTCCGCACTTACACAGAATAACCTACAAAGTTGTAAACAATATTAATGCACACAGCCTCTAGACAATGTGCACGAATATTACGCTAAAATATACCTTGTGCAGTGGTGATAGAGTCCACGATGGAGTTGCATAAATATGCAATGATGGCGTTCTCACATGGTTTGTACTTACCTGAAATGAAGGAAGTTTAGTTTAGAACGGATATAAGTTATTAAGTCCGTTGAATATTTTAGTAGAGGCGTATTGTCTTTAGGTAGCTAGCTTATTTTGTATTACTTTTTAACCTCAACATTGTGTTACTTAAGCGGTATATTGGTTGGCTGGTTTCCACGCGGTGACGCTCAAAAGCAGGGTACTGTTTTTTTTAAAAACTTTATTGCACAAATAAAAGTGTACAAAAGGTGGACTTAATGCTAATAGCATTCTCTCCCAGTCACACCTTTAGATCATGCAGAGATATTGTAATGGGTGCAGGAGAATATTGTAAATATATATTAAAATTTCAACAAATACTATTGTGTAAAATAACATTATTATATACATAATACCATAATATGCATAAACTAAATATACAGTATAAAAGAGTTTAGATGCATAACTTCCAAAAGCAATACATAACTAAAAATATACATACATACATATTTCGCAATCATTGAAACAGAAACTTTCGCAGTTTGTTTAGCCCTTCTTCCCTCTTGAGTTGAGCTAGCGATGGTTAAGGAATTATAAATAAGATGAATAAAGTTACTCGGCAAAAGCCTGAAATCAGAAAATTGGGGATGGTGTTCCTCGTCCCTAGAAAATAATGTAAAGCCGTTGATCTCGCGCTTTAACCGTAATAAAACAACGAGACTGCCTACAGGTCATCTCGATCCTAAACGACATTTCTGCTGTGTATCTTTTAGTAGAAATAAGTGAGTATACATAATTGCAATGCATCAAGCATCTGAATACATTTATTCAGCGCGCATAGTCGATAAAACATTCACCGATCTGCCGGGGTCAACTTTATCAGGCACGTGAGTTGCACCGATAGCAGATAAACACGAGGGGAAGGAAAAAGTTAAATATTTTAAGTATGTTACTTATTAGGGTTTATTCGACCAAACAAAGGCTTACACGTGCGTAATTATACGAATGATAATTTTATTCCTCTAACTTTTTGGAAGAAAAATTGTTCTAAACTAAACTCGATAACAGAATGAATGATTAAGCGTAGATTTTACCAACGTCAGATAAGGAATATTCGTCGAATACAACACAAAACGCCTAATTCGAAAACGTCATCTATTTGTCAGCAATCATTGACGTCAATTTCATTTTAAAATCGGTCGTTTTATACATTTGCTCGGATAAGTCCTATCTGACGTTGGTAAAACCGACTCTGAACTGTAATATTATCCGGCGAATTGATGCTGCACCAAAACAGTATGGTGTTAATGTTAAAATCTTGTCAACTAAATATTGTCGTATTATAGCGGGGGAAAGTATGGAGCTGTCAAGCTTTGCATTTGACAACATATGGCAAGCGGACGTCATTCATTATATTTGCATTCGCTCTTATTTCATGGAATACGACATTTATAAGAATTACTCCCGTGGTTAAGTTTTTTTTAAACACTCACAGTGTCATATTTTATATTCATAAAGATGAAATAAGAAACCTTTTTGGTTTCTTATTTCAGAATTACTCCCGTATAAACGCTTTATTCCAGAACAGTAGATGGTAAAATGGAAAATAGATTTACTTTACGATAAATATAGCGTTTTTTTCTTAAAATTTTTAAGGTTTATAATCCAAGAGTTAATTCACTAGGATACAAAATGTTATCGCTGCATCATGACTAATTGATATTTTTGGAGCACTTTATTTTACATTTAATTAAAGTGTCTGTGAAAGGTGTTGCCATATTACAAAGTGAATAAAACCATCAATACCTGAAACTTTTACTGTGGTGAAAATTTAAATACCATTTCTAATTTCCTTTACAAATAAGTTGGCTACATTGACCATTGAGAAGATAGTTTATACAGCATTCATAATGTTCTTTTTATACATATAGAAACAGCGACTGAACGTCATAAATATGTCATAATTTCAAAGTTTAGCACATAAATATTATGGTATTATTAATTTAACTTCGCTGCTGACGCTCCTATAATCCTAACCTGAGTTTAGGAACTACCTCCTGCTGGTCCTAACATCTATCTAGCTTTGAGAGATTTACGATAGCTCCACGTGCAATTTTCCTTGTTTATTGCCAGTTTCCCGCGACTTCACCCGCGCAAATACCGGATTTCCCGAACAAACTTTCATTTCCCTTTTATATAAAAGAGAGTGATTTCCGGAATTGAATCTATTTTAAGTCTTTCCTATCTTTCCTTTAAAACTATCTGCGCACTTCAAAACTTGTTTGGTGACTAGGGCGTGAAAAAAAAACACACAGATATACAGAGTAACTTTCGCAGAGATTCAGATATGTGTTCATTCAGTTTAAAAGGACAAATAAAAACTTCATACTTCAGTAATTCCTGTGCTATACGTACAATATTTCGTTCGTATATGCCGGTAAATTCTGTGCTATTGCCTTGTTTCTTATGGTATGTTCTTGAATAGATGTTTGTTGTGTCAATAAACCACTGTTAACACTGTAGTTATACTATACAACTTTCAAGTGATTATTATAGCATGAACTTTTGCAATGTGCATTAAAAAGTTACGTTACTATTTCAAAAGACGCAGTAGAGACCATAAAATAGCACAAAATGCATTCACGGTTTTCTCGGAGAGGCAATAATATTTTTACACCCTCAAACTTACTCATTACGAGACAGTGAAAGCGAAGTTTGTTCCCGAAATTTTCTCATCACATGCTGTTTTACTTCTTAATTTGTACTAAAACTAATAACACATTCTTGCGCTCGAGCTCTTAAGAGTTGAGTTACAGCTGCGCCCTAAATTGCAGCCATCAGTTGTAGCTCTTAACACAATGCACTAAGAGGTACCGAGACTTAAGTGGCTTTGTATTTTAGGGAATGGTTTGAGGTTTCATTTTAAGTTCGATTTAAACAAATGCTCGTGTCCACCACACCGGTGCAACTTATATTGTGGTAAACACCACAATATCAGTTGCACCGTTCCTTTTTTTTATTATAATAAAAGTAAAGAACAGAACCACCGTTGCTTATAGTACGAAAGATGGTGTAACTGAACCTATAGTTTAGTTAAGGATAATGGTTTGTTTTATCTTTGAATACAGCATACTGAGATAATTTTGTTTGACGTACGACGACGTAAACTAAGTACTAACATCACGACCTTTTGATAATCTTCATATACATCTGTTTTGTTTGTAAACATAATACGGACATCTTGTATCTACATATATAATTATCAAAGTATTTAATTGTTTAACTCGATTGCCTATTTATTTTATGTAAATAAAGTAAAAACTGATGTTTCAATTTTTTTGGAAAACATTATTGTAATATATAGTGTAAATTGGTTCCATTAAATAGAATACCAAATTCTTAAAATTCTAAAGGAGTACAAATTTTACCATGTTTCACATGACAAGTATACCCGCATAACATAGCATGTATCAACAAACAACTCACTATACATCATTAAAATGTGAATAATAAACAAGTCGTGTGCTTAAGTGTCATTACATTACGCACTATAGTTAAATCATTGCAATCGACTCTATTAATCTTCAAGACATATTTTAAGCAACTTCAATTTTGGGCTCCCTTGGTAAAGACACGTTTATTTCACGTTCATCAGCACTATAAAAAATAAATACATCAAGTTTGTTTATGTGGCGTTTAACATACCTAGTGTTTTTATTGTGTTATCGTGACTTCCAACACCATGGTGAGACTCACAGCATCGCAACGTCAATTCTACAAAGACAATGGATACATTCTGATCAAACAAGCCTTCGGTCCCTTTGAACTGACAGAGCTAAGCGAGCGATATGATAAGCTCTTTAACAGCAAGAATCCGAATGTTATGGAGAACTCTTGGCAAGGTAGCAGCGAGACGAACAGGGTTTCGGATAGCCCTTACACGGTATGTGTTTCTGCTTTTCCATTTCTCCTAAATGAACCAGAGTTTTCATCCGACGAAATATGAGGGTTAACTACCTATATAGCTTGAACTTGATTTAAGGAAGATTTCCTTCATAGGTCAGTGCGCTAAATGAGGAAATTAGGACATAGGCTTATTTTTAGATCTTAATCAACACTTATAATCAGATGCGATCGTGGAAAAATGTCTTGCTTTCAGCAAGCTATTTCAGGCTCCAAAACAATAAAAAAAAAAAAAAAAACTCTGCGTGGATTAAAACCGAAAAACTTGGATCCGAATGACACTTTCGAGACCCTTTATAAAAACTTATTATTATCTTGAAATTATCATTGTAAATGCTCTTATGACCTTTCTACACCAGGTGAAAGGCATCCACAATATGCAGCACCACGATGCAGTCTTTGCTAAAGCGCTATACAACGAGAACCTTCTGGATGCTGTGGCAGACTGTCTTGGCACTGAGAACATTGCATTACACCACACCAAGGCGCACCTGAAACCGCCTGAGAAAGGAGCATCTTATCCTATGCACCAGGTCAGTGTCAAGAACATGTCTTCATAGAAAAGTGCTATTTACTGGAATATGAGTCTACTCCCGACTAATCATACGCTGCAACACGCATGCATTCTAAGCGGTTAGAATCGGCGTGTTAACAACACGTAAGAGCGAGCGAGATTGAAGGATTATCTAAAATGTTCGACCCTAATCCGATCTCTCGATATTTGACCAGAGTTTACACTAAGACAGTAGTTGACTTACCACTCTGTCTTATTCTCGACAATTCGCGATCATTTAGGTTGAGTTTGACCTGTTTATTTCTATTTCCAGGATTACCACTACTTCCCCTACGACAAACACGGGTGCGTTGCAGCCTTCATACACCTGGATGATGCTTACCCCGAGAATGGATGCCTGTTCGTATACCCACCCAGGCTCTCACAAACTTGGACCCCAGGCAGATGTAGGCATCAAGGAGAGCAACTTCCATTACGTTGACAATGTAGGTTAAATTTTATTTAACTTTAGGTTATAGTGTAATCTGGATAGGAGGTGAAAATATTGTATTTGCTTAGCTTTTCATATTCCTCAATTCCTCGAAATCGACCAACTATTTTGATAGAAATCATCAGTGTTAGACGTAGCGTTACAAAATGAGAATTTCATTACTCAATAAACGTTAAAATACAGAATAAAAATATTGATTCATTTTAGGTCTACTTTGATACTTGACGACCCGTCTGGTGTAGTAGTCGAGAAATCGCCTACTACGCAGCGGGTTGCGGGTTCGATACCCGCACAATACAATCATTTGTGTGCATGAACATGTCTTTTTGTATTGGTCTGGGTATTTTCTATGTATATCATGTATGTATTTACAAACAAAAAGTATTTAAGTATTATATCCGTTGTCTGGCACCCAAAACACAAGCTTTGAGTAGCTTAAATTGGGACTAGATGGCGATGTGTGAGAGTGTCCAAAGGATATTTATATTATTATTTTATTACTTTCACCTCCTATTAGGATTGCACTATAACCAAGAATACACTGTACACATGTCACTAAAGTGTGCATGAAATAATGAAACATGTAGATGTGGCATCCAACCGCTGCTAAAAAGACACGTGACGATACACATAGTATTGCGCACATGGATTTACACAAATGTATGTCTCGTTTATTTTATCAGTCTACATTTTTGACAACATCTTTTGATTCACGCATATTTTTTTTTCAGGAGAAGTTTCCTCTAGAAAAGGCCATACCAGTTATGGCTGAGCGGGGGGGAAATGTGGTCATCTTTTCGTACCTCCTCGTCCACGGCAGCCCCCCAAACTCCTCAGAGCACCCTCGTCGGATGTACCTGGCGCAGTTCTTTGACCCTTCTAACAGACCAGTAGGGGGTACCAGCCTAGGAGCCCTAGTTATGGGTGGATGCTGAGGGGAGTCAATGATAATAAGGATGCTTCGATAGCTAATCAATATGGCTTTGATTAAGGATTAGCATTATGATAATTATATTATTAAGATTCACATATATTGACCTTTATGATCTTCAAATGAAATGAAGTAGTAAAACATCTTTTTTTATTTGGGTGAAAAATAGTCAAAGAATATGAAATTTTCGGAACACATTCACAACACGTACGATACTAACAATTTATTGAATAAGCCTTAAAAAAAACAATTTCTAGCAGCTTACTTGTCTGCTGCAGAAACTCACCATTTAAGTACACCTTTATTGATTCATTAATTTTGCTTTGCAATCACGTATTGGAAATAGTTAAAATAACAAGCGATCCTTTGCGTCGAAAGTATGCAGTCATTCCAGTAATTCCGGCAGCATTCCGATCAACCTGCGCGCTCTTTTATTGATGCTCAAAAACGTACACACAGATAGCGTCCACAAACCAAATGGAAATATCATTCATTGATAAAAGTTAAAATATTGTATATTTTTGCCTCTTTTTTGCATCATTTTAATTAACCTCTTATCGGGATTTTTACTTTATGCCGGGACAAGCTTATAAGTGTCCAGAGCGTTAAACGTGCTCATTTCAAGTCTCGTTTCTACGAGTACACTATCCTGTAAATCCTGTTAGACAACTGGTACATATAAGAAGTATGTATAGAGTAAAGTAAGAGTGTCCCTAAATAACGCCTCTGCAGCGAGCCGCGGGCCACTTGACTGGGTAATTAGGTTTTGTGCCTAGATGGGACAGGTAACGATGTTATTCGTGTAAATAGGTAACATATTAATATCTTGCTGCTACTCTATACAAACTCGGTGTAGATACTACAGTGATTTTAATATTCTGGTTTGGAAGTTTTTTGTGGTGGAAGGGAAATGAATTACTGTATGGTAAACATAAAAAAATAGTATAAAAAAAGTTCCTACTAAGGCTCCAGCGCGTCACTTAATGACGAGTGTAGACGGCGCATTGACGGCAAGCTGTTGGAATAACAACGGCAGCCGCCACCGCTTGACTGCATATTCGAGAGTAAAAACCTTATTAACAGTTTCTGAGTGGACCCTTATCATATTTTTAACACATAAGAACCTTTTTTTTGGTGACCTCAAATTGTGCTCTTGTACATAACGAAGGGTGTTATAGGTTTTATGTGTCTCTCTGTGTATTACGTAAACGAATAGAACGATTCTCGTTTATTTTTTCGAGTCATATATAAATTTATCCCAAGTGTTTGAACCATTTTTCATGAAAATCTGATCAGCTGCATTAAGTTCATCAAAGTTTTTCTATTTTTAGGGTTCCGTAGCCAAATGGAAAAAAAACGGAACCCTTATAGTTTCATCAAGTCTGTGTGTCTGTCTGTCTGTCCGTCCGTATGTCACAGCCATTTTATTCTGTAACTTTAAGCATTACACTGTTGAAATTTGGTAGGAAGATGTATCCTGTTAACCGCTTACCGATTCTCATACAAAAAATAAAAAATAATGTCATTTAAGAGGGGGCTCCCATACATGAAACTAAAGCCAAAAAAAATTTTTTTGTCAAACCTATGCGTGTTTGATTTTATTGTTCAATCTATGCGTAAACCTATGGGGTGTCTATGGATAAGTCTTTTGAAATGATATTGAGGTTCCTAAAACCATTTTCTTTTAAAGTCTAACGTTTCATAGCTATCCGCTTCCAAAGCGGTAAAATTGGGGTTCCCCCCTATCTAACTTCTAAACCAAGAGTGTAAATTTTGAAAAAAATATATAATATCGATCGTAATAAATACTTTAATCGAAAATTGGTTTGGACGAGATCGAACTAGAAGTTTTTGAGATTATAGCATGTTTTCAACAACCGCAAACATAACTTTGTACTTCATACAAACACTATGAAAAACAAAGTTATATTTGCAGTCAACAAAATATTGTGGTACTTTACTAAGTAGAAGTGGATTCTCTGATTCAATTAAAGTTGAGCACGAAACCCTCAGTGCGCGAGTCCGACTCGCACTTGGCCGTTTTTTGTAGTTGTCCGATCGATTTGAAATTTGATACCAATGACATTGACAGTTTATCGTAAGGCATCCATGACGCGATCGGCAGTTTGAAGATCATCAGCTCTTTAATATATTGATGAGGGGATCTGACTTCCTTCCATATGCCATAACGATTCGAAATTTGGTACCGTGCTATTTCAATGACATTGTAAAATAACATGGTAAGGGTCAAAATTTGTTATTTTGGATTATTATGTATTTATTTTGTAATAACACTGTTTTTGTGTCTGAGCCCAAAATGTTTTTTCCGTAGTACAGAATGGACTAGTACAAGCATTTCTAATCAGATTATCTAAGCCGCTAACTGCTAAAAGCCTAAGTGCCTAAGTGGTCGTCGCGACCGTTTTCACATTAGCCCTTGAAATGAGAAGAATAAAGGCTTTGGCTTCACATAAAGCGGGAGACCTATTTTCTTTTACTGTTGAATAATATATCAGGAATACAGAGTATCTAAGTCTTGGTCGGAAATCCTTGAAATACATGTGAAAATAACTGGTAAACACTCTTTATTAATTAAATTACAAAGAAGTTGAAAAATACATTTTATTTGGGTTTTCTAAAAATAAACTAGGTTATCAACGACTTTTTTGGGTTCCGTAGCCGAATGGCAAAAAACTGAACCCTTATAGATTTGTCAAGTCTGTCTGTCTGTCCGTCCGTATGTCACAGCCTCTTTATTCTGTAACTTTAAGCATCAAACTGTTTAAATTTTGTAGGAAGATGTATTCTGTTAACCGCTTTGTGATTCTCATAAAAAAAAAGATATAAAGATAAAAAAATAATGATAAAAAGATCCTGTGAACCGCAATATGATTCTTATACAGAAAGCAAATAATAAGCCTCCCCTGGGCTCCCATAGATGAAACTAAAACCGAAAAAAATATTTTTAGTCAAACCTATAGATTTAGATTTATTTATTCGTCCGTGCTCCGCCGAGGCAACAACATCTCCTGAGGACCTGAGGATGCCACGTGTAGTGGCGAAACGCGTCGAGGTTATTTGCACTTTGTGTTGGGTAGGTACTAATAATTGCATTAGTTGTGCCGCATGCGTATTGAGGGAGGGCGGGTGGTTCGTGTTGTTAGTTGCCTGCGCCGGCGTCGCTTAGCGGAAATTTAAAGCAAAATATTTTTATAAATTTCAACTTATTTATTTGCATAATAACACGGTATAATAGGTGTTACAGATATCAAAGTGAGCACATACGTGTACATGTCTTGTAAAATTATTAGCATGCAAAATATACGTATGGGCTGACTACGGATAGGTCTTTTAAAATGAAATGGAGGATTCTACAACCATTTTCTTTTAAAGTCTAATGTTTGATAGATAGACGCTTCCAAAGTGGTAAAATGGACGTCCTCCCTCTTACTTCTAAACTAAGAGAGTTTAAATTTAAAAAAATAAATAATGTATACTTTTAATAATTAAATTAATTAAATTAAATTAAGTAATTAAATTACATTAAAAAGTTTATCTCTCAGAAAAATCAACTTACATCCATAATTTCGCCAACCGTCTTACGGTTTTTCAATCAGCCCACGTGTCCTGACGCGAGTTTCACATTTTTCCCCCATCCCACAAAAGTGCTCAACGCCGCTAAAGAAGTTTTCACTTTAAAAAACAAGTTATGTTTGCTGTCAACAAAAAAATATTGTGGTATTTTGGCTTAGTGGAAGTAAGTGGATCCCTCATTCAGTTAAAGTTGGCACGGAACCCTAAGTTAGCGAGTCCGACTCGCACTTAGCCGGGTTTTTTGAAGTGAAAACTTCTTTAGCGGCGTAGAGCACTTTTGTGGGATGGTGGAAAAATGTGAAACTCGCGTCAGGATACGTGGGCTGATCGAAAAACCGTAAGACGGTTGGCGAAATTATGGATGTAAGTTGATTTTCCTGAGAGATAAACTTTTTATTGTAATTTAATATAATATAAATTGTAATGTTTGTGTACGATAGCGCAATAAATAAATATTGTATTCTATAAAAATATTATATTATTATTATTATTGTATTACTATTATTATTATTATTATTATTGTATTATTATTATTATTATTACTCCCGTTACCTCGGCTTAGCCGGCTTACAACAGACATTCACGGGACCTAGTCAAGTGAATGCCGTAACACTATTGTTGAGTGTGGGTGGTTTGCATCAAATGATTATTTATTTCCGTGGATGGGTTCAAGAATCTGCGTACTATTGCACAAGTATCCAGAATTACTGATTTTTACTTTTTTTATTATTATTACTATTATTATTATTATTATTATTATTATTATTATTATTATTATTATTATTATTATTATTATTTATATATTTTTTTATCTCAGCTTAGAGCTGGTAAATTTTGTATCAGGTACGGGCTATGCCAAGTAACTGATCCATAAAAAGTTTTGTAGTAAATGTAGGTAAGTAACTATGATGAGAGAGTAGATTCATCTTGTAGGAAACGTCTAACTATCCGGCATGTGTTCAGTATTGCAGCTTTTTGCATAGTAATAAAGCTGTTATTATTATTATTATTATTATTATTATTATTATTATTATTATTATTATTATTATTGTATTCTATCACAAAAATGATAGTACTTTTATATTGATAATAACTATTCCAAAAAATCAAAAATGCACAACGTTGATATTCAAGTTTTCACTTCTGCCGGCACTCCCGGAGTGCTTTCACAGTTTTTTTTAGAAACCGTATGGTTATTAACGAGGAGTGTTTTAAAATTTACGTGCAAAATAAATCATTATTTTTGAGACCATTTTCCACTTTTGTTCAAATTTATTTATATGATTATACGTTAGTATAATCATAGCAATTAATAATGTCTGTTAACATTTAACTAGCTGATGATAATAATCATATATTATTTGCAACTTGTTGTCAGTGAGGCCACTGCTTAAAAGGGCGTAATTGAGTCCTAAAGGGCTGCTCGAAAGGGATCGCAATCCTGTCAAGCTCGCTCTAATTCATCGGTTCTGTCTTGTGTGAATGGGCCCATCAATAAATGACCCTCGACCGATGATTATACAAACTCTGATTGCGAATTTATTGAACCAGTATTTAAATAAAACATTTATAATTGAGGATAAAACTTATTTACTGATCTAGCTATTCCTATTTAATAGCCAGACATTTGAGGTGAACGCACAATCATCCGAGCCGAACGCGTCAAACGAATCGAAGTCAAGCAGGCCTCGCACACATATCCGCATCGGACGAATCGACCGCGTCGAATAAATCATGAGATAGCGCTATGAGCGACAGCTAAAGGTGGGAGTGAGTATGAAGATTTTGTTCGGCAAGCCGCACCGAATCTGATGACGTCATCCCAATTTATCTGGGATTTCTAGGGTTCTTCCAGATTCTGGCGATGCGATGCGGATAAGTGTGCGAGGTTTTGAAGAATTCTAAAGAATTCTAAAATTCGTTTCGTTCGACTCGTTCGGCGCGTTCGGCTCGGATAAGTGTGCGTTCACCTTTTAGCACTACAACACCTAATGGTAAAGTGATGATGTCGAGTATATCTAAAGAAAAAAAACGGCCTATTCGGTTCTTTTGTTTTGTTTGTAACAAAATACAAAACTCGCTTTAAACAACTCAAATATAATGGTATTAAATCGGACGTTAACATAAGACATTTAAGTTTAGGCCAAGAAAACGTGATTAATGTATTGAAGGTAAGTAGAAAGTACACAAATTATTACTCTTAGGTTTACGGCTAAAAGTCAGTTTAAAACAACTATAAAACCACAAGCTCAGTAAACAAACTATTATTATCTACAGTCACAAATTTACGAGTAAGAGTCAAACTCAATGATGTTAGCTTTTTAAATGCGTTAAAACGTCCTAATTTACTTCAGAGAAGCTCCAGGGGTTCAGAAGTTATTCAATTTTAAACTTTGTTACTGGATTTCACGGATTTACTAAAAATGGTGAAACTGAAACTATTTTCACGAAAAGTTTTCCATTTCATTTTAATGGCACTTTCTGTAAAATGAAATAAAATTGCCAACAATTTTAGTTGCAACTACTAACGTTGGGATTTGGTGAATTTAAGCATTTGTCAAAAAATATAGGTAGACTAAAACAATGTGAAGGTGTCGAATGAAATTACGAAAGATTACCAAAAACTTCCTTTAATTCATCTGTCACCTTTCACGGCGGGATTAATATATCTCTGTTTCAATTCAAATACTATAATGAGAATAAAAAATCTTTATATATATAATTATTCTGTGAGTGTGTATGTCACTGAACTTCTCTCAAACGACTGGACCGATTTTGATGAAATTTTTTGTGTGTGTTCAAGGGGATCTGGGAATGGTATAGATTCACAATTTTGTACGCTGGACAATGTTTTTTTTAATTTATTTTTAATTTATTAGTAGTTTTTTATTTTGGAATGTTTTACATTGGATCCGACAGACGGCGCTACCATCGCAGTGCCAAATTTTAAATAATATTCGAATTTTAATTATAGTCTGTCCCGACAGTTAGCGCTGCGATCAAGTAATTTTAGTAATTTAAGGGCGAAACAAAATTCGCTGAATATGCTTAACCTTTAAAATAACGGGACTCGGCGGGACGGGGCTGGGGCGGGACGGGGCTGGGGGCGAAACAAAGTTCGCTGGGTCCGCTAGTATACTTGTAAAAACCGGCCAAGTGCGAGTCGGACTCGCGCACTGAGGGTTCGGTGCCAACTTTAACTGAATTAGGGAATCCACTTAGTAAAATACTACAATATTTTGTTGACAGGAAACATAACTTTGTTTTTTATAGTGTTTGTATGAAGAACAATGTTATTAAGTTGAAATTTGTAAAATTATTTTGCTTAAAATTTCCGCTAAGCGACGCTGGCGCAGGCAACTAAAAACACGAACCGTCACAGAGTTAAGTATTAGTTCAGGCAAATGCAAGATGCATGCGTTGGTAGTTGACGGTTATTATTAATACATTGTTGATTTGAAAATATATTTAGAAGAAAAGAGGCGGTATAACTGACCTGTTCATTCAACAATGTAAGCGTATTATCTTTATTATGTTTTATTATTTCTAATTGTTCCAAAACGGCGAGTTTCAAGCCTTTTTCATAAGTATGAAGGATAGAAAATGTATGATTATCAGAATTTCACTCGCTTAGTTTAGAAGTTAGATGGGGGGACGCCCCTTTTACCACTTTGAAAGCGTCTAGCTATGAAACGTTAGACTTTAAAAGAAAATGGTTTTAGGAACCTCGGTGTCATTTTAAGATCTATAAACAACCCACACACATAGGTTTGTCAATATTTTTTATTCAACAGTTTCATGTATGGAAGCACCCCCCCCCCCCCCCTCCTTAGATGTTACATTTTTTATTTTTTGTATAAGAATTGTAAAGCGGTTAACAGGATACATCTCCAGAATAAAGTGGCTGTGACATACGGTAAGACAGACAGACAGTCTTGACAAAACTATAAGGGTTCCGTTTTTTGCCATTCGGCTACGGAACTCTAAAAATGGTTATTATATAGCAGATAATGGCAGCCACGACGAAATTACTAGGATTTGTAATCATTAATAAAAAGACTGCTAACCCGCGTTAGGTTTGAGACGCATGCTTACGCGCGTTAACATCGATGCAGTCGCAAAATGTCAACTTTTACACACTGCGCTATTTTAGCATCGATACAGTCGTGATGCAGAAGCTGGAAATTGTCAAATTAGGTACTTTGGCGACTGCATCGATACTAACGCGCGTTAGCATCAATGCTAAATTATCAAATCTGTTCATTGCGTGAGTCGCGATGCTCAAGCGCGTTTACGAAACGCGCGACGGCATCGATGCTAAAAGTCACAGTGTGTAAGGGTAAATAAATATTTTAGTACACTTACGCATTTTAGTCGGGTTTTTTTCTATTACGAACTTCATTTTTAACGTCATAGGTTTAAATAAAAAACTTTTTCAATGTTATTTTATTCTCTTTACGCATAAGCCATTCCTCAATAACTAGGTGTTATTCAAATATTTTGTAAATTACAATCTGTGTATGTGTTTACTTCGTGAGTATTTGCGGTTATTATTTTTATTATTAAAGCGGAAGTAGCAAAGTTAACTTCAATCTACCTGACCCTTTAGCAACGACGATTAGTACTATTATGACTATCTTAGAACCATCACCGATAAATTAGAAATCCATTGCGAAAAAACTGCAAGTTAATCTTCCATGTATCTCCAAAATGGCACGTCTTGCCATTTTGGAGATACATGGCGTTCGCTAGTGATTTTACGAATGAAACAAATGGCAACTGCAACGCACCCTGCTGGATTAACACTAAAATACCTATTAAAGAATCATCGCCAATAAATTAAGAAAACAATTCAGAAAACTGAATATCGTCAACTGAACATTCAGTTTTCTGAATTGGATTCGTAAGCCTTTCTTGACATGGGAACATTAAATCATCATTATACGAAAGAAAGATGGCAACTGCAGCACCCCCTGGTAGATTGATACAATAATACTTATCTAAGAACCATCGCCAATAAACTACGAATCCATTGCAGAAAACTGCATGTCAATCGGTCAAGTCGTTTTGGAGATACATGGGAACATTCGTTTGCGCACACAAATACACAAACTTACTCTCACCCCAAACGCATACACGTTCTCCGTTCCGTCGTGGGTAAAAATATCCACAAATCCTTAAAATTGACAATTTTCAATTGACAAGGTGTCAAAAAAGTCCGAGCGTAATTCAAGGAGATGGTTAAAAATCTTGAACACAGGAGTTTTTTCTTTAAACTTGATTTCTTTATAATTTTTAAAACCACCCTCTTGAATTTGGCTCGAACAATTTTAACGCCCTGCATAAGTCAACCACAACAGTAAACACTCCCAGAACGAATGCATAATTCACGGTTTAAGCTAAGACACACTGCTGTAAGGAGTTTGAAATACAACAGGTCACTATGTAAATAGTTTTATGTAATTTCGTCTTAATCCATCTCTCTCCCACGCGTTAGGTTGTTAACTTAAGTGAATAGGACGGAGTTGGAAATACAAATTCAATAAATACAGAGTAAGGGTCTTGAGGTACGTTTAAGACTGGGTACGGGTATTGTTAAGTTGGCCAAAGCTAACAGAAGTTTGTGGCGCAAACATTTAGGGCCTAGGGACAGCTTACTTAAGCCACAACAATACAGAAGCAAAACAAATAGCAACTACAATTAGGACGTTTAAGAAGAGGGTGTACTTGTCATACTTGGTCCGTCTTAGGCCGCATTATCACTTCAATCTTTCCGGGGTGGTATCCCAGACACAATAGATTTTTTTATTGTTGAAAAGTGTTAACATCAGAATCGGTTGTGTGTGGGAAAGACACGGTTTCAATATCTTCAAAACTTTTCGTTTTCTGTTCATAGTTTACCGATAAAATAAATTTCCCTCACTACAATGTGGAAATGATTTATTTAATTCTAAATAGTCACAGGTCAGCAATAGTCACTTTTGTGTACTGTGAATGATGACATTTTATATTTTAGCTGGAGCCATCAGGGGTCAATCTGAATCCCTAAAACGTATTCCTTTACTACATGACTAATATCATACAAATGTTAACAACAACAAAAACCAAAACCATTTGACAAACACTTTTTAGGTTAAATATAAGAATTAATGTAATCCCCTAACGTGCTGATAGTGTCAATCCGTACAAGATAATCAAACTTGCAACCGTATGTTTTACACGTAACGATCACTTTCTTTTGTGACGAGAAAAACGATGATATACTCGTACATACACATATATTTTATTTTTGAATTCGCTTGGCAATGTTAGGGCTCACAATAAAACAAATACTTGTGAATATACATTTTGCAATCATAATATGCGTTAGCTTTCCTGATCAAATGAAGAAGCTGTTAAAAATTTACAAAATTAGTGGTCATTATCAAGATCAAACACAAGATAACTCCATATTGCACATCAAATTAGCCAGATAATAATTCGTTTAAAGTAAATGTACAATTTAATCGGGCTTATTACGATCTCTTCCATTCAAACTTTTGTGCAGTGTATGCAAGTGTACTTATTCCTTATATTTTTAGTTAAGTTTGCTGGACTAAATAACATCAAAAAATATTGTGTAACATTCTTTTAGCTACCGTGCTGTCAGTCCGACCCTGCGAAATTTGTGGCCTCTTATGGATACGTCATTGCGTGACGCTTAGCGCCATCTAGCCGTCTGTTTATAAAACAGTGGGACCAAGCAGTTAATCTTTACAGAATAAATTCAACTTGGAAATTGATGACGCTTCGCCATCTAATGGTTTAGAATGTTTTAAACACTCACACAGTGTCATATTTTATATTCATAAACTAGCGGTCCCCCGCGACTTCGTCCGCGCGTTTTGAGTTTGCTTCCTCCCCTCCCGTTGCAGCGTCATGTTTTATATCCTTAAGCCTTTCTCGATAAATAAGCTATCCAACACAGAAATATTTTTTCAAATCGGTCCAGCAGTTCCTGAGATAAGCGCGTTCAAACAAACAAACTCTTCAGCTTTATAATATATTAGCGCAATCGCACGTTGTACTTAAGCTGCGAACATTATTTTGGTGCGGAGTTATGTTAAAACTGTGATAGCTCCTAAGATATTTATTGAAATCAAATAATATAAAGGGCAACTTGGTTCTAAATGAAATGCTCGTGATGATGAATGTATTTATTTTGATAAGAATAAATACCTATGTGTATAATACACCTCTAAAAATAATGCATTATTTTTTTTACCAATTTATTAACATAAAAAAGGTTTTAGTAAGTCAACCATAAAAGATAGACATATGCTGTCGCGGACTTTATTATAGATTTCTTAATGCTGAACAATCCTGTCATACATGATTTTTGTGTAACTTAAGCGGTTTCCGCAGCGTATGCAGCGGAAGCTCTCAAAAGGAATATCTTTTTCCCGTTTTCGCAACATTTTTCATTTCTGCTGTGGTCTTATGAGTCGTATATAGCCTAAAGCCTTCCTCGATAAATGAACTATCGAACGTAAAAAATATTTTTCAAATCGGGCCCGTAGTTTTTGAGATTAGCGCGTTCAAACAAACAAACAAACAAACTCTTCAGCTTTATAATATTAGTATAGATATGAAATAAGAAACCAAAAATTTGCACGGCATTTGACCCGGTCAGCCAAGAGGTTGCTGGTTTAAGTCCCGCCCGTGTGCAATTTTTTGGTTTCTTATTTTATATTTATGAATATAAAATATGACACGGTGAGTGTGAAAAACATTCTAAACCATTCTTTTAGTAATACGAATCGTCTTTTATATGAAAATATCTGGTAAACAGTATAATATTGATACGTAAACGTTCGTTCTCATACGGTTCTATTTCAATCCACTCCAATTTGACGCCATATAGTTTTATGTACTGCAAAATGTTTAGTAGTGCATCTTTTACGACGGCCATAAGCGATAAAACATTTATTACTTACAATTTGCTGGAAACTTCTAGAAATACTTGGATTAATTCTCGAGAAAAAGCGTTTTTTGATCATTCATAAAGTTACCAAAGATATTCATTATTCGTCGAGTAGACTGGTTGTTGAGAATCTTGCTGACTTTTTGAGGATTTTGGGAATTAAATGATGATAAATGATGAAGACGTGACTGGTCGGTTTCAAAGAAGTATAATAGAAAAAAAGGTTAAGCTAATTGACACGTATCGATGCTGGAGCGTAGCATTGCTATTAAATTTGACTAGGCGTTAGGATTACTTATAAAAACAACTAAAATCTTAAAATCTAT
Source organism: Pyrausta purpuralis (assembly GCA_963924145.1). NCBI lineage: Eukaryota > Metazoa > Arthropoda > Insecta > Lepidoptera > Crambidae > Pyrausta > Pyrausta purpuralis. The sequence goes on from OZ001666.1 coordinate 21,615,629, forward strand.
GTCAAAGATGATCTTGGTCTCCAACATGCCCCCGGCCGTTGAAAGCTGGTCTTTCAACAGAGGTCTTCAAGTAGAACGCAGATTCTCGGGAACGCCCTGCGTATGATGCCGCTTGAGGTTCTTATATCGGCTACCCGAGATACACCGTCTTTGCCTGGATGCAGCGCCACAATGCGTCCCATTTTCCACTTCAATGGCGGCAAATTGTCCTCTTTGACGACCACAAGTGAGTTCAGTTTCAAGGAACCCTTATTTTCGTGCCACTTGACTCGTTTCTGCAGTTCAGAAACGTATTCTTTGTTCCACCGCTCCCAGAAATGCTGTCGAATTTGCTCGATCCTTTGATGACGAGTCAGATGACTGCTGGAGTGGTTGCGAACATCTTGAATTGGCAAAGAAGTAAGCGGTCTGCCTATTAAAAAGTGCGCAGGCGTGAGCGGAATTAGATCTTCTGGGTCTGATGATAAGGGAGTGAGTGGACGAGAGTTCAGTATCGCCTCAATCTGAACCAGGGTAGTGTTAAGCTCTTCGTACGTTAAGTTACAATTACCCAACACTCTTTTTAAATGAAACTTGGTCGACTGGACAGATCTCTCCCAAATACCACCGAAATGAGCTGCATAAGCGGGAAGAAAATGAAATTTAATACCTTCCGCAGCCACACACTCAGACAATGTATCACAACTGCTTTTTAACATATTGGAGATCTCATTACACGCTCCAACAAATGATGTTCCATTATCGGAATAAATATTTAACGGTTTCCCTCGGCGGGACATAAAACGGCGTAACGCATTTAAATAATTTTGACTCGTCAAGTCACCCACTAATTCTAAGTGTAAGGCCTTCGTTGTGAAGCATATAAAGATAACGATATACACCTTTACTAGTTTGCATCCACGACCTTGACGACTAGCTGACATAATAGGGCCTGCGTAATCGACGCCTACATTTTGAAATGGATAGTCTGCTGGAGAAAGTCTGCAAGCCGGCAGATCACCCATTTTCGGCACTACAGTTTGTCCTTTCATGCGTTGACAAAGAATGCATTGACGAAAAGTAAATTTGGCTAGGTTACGTCCTCCTAAAGGCCAATACGTCTCGCGAATTGTGGCCAGTAGCAATTGGGGTCCCGCATGTAATAGCTTGACATGTTGATATTTAAATAATAATTTGGTAAATATATGAGTGGACTGTAGTAAAATTGGATTCTTTTTATCAAAATTGTAATCAGAATTTTGCAGTCTACCACCAACGCGCATGATTTGATTTTTATCAAGAAAAACGTTCCATTTTAAAAGTTGATTTTTGTATGGCAATGGTTTATTACATTTTAGAATTTCGTACTCGGGGAACGAATCCTTTTGAGCTTCAATTATAATTATATGCAGCGCCCTTTGTAACTCATCATTGTTCAGATGAAGGGTCTGCTCGAATTTCCCTTTACATGCGTTGATAAAACGGATAATGTATGCCATAGTACGTTGTAATCTCATAAAATTTGAAAAACGATCGAAATCGATAAGTTTATTAGACTTAAAACTGATAACTTGACTGTGAAATGACACGTTAGTTTTAAGTTCAGGTAATTCATCAGTGTCACCTGGAGTACTGGGCCACGATGACTGGTCATGTAGTAAAAAGGCTGGGCCAGACCACCAGATGCTTGTTAGTGGTAAGTTATTTGCATTGACTCCTCGCGATAATAAATCCGCAGGGTTGTCTCGAGTAGGCACATGCCTCCATGTGTAAGGGTGTGTGAGATCAATAATTTCTGCCACTCGATTGCGAACAAAGGTATTTAACTTGATAGGCAGCATTTTTAACCACCCCAGAACTATCATGGAGTCTGTCCAAAAAAATACTTTTGAGGCTTGAACCCGCAGCGAATTTTTTACCTTTTCATAAAGGCGCGCACCGACTAAAGCAGCACAAAGTTCCAGTCTAGGCATGGTGACCGGCTTGATGGGAGAAACACGACTTTTAGCTATTAATAATTGCACAAGCACTTCATTGTCTGTATTAATACTGCGAATGTAAATAGCTGCGCCATAAGCTCTTTCTGAGGCATCAGAAAAAATATGCATTTCCATCTGCGTATAAGAATCGCAAACAACACGACGGGGTATCCTTAAATTGCCGAGCATTGACAGGGACTGCATTACGTCATCCCACGCCGTGGTAATGTCAGCTGGTAATTGCTCATCCCACGTAAGTTTTTTAAGCCACAGTGCTTGCAATAATATTTTAAGTTTTATCACACAGGGCGATAACAATCCTAAAGGGTCGAAAATACGAGCAATCACAGCGAGCATTTCACGTTTTGTGTTGTCACTTTTAGCAGGGATATTAAATGGAAAGCATAGCTCATCCAACTGGGTTTGCCAACTCAGACCCAGAGTTTTGCTAGTACTGTCAGTACTTTCAATGTTGAGATCGAAAGACGACTGATCTTGACAGTTCAGCAACAAAGCAGGCTCGTTAGATTTCCACTTTCTCAAAGGCATGCAAGCGGAAGCAAGAGCATGAGTGACTTTGTCTCGTAATGACAATGCTGAGTCAAACATGTCAGTGCCTGTAAGAAGGTCATCGACGTAGAAGTCATTTATGATTACTTCTGCGACCTCAGTGTCGTTGCATTCAAGGCCTACTTGTTTTAAGCATCTCGTTGCTAAAAATGGCGCGCTGGCTGTGCCGTATGTAACGGTGTTTAATTGGTACACCTTAAGCGGAGATAGTTCATCATCACGCCATACGATTTGCTGCAGGTGTCTGTCCGAAGGATGAACGACTACCTGGCGGTACATTTTCTCCACATCAGCTGCAAGAACATACTTGTACATCCTAAACCGTATTAAAATGGATAACAAGTCGCTTTGTACAGTCGGTCCCACCATCTGTAAATTATTAAGGGATTTACCTGAGGTAGTAGGTGCGCTGGCATTAAAAACCACCCGAAGTTTAGTCGTTGAACTACTTTCCCTCAGCACTCCATGGTGAGGAATAAAATAATTAATTTGGTTTTCGTCAATCAAACACTCGGACATATGACCTAAAGCAATATACTCGGACATAAATTCCTTGTACATTATATTTAGTGAAGGCTGGGAACGATTTCTGCGCTCAATTGACAGAAAACAACGTTTAGCTCGTTGTAATGAGTCGCCCAGTACTTCAGGTGATTCCTTTAAAGGTATCTTGACACAAAAACGGCCGTCATCTAAGCGAGTCGTATTTTTGACGAAGTGATCTTCACATAATTGTTCTACCGCAGAGTAGGTAGATGACTGATGGCAAACTTCTTCGAGTTGCCAAAAACGCGTTAATTGGTTTTGAATGTCATCTACATCACATCGTGAAGAACTAATTCCCTTGTTGACCTGGGTAAAATTGCACATGACAGGGTCAGACTGGTTTCTTAAGTTGCAGCCGCTGTTAATTGGGCCAGAGACCAGCCAACCGAGCCTAGTTTCATAAAGAACCGGTTTGTTAGTACCTAACGTTATCTTTTGTGAGCCTAATAAATTCCAAAACAAGTCTGCGCCTATAATGATATCAACTTCAGCAGGCGCGTGGAAGTTAGGATCAGCTAGGTGTAAATCTATAGGAATGTTTAAGTTACGTAAGCTAATCTGTCTACTAGGAACTTTATCTGTAATAGTTTGTAGCACAAAGCACTGTAAATCAAATGAATATGACTCACTTAATGATTTTATATGAACGCTGCACATTTTGCCTATGTGAGAAATTGCATTATTTATGCCTTGAATTGACCTATTAACCGTCTGAACAGGTAACTTTAATTGCTTACACAGCTTTTCGGTCATTAAGCACGATGAGCTTCCAGAATCAAGAAGCGCACGCGCAATATATTCCTTATTATTCGCATCATAACACCTGACTAATGCAGTAGATAACAGGACGTCGGACGTGGTGCATGTATTATGTGAATCAATTGCGCTGATATTTGCTGTGAGCGTCACAGCTGTAGGTATAGATGCGGACGGTTTGGATGATGAATTATCGTTCGCATTCTCACGTTCAGTAGTGTTATAAGCTGAAGATCGTTGTTTAAATTCAGTGCAATGAATCATCGTATGGTGTTTGCGTTTACATATTTTGCAGCCTGGTTTTTTACAGTTAGACGAATAGTGACCGCGTCTGAAGCAATTAAAACATACTTTATAGGTCGGCAATACAGATAATCTTTCAGTGACGTTAAGAGCTAGAAACTGTGGGCAAGTGTTCAAGTTGTGATTATCACTACATCTAGGACAACTTTGGGTCGAACAACTTGTGTTGGGGTTATCGAGTGATACCATAGCCTTTATTTTTGAATGTGGTTTGGCACATTGTGTATTTGATCCTCGGCGAACAGTTATATTTTGAGACAGTTCTAGCGTTTCGATTAAATCTGACCTGCTGCGTAAAAAATCCATAAATTGTGTAAACGAGATTGAAGTCATTTTATCAAATCGACCTTTACATTCTTCCCATTCACGAAATGATTTGGTATCTAGTTTTTGGCTGATAATGTGAATCAATAACGTATCCCACCTATGAACAGGCTCACCTAACGTACTTAGTGCTCGAATATTTTTATTAACAGTGTCAATCATGCGTTTTAGTGATTGTGAGGATTCCTGTGAAATCTTATCAATATTAAAAAGTGCTGTGACATGATTTTGGATTAACAACCGCTTGTTATCGAATCTTTCACAAAGGAGGTCCCATGCAAGCTTATAGTTATGGGCTGAAAACTCAATTGCTTGAATGACGACAGCTGCAGTACCTTCTAGGGAAGATCTAAGGTAATGAAATTTGTTAATTTCGTCAATACTATCGTTATCATGGATGAGACTAGAAAAGGTGTCGCGAAACTCCAACCAATTATCATAAGCTCCAGTGAATTTGGGTAGCTGAATAGTGGGCAACTTGACCAGTTGAGTACGAGTTGAGCTGCGAGTAGATTTAGTTTCATTTTCATTACTTTTAGCTATTGATTCGATCACACACTTAGCTTGAGCTAACAACGAAAAGTATAGTGACTCGACATTTGACCTCTCGACTGCTTCAATATCAGGAGTTTCAGACATGCATTCTAGTTGCAACTGAACACTGTCAAACTCAGAATAAAGACACTCTAATTTTTCTGTACGCAGTTGCAATTCCATTAACTGACATGGTGTGATTTCAGAGGGTGTTAACTGAGATAAATAGTTGCTAAATACCGTTAGTCTCCCTTTGTATGTGCCTCTGCGCTTTCTGAGCTCCTTATCGGTCATATTTGAAGAGAAATGCCGTAGACCTGGAATTTATACAATAAAAGGGTTGTATTACAATGAAAATGACTGTATTTGACCTGAACTTGTATAATATTTTGCCACAAAACTGACTGACTATATGCTTTACAATAACAATGACACAGATGAGTTTTTAAGTTTAATACTAAGTAGGGATATTGTTTTTTTTTATATTTAAACTTTAAATTACAAGATTTCAGATTAATTTTACTATTCAACTGCTTACGAATGATATTTACTGATTATTTCCTAGATTTTAGTTTGACAAAATGTGGTACTAACCTTATTTAACCAGTCACTTAACTAAATACCTAATACCTGAGTGTTGGGTGGAATATTCGATAGACACTATGCTTAACACTGCATTTCTTAATCATTGCATTAATTGAAGGCGATTTTCCATCCAATGACTTGCGATTTTAACCTCTCGCTCCACGATGCCCGGGTGCTCAAGTCTTATTTTCCGCAATACTCCGTAAATCGGTGTTCCTTTAATCCTCACGGCTAGTCCTCGTATTAATCCGGCTCGAAGGACCATGTTGAGAATCTTGCTGACTTTTTGAGGATTTTGGGAATTAAATGATGATAAATGATGAAGACGTGACTGGTCGGTTTCAAAGAAGTATAATAGAAAAAAAGGTTAAGCTAATTGACACGTATCGATGCTGGAGCGTAGCATTGCTATTAAATTTGACTAGGCGTTAGGATTACTTATAAAAACAACTAAAATCTTAAAATCTATGTCAAAGATGATCTTGGTCTCCAACACTGGTCGATAGGTATTTAACGATTAATGGAATCAGGCGTCACTTTGCGGAAATCCATTATTGAGTTAAATTTTATAAAATTATTTTGCTTTTATTTTCCGCTAAGCGACTTGTCGGCGCAGGCAACTAACAACTCGAACCGTCATCGCGTTGAGCATTAGATAAGGCAAATGCAGGATGCACCACCCGCCCTCCCTCAACACGCATGCGGAACAGCTAATGCAATTATTAGTACCCGATATCAACGTTCAAGAACCTCGACGTTTTGCTTCTAGACGTGGCATTCCCAGGAGAATAACTTAATATCTAACGACACCTGAAGCACGATCCTTAAGGTCAAGTTAACGATTCGCATAGCATCGTGCGTTAAAAAATCGATTACTCGTAAAAAATAGATAAAATGTTTATATCTTGAACCACAGGCGAAGAGAACAGTCCACATGGCTGTTGCTCACTATACCTCAATCTACCCACAAGACGGGCCAGTCTTGTCAAACCAACCATTAGTGGCTGGCATAAATAACAGGATAAGCTCATGGACGCTCGAGATAAGATTGACGGGGCTATTACCAACTCTTAATTGCTCTGATATTACAATCGTTAAAAACGTCATGGCAGTACTTATTCCGGAACCGTCGAAATAGACGATTGCAAGTATATGACAATGATGCCGAATAATCTGTTTGGTCGAAGTTCTTTCTTACATTTGAGTGAAAACGTCGTAACTGTTATCGCGATGGAAGTTTGAGGTTTGTGAAACCCCGGCTGGGTTTGTTTTAGAATTGAAGTGGTAAATGTAGGCATTTTGTGTCAGTAAGTAATTATGCTTGAAAAAAAAAAGGTTACCATTCTAGAAACACCTTTAGGTAACCCGAGACCTAATTCAGCCTGACGCCTAGTATATATATATTACATTTTCTCAAAATATAAATCTATTTATTTCATTTTAAGTTGTTGTTTTAAATTTAAGTTTTAAATTTGAACAAAAAATATCTGCCATCTTAATAAAATGCACATCATAAGACTTCGTAATTTATTGTGTAAAAATAATACCCTATCTTTATTTTCCCGATTTCCTTTAGTGTAAACCATTAAAGGGGTTAACAAAAATAAATAGAACGTCGAAAAAAACGCGCCAAAGAAAAAGCTCTATAAATTACAGTGACACGGGGGACGTTGACAAATGTCTACTTTGGCAGAGATTTTATATCGCTGCAGCTTTTGAGTTTCTTTTGCTATGTTGAGAAATATTTAGATGCACAGATTTTTCCCTTTAACCTTTTATAATGCTCTAAGTGTTATTTTGATATCATAACACAATGATGAGCACGAGTATGTTCTAAACTTTTTAGTTACGATTGCCTAAACATCTCACGTGTTTTACTAAAAACAAAGTTTTTCTGAACAAAAATCGCATATTTTTACTCTTTTACAATGCCTCTCAATTTAAACGTGAAAAAATTTTGCTTCGCAGCGGTCTTCGTATCTTGTTAGCATAAGAAAGAGGTAATGCGCTATTTGAATCCGTTTGTTCTGATAGTTGCTCACTTTTTATTGAAATGTTGTGTAGCTGAATCAGAGTACAATTCTAAGTAAGAACTGTTCCATTGTTTCTTTCAAAGCTTGTGGCAGCGTTAATTAAAATACATGAACAAATAAACCGTATTTCATTTCATTGATGAACTAAATGTAGAAGATCATGAGCGCGAGCGAGCGAGCGAGTAGGAATTATTATACTCTATGCGGTCGTAGTATACGATGGCTTACGATGCCCAGAAATTTAAACGTGAACCTAATTACATATGCATAAAGTTGAGATCATCTTGTAATAATTTTGTCGCGAATCAGATCGAAAATCGCATTATCAGCTTACAGTAAAATTCATATGAAAATAATTGATCGCGTACTGGCGTCGCAAATGCCCTTGCGAAAAAAACGTTGGCAATGACATTTCACATGAAAAAAACTCATCATTTCATCAAATGAAAATGAATTAAAAGTAACAATCATTTCCATGCCTACTGAAAATAACGTTGAGTTTCTTTCAATCTTATTTGTTTTCTAACTAATCTAAAGGTTATCATTTGACTAACTAACTAATCTATGTTGGCTGACATATTTTATTTTCGGCCATGGGTTGTGCATTAATAGACATAGGCATAACAGAATATGTGTTTGATATTATTCTAAGACCTCAGAACTCCCATCTCAATAACTAGGACATTTGAAATTACCTCTATTAACATTCGGGATCAATTCAGTAACTAGAGCTATTGCATGCGTGCTCACGGGTCCAGGTTCGATTCCTGTCGAATATATATGCTAATCCCGGGACCCGGTAAATAGTGAGGTATGGGAGGCCTATCGCTGAATTCTGATCTCTGAATTAACATAGGTACGCTTCTGGGGTGAAATACAAAATTATTCGTGCTGACTTCTTCAGAGTTAAAAGGAGCAATATTTGATATTAGATTTAGGTTATGCGTATGACAAACAAATAATTTTGTATTTTTGAAGAGAAACTTCTTTATCGGCGATGGAAAAAAAAACGTCACATTTTTCGGTTACGCGTCACATTTTTCCGTTACGCGCCATATTTTTCTTGCCCCTACCACGGTTGGTTCAGACGAAAAGTACTTTCACTTTTTCATGCTGTAATAATCTTAGTAGCAAAAAGGTAAAGTGAAATAATTGTATTATTTGTATTCATGCATATGATAATAAAATCCTTTTGTTTAAACTTTATCTAATTTAACTTTATTCAACCAATTTCTGGAAAGTTGCATGTAGATCATTTTTCGAAAAATAAGGCCATAAAGTAGTTTCACTTCTTACGTGTGTACACTAGTACACGCACACATTTTTTTTATGACTCACCGATAAAAATGTATTTTTTTGTTAAGAAATTCTTAGAGTAGCCCGGACTTTGGAAGTTGGCGTAGTTTCACCCCCGTGCCTCGGAAAAGCACGTAAAGCCGTTGCTCCTGCCCCTGATCTCTCTCCGGTCGTGTCAGATTGATGTCCCATCAGGCTATGAGAGTGAACTCACTTATGCACTTATACAAAATAATTATTTTTTCGAAGTTTGTTCTTACGATCATTGAGGTTGGCTTTTCCATTTATTTCGGGATAGGTTTCTAGATAAAGCCAGTCGCCATCAATAAATAGAATCGATAATGTATACAAAAATATTCCTTTAACAGTTTTGCAACCGTTACACAATAAAATAAACTTTTCAAATTTACCATAAAGTATTACTAACCTTTTCCTGACATTTACAAACACAACAAAAAAAGACTGAGTATAATTGGTCGAGCCGTTCACGTGTGATGCCCTGACCCAGGGAAATAATATGTATTCATTTTCCGACTTGAAAAACAGGAAATAATTCAATTTAATAGGTAATTATCCTTGGGACATTCCCATACTTCGCCATCTAGCCCCAAAGTAAGCTACTCAAAGCTTGTGTTATGGGTGCCAGACAACGGATATAATACTTAAATACTTTTGTGTTTGTAAATACATACATGATATACATAGAAAACACCCAGACCAATACAAACAGACATGTTCATGCACACAAATGTTTGTATTGTGCGGGGATCGAACCCGCACCCGCTGCGTAATAGGCGATTTCTCGACCATTACACCAGACGGGTCGTCAATTAAATTGAATTATTTTGTATGTATGTGATATCGTTGAAATTTCAAAATATTTTACTATGTTGATCTGTTAAGGCTTCCAAACACTTGTGCAAATATATATTTGTAATGTAAATTTGTATGTTTGTCCACAAATTTCTCGAAAACGAGAAGTACGACTTCTTGTCTTTCGAGATAATTATTTTTTAGTTCAATCGGGTATATTTAAACTTAGGGTGCAGTGTAATTTTTTCCATACTATAATTCCGTAGCCGAATGGCAAAAAATTTAACCCTTATAGTTTCGTCAAGTCTTTCTGTCTATCCGTCCGTATGTAAGAGCAACTTTATTCTGAAATTATTAGTATTACACAGTTGAAACTTAGTAGGCATCCTGTTAACCGCTTTACGATTCTCATACAAAACATAAAAATATTAACATTCAAGGGGGGGGGGGGGGCTCCCATACATGAAACTAAAACCTAAAATGTGATAGACGCTTCCAAAGTGGTAAGATGGGCGTCCCTCCCCATCTAACTTTTGAACTAAGCGAGTGTAAATTTAAAAAAAATACATAATGTAGATCTTGACAAAGACTTTCAACGAAAATATGTTTGAACGAGATTGTGGTTTGCAGCAACAAAGTATTAAGTAGAAAAAAGTGGATCTCTTTATGAGTTAAAGTTGGCAGGTAATCCTTAGTGTGCGAGTCCGACTCGCACTTGTTTAAAATTATTTTTCTTTACATATACTTGCACTTAAAAATACAACTGGTATTGACAAAACAGAAAATCTTTTAGTAAATAGGAATTAGATTCAGAAAAAAAAAACTGTGAAAGCACTCCGGGAGTGCCGGCAGAAGTGAAAACTTGAATATCAACGTTGTGCATTTTTGATTTTTTGGAATAGTTATTATCAATATAAAAGTACTATCATTTTTGTGATAGAGTACAATAATAATAATAATAATAATACAATAATAATAATTTTATAGAATACAATATTTATTTATTGCGCTATCGTACACAAACATTACAATTTATATTATATTAAATTACATTAAAAAGTTTATCTCACAGAAAAATCAACTTACATCCATAATTTCGCCAACCGTCTTACGGTTTTTCGATCAGGTCACGTGTCCTGACGCGAGTTTCACATTTTTCCCCCATCCCACAATAGTGCTCAACGCCGCTAAAGAAGTTTTCACTTCAAAAACTTTGCTAGTCTTGAAACGTAAACTAAAACTACCAAGACACATTCAATCGAACATTGTGCAATAAAACCGTATTCGTTCGGACGTATTCGATTGACAAGTCACTTCTAAAACTGAAAACTCTTTTCGCGAGGAAAATCAAATGGCAAGCCTTTCATTCTTGACATTCCGAGAAGTTTCAGAAGTAATAAGGCTGTGCAGTATTCGCCAATAGAATAATAGGATGTATTTTGGTGCTTTAAGGAAGATTTGGTTCGGTTTTCGCTTGGCTTTATGGATGTTACTAGAACAAGGAGTTTTTTTTCATTAAATTAGATTGTAAGCATGTGAAAATAGCTAAAAACCTTCGTTTCGCCAAGGCCCCGTACGAGGCTAGGGCAAATCAACAAAGTAAAAATCATAAAAATTGCTCCACCCGATTTAAAGTTCAAACCGTTATTTTTAGCTAGTACAATATTGTAAACAATATTTTCATAGCTTTTTTTAACAATGTCAGTGAAAAAAAAACTATTTAATTTAAAAAGATGTGTTATCGATTAATTGCCTACGTAAAATTAAGTCTTGGTCTATCTTATTTTAAAACATATCATTTCGTTAAAAATGAATGTCATTTTTTGTAATATTGGACAAGCAAAGAAAACGGACTTTAACACCACTTTATAGTTTTATACACTAATTAAAATTGACTTTAAAAAAAAGTAAAAACGTTAGAGTCGGTGCCATCACTTTGACCATCAAGCATCAACTTTCACAGCACCGACTCCAAAAAGAAATTGTTTGCCTAAAATTAAGACGTCACATTAAGATTCTCGTGAAAAACACTATACGTGCCTTTAAAATTTAAGGGTTTTCCTCGATAACACCAATATCCCATCATCAGATCCCAAATTGGCAACAATGTGAGCAACTACAAGGTATACCTTCTCAGTAGGCGAAAAAAATTTTCAAATCAGTCGACAGACGACTGAGATATGAGGTAACATTGATACAAAAATTGATAACCTTCTTTTTTGAAGTCTGTTAAAAGCATGCATACACACTCACGCATTAATTAATATTGTGTGAGGATAAAAAGGAATTCAATTCTAAACGATTGACTTTTTAGGATACCTAGCTGGCTACAATTAGTAAAGTATTCCCGACGTCATGGAAGAGCGGGGGATTTCTTTTCGTTAGTGTAATAAACAGATTGAATTATCCCACGAAATTGTGAACGATCAAAACACTATCTCCAATACCGACTCCAAGCTATCACTTGAGATATCTCTCTGCGAGCTCTCAGACAGAAACGGATAGGAAATGCGACGGATCCCAGCTATTCAAACTAACGAGGGCCTGAAGTCGACACATCGCTGCGACTGCAGGGTTCTACAATTATGTTTGTGTGAGTAGGAATTCATGTCGATATCAAATTTAAAGAAAGTCGTGTTAGTAACACCAACTATAACGAGAACGGATGGACCAATTTTCATGATTTAAAATTTGTTGGTATCGTCGCCACTCCGAATCTATACTTATATTGTAAAGCTGAAGAGTTTGTTTATTTGTTTTCAGCTTTACCGCTGGACCGATTTGAAAAATATTTTTGTGTTGGATAGCTTACTTATTTATCGAGGAAGGTTGTAGTATAGAAGGTTTTTATTATAGTTATAGTACATTACGCTGCGGCGGAAGAAAAGGGATCAAACTCACAACGCGCGAAGTCGCGGGGGCCGCTTGTAGAGCATAAAATTCGCCGGCACTGCTAATAATTAAAGTGAAATGATTACTTAATAATATAACCATTGCACTCATAAAGGAAGTTTTAAAGGTAATTAGTTAAGTAATGCACCGTCGCAGCAGTTATACGTAAGTAACTAAATCATTTGCAGGAACTGTACAATTCAGGCAGTCGTATCGCTACAAACGAACTTGTCGAAAAATCCTTTGAGTAAATAAATTATGAGAAGTATGTATGTTTTGATAAAGGTAAAGTAAACTTCTTTTTTTTTTCAAATTTTATTTATACATCACGGGAAATAATAGTATCATAGAATATCATCTTAAATGGTCTTAAATAATTTGTATATATTTCCTTACTAGGAGTTTTCTACAACATCATTATCTAAAGACTAAACGATCGAGCCTGTAGTTGCTAACAGCAAACAGCTTAGTTGCACCAGCTCGCAGTTTGCACTAACACTAATCCTGCATTCGCTTTTACGGGCACGTTGTCCAGACTGGTGTGATAGTGTCACAGTCACAGCTTTGCAAACTTTGTAAACTATGGTATAATGAACGTAGAGTCCATAAAGCTTTAACCAAGTTGACCACTCTACAATATGTATACAGTTATAGCTTTTTATTATGATAGATAATACTTGTGAGTATGATAAGTAGAAAGTAATCTCAAAGAATAGAAAGATAGTACCTTAACGCAAAAACTCCTAGGGGCCGGAATAAAACATAAACATAGTATTAAAAAAAGACGCAATGTTTCATTAGATTATGCACTTATAAAAATACAGTAATAATAACAAACAAACAAGATACTATTTAGCATGAGTTGCTATGCTACGAAAAACTTTACTGATGCAAAGACACGACAGAACTACGACATACTGCTACGAAATGCTAAGAGTAATGCCTCAAAATGCGGTGTACTGCTACGAATATGCTACGAAATAAGGCCGTTGCCTTCTACGATATCATCTACGGTAATATCTACGAGATATTTTATCTTGGGTATAGTATTGATTGCTACGAGGTTGCACAAAATAATTAATATTACATAAATCCCATACTTTGCAATAAGTAAAACTTTAAGCTTTTAGTCCGCCTTTTGTGCTCTTTTTTGTCAGTGCAAGTTTAAAAAAAGCTGGTCCTGTTCCCTGCTAAAAAGGGTAAGTTTAATTCGTTTTTCTTTTTTATATTTATTTGGAATATTTTTGACACTCACTGTGCTAATTGTATTCTTATAAGATGAAGTGAGAAAACAAAAATTGCGCACGGGGGAAATTCGAACCCGCAACCTCTGGCAAACCGGGCCAACGCTGTTTTAAATGGAGCTACCGTTCTATATTTCAAATTATCTCACAGAAAGGTTAGCAAGCTACTTCAACCACGCTATCTTGAAAATTCAAATACAGATATTGTTTGGCAGCATCCCTGAATTCCACTCGACCGTAAAAAGCGTCCCTAGACAGACTGAATCCTTTTGTTCAGTGTAAAGTCGCTTTTACACCACAGGTTGTAGGTAGAGTGTAGAGAAGACCTTAGGGGCCGTCCATTAATCACGTGAGGTCGTTTTTCTCATTTTTTGACCCCCCCCTCCCCCCTGGTGATATTTGGTGAGGTTTGCGATCACTACCCCCCCCCCCTCCCCCTGGATCACGTGTATTTTTTGGAAGTCTATGTAAAAGCTATTTTTGACTGGAAAAAAATATTAAAAAAATGGTGATTCGAAAAACATTTATATGTATTTGCAATAAAATTAATGAATAATTAATTAATGTTGTCTTCGTCCCACGGAGTTGCAAGACTTTCATTCAAGGTTACAACTGGTAAAGCTTCTTCACTGGCAGTTGTTATTGGCAAAGAGGTTTGTGACAGCAAATCGTTCAAATTTTCGCGCCGTTCAAAATTTCGGTTTAAAAATAGCGCTTTTTGACAAAAAATAAATAAAATTAATACACGTGATGTGTTACGAGACCCCCCCTCCCCCCTCGTGATGTTCCGTGATGTTTTCCGTACCCCCTCCCCCCCTTTTGAGCCTCACGTGATTAATGGACGGCCCCTTACACATTGGTTTATACGTTTAAAAAAAATAATTCTAAATTAATATTATTAACCTGAATAGTTTTGTTTGTTTGAACGCGCTAGTCTCAGGAATTACTGGACCGATTTGAATAAAACATCACGCGGCGACGGGACGGGGAGGGACAAACTCAAAACGTGAGGACGCAATCGCGGGGGACCGCTAGTAATTTATATGCGGTGTCCCCACAAAAAGTGTCAAGACAAAGTCTAGAGGTTAGGCATCACTAGGGCTATTCGATTCATCCCCTTTTGTATATTCCCGCGACTTCTTATAGTTTTTGAGGTACAATTTATTTTTATTTTTTTGTGATATGGCATATTTTTGGCCTCTGCGGGCGCGTACAGTTAAGGTCAATTGCCTGAATGTGCCTAACGGTAAATAATTTAGATAATAAAACTTGGAGGTTGACTATTGGGTATAAGATTTTAAACTTTCGTGTTGCATTTCAACGAGCGATGACTCAGAGGAGAGGGCGGAGGTTCAAGTCCCGCCCGTGCCCAAATTTTGGTTTCTTTTTTCATCTTTAAGAATATAAATATGACACTGTAAGTGTTAAAAATATTCTAAACCATTTACTCATTTTTGTTTTGTGTTTAAACCCGTCGTTGAGTACTTATTTCTAGATATAATAACAAAAACAAATATGCGTATTATAACGGAGTAGGGCCTCAGATCATCAGAGCGATAGCCTGGTGGAACAAAACAATAAAAAATTCAGGGCTGCAGGCTGTAATAAGATTTGGCCGAGTTCCCAGGCGGCCTATACACAGCGTAGCTCATGTAGGTTCACCATGATAATTGAAATTGATGGATTGTATTGGATTAGACAAAGAAACCAGGATGACGGAAAAAGTATGGTTGGAAAAAGTACAAACAAAGACAAAAACGCGTACCTACACGCGTAAACGCACGCACGCACGCACACAATTTGTTCATTAATTTTATTATTATACTAGCGGACCCAGCAAACCTTTGTTAAGCCCACGGCCCCGTCCCGCCCCAAACCCGGTAAGAAAGGAGGTACTCTTTTTTTTAATTTTCCGCAAATATTTTTTTCTTTATAATTACATAAAAGCCTTTTACTGATAATAAGAAACACAACAAAAAATAACGAGCCAAATCTGTCAAGCCGTTCACACCTAATGCTTTGATCAAGGAAAATATAGATTCATTTTTATGTAAGATATTTCTGTGTTCATGTTTGTATACTTGTTCATAAAACTAAAAATATATGCACAGACATAAACAATAACTTGCTTAAAATGAAGACCGCGAGATGAAATTAAAAAATTTATTGAAAATATTGTTTTTTATTTGTTATTATTTTAACTGTACTGTTTATTGTTTTGTTCATTGATGGATAGTCGGCAAAAAATACACATCCACATAGCCTGGATGATTGTAATAATAAGGCCAGTGCTTTGTCAGTGAAATCAATTAGCAGTTACGTGTATTATAATATTTTTGATGAAGTAGCATTGTCCAATTTATAAAATGAGTATATTTTAGGTATTAATGTGACTTCAGAAATTCCTTAAAAAATAAAATGTCATGTCACCCTACTGTAAGCCCGTAGGCAAAATAGGTAAAAGTACGACTTCGGTGTTTTTGCATTTTTCCTACGGCTTTATTAAATCTGTTTTTGTTGCAGCGCTGTTTTTGTGCATCTGATTTTGTGCGCCGAGCGTGGCGTGAGCGCGACGGCAAGCGTTGTGTTATATGATGTTCGTATTTAGTAGCCTCACAGACGGCGGAGCGTGGACGCGTCGCGCTCGGCGGGACGGTGTTTTGTATTTTTATACAACTTTTAGTACCAAAGAAAGATGTTGAAACAATTGAACGTCTGATAGAATGAGTCAGAGGTTGCACATTGATAAACGACCTTAGCCATAAATAATATACAAAAGATTCTCTGAAATCTGCCATTTCTTGCCTGCAATCTTGCCATCACGTCACGACGCGGGCGGAACGGCCGGCGCGACGCCAGCGGGACGGTCACGCCGGCAGTGTGACGGCCTCATAGCGCTGGCGTTCCACCGGCGTCGCGTCGCCGTCCCGCAACGCCGGCTGTGTGCCCAGACCTTTAAGATCACTTCCTACCTACGAAGATAGATTGGCAAGATTCGGTCTATCAACGCTACAAAAGAGGAGAATGATTAGCGATTTAACGACACTTTATAAAATAGCCAACGCGCAAATGAGTAGTGAACTCCTAAGTTTACTTTGTTTAGGGCCAACAAGAACTCGAACCCTAAGCTTTTCGATGTGCCGCTCGCGAATAACAATGTTTCTTTGAATAACCCTGTTTACAGAATGTGTCGGGAATTTAACAACTTGACGTCCGCCTTGATTCTGTTTAACCAGAGCTACTGGACTTTCAAAAAATGTATTAAACAAGACATGAATTAACTTGTTTATTAAAATTACAGCTATCGTCTTTCACCGAGTTTTAGTTTAATAAATAATATTGTTTTGTCGTGCATGGGTTTTCAGGTCACTCGACCGGCCATTTTCTTACTGTATGATCATTTCTAATTGTATTATTTTGGTTGTTTAATTGTTACTGTGCCTTTAAAAAAATAAAAAAATAATGAATGAGTAATGAGTGAACATATTCCGTATTCCAAATACGCTTTGTAGGTATTACCACGGTAATGTTATCTAAACAGTATTCCAACTCCATACAAACGGGCGAAACGCGAGCTATACCTACGCGCCGCGACTTCGGCACGCGTTCGGCAATGCAGACAGTCGCGACTGTGCCACAATGACGAACGGACGGTGCGTTGTTTTTTTATCAATAGTCGCGCGATTTCTTTCTCGAAAAATAAGTTTAAGTACATTTAATTAAGACGAATAGGATATATAGTGCTGATTTGATTTTTAATAAAGCTTTATATAAGAATGCGGATTTTTTATACTTTAAAATTTAATAATTGAGCATTTCATACGTCTAAGTCGTTGCGCAATTATTATTCGGTAGCAAATTTATAAGATCGATTTGTCATTTAAACATAAAAATGTTTTTAGTTAAATCTAACAAGCAAAAAACAACACCCATTTTTATTGAATACTTCCTATTTAATCCACAAAATATATTATTTGTTTATATAAAAAAGTATATACACGATCACAAAACTAAATGTAAACACTAAAGTAGGCAATTGTAAAATGCTGGAGGCGGGCAGGCAGCCCTAATCGCACGTTTAGGTACACGCGCGGCTGTAGGTATTTATTTAAAGAGTCGCCAAGTTACAATACTGTATAGATAACATTACCGTGTATTACGTTCTGCCAACGTTGAGTCCAAGGCTCTATTATTATGAACCCTCAAGTTACTCCTTATAGTCAACCTATCAATTAGTAACTTAATAAATTCTGAGTATTTACTTAACAGCGAATCTCGAGATTTCAAAAGCTGTATAGTTGTTGAGACAAGCTGGTATATTACATAACTAGATTACTGTCGTATAGCAATTGCGTTCAAATCGTATTGTCCCTGTCGGAAGATGCTTGATATGACCATTGCAATGGCAGTAATGGCACCGACTATATACAAGGTTATACAATGTAAAAACCCGGCCAAGTGCGAGTCGGACTCGCACACTGAGGGTCCGTGCCAACTTTAACTGAATTAGGGAATCCACATACTTTTACTTAGTAAAATACCACAATATTTTGTTGACTGCAAATATAACTTTGTTTTTCATAGTGTTTGTATGAAATAGTTACGTTTGCGTTGTTAAAAACATGCTTATCACAAAAAACTACTCGTTCGATCTCGTCCAAACCAATTTTCATTGAAAGTATTTGTTACGAACTATAATTATGTATTTTTTTTCAAATTTACACTCTCTTGGTTTAGAGTTAGATGGGGACGCCCATTTTACCACTTTGGAAGCGGATAGCCGTGAAACGTTAGACTTCAAAAGAAAATGGTTTTTAGGAACCTCAATATCATTTTAAAAGACCTATCTATAGACACCCGACACGCATAGGTTTGACCGAAAAATATTTTTTTTGTTTTAGTTCTAGTGTATGGGAGCCCCCCCTTAATGACATTATTTTTTATTTTTTGTATGAGAATCGGTAAGCGGTTAACAGGATACATCTTCCTACCAAATTTCAAGAGTGTAATGCTAATAGTTACAGAATAAAATGGCTGTGACATACGGACGGACAGACAGATCATCAATTATCCTCGTTTTCACTTGCCCCCACAATGTACATGATTACAGTTGCTATCGCCATCGCTTTATATAGGGTAATACTCCTGCGTACCCGGATAACCGACAAAGCCGTACGGCCTTGTTAATAGATACTAACTTGATAACTTCAAGGCTTCAAAGTACGGTAAGCGATTGTAGGTCAAGTAAACCTTTTTATGACACTTAACAAACAATAAGGAGATTTGTATTTCTTATTTTAGTTATTTCCAATAAATTTTATTTTTGTGTGGTATTCACTGCAAATAGCTTTATAGCAGGTAGCTTACTTTGGGGCTAGATGGCGATGTGTGGGAATGTCCAAAGGATATTTTTATATTATTATTATTATAATAAAGACTAAAGGTCTGGTCACACACAGCCGGCGGGGCGGGACGGCGACGCGACGCCGGCGGAACGCCAGCGCTATGAGGCAGTCACACTGCCGGCGTGACCGTCCCGCTGGCGTCGCGCCGGCCGTTCCCGCCCGCGGTGTGACGTGATGGCAAGATTGCAGGCAAGAAATGGCAGATTTCAGAGAATCTTTTTTATATTCTTTGTGGCTAAGGTCGATTATCAGTGTGTAACCTCTGACTCAATTCTATCAGACGTTCAATTGTTTCAACATCTTTATTTGGTACTAAAAGTTGTATAAAATACAAAACTCCGTCCCGCCGAGCGCGACGCGTCCACGCTCCGCCGTCCTGTGTGGCTACTAAATACGAACATCATATAACACAACGCTCGCCGTCCCGCTCACGCCACCGCTCGGCGCGACGGTGGCCCGCCCCGCCGCGCTGTGTTTGTTTCGCGCTCGGCGCGACGGCGACGCGACGCGCCAGTTACCGCCCCGCCGAGCGTGGCGGCGCTGTCTGTCATGTCTCCTATATTTCTATATTATACAACTCGTCCAACCGCTGGCCTTCCGCCGGCGTCGCGTCGCCGTCCCGCCCCGCCGGCTGTGTGACCAGACCTTAAGTGCGAGTCGGACTCGCGC